>JASVER010000021.1:2262853-2462853 GCA_030449065.1 Oceanodroma leucorhoa | reverse complement strand
GCCATGAGGCTCATTTTAAAAGCAAYTTCCACATTATGTATTTAAAAACAGTACTATACCTGGTCTCATATTATTTCTTACAACACTTTGCAACTTAATAATGTCTCTCTTATTCTGAAACAACACAAACCATATTTTCCTTCACAAATAAAGTTATAACTGCAATTACTRCTGGGCATATAGCAATATTTGAAGTAATTTAGTTGTTTGCTCTTTTTTTACAAAAATGTCTTCCATTTTCAAACCTCCATTTAGACAGTCTATATACTCGCACCACATCACATCTCCAGTTCTCAACAAGCTTAGTTCAAAGGTCCTTCAGTGCAAACTCCGCTTTGTCTATTTTTGCAGCACTTATACTCTGCACAAAAAAAATAAATACAGTATTTATAAGGGATCCATTTACCCCTGCACAGATTATTTTTTATGTTCCAACCTCAGTCCATTTCTACAGACTCCAGTTCCCATATTTTCCTTAAAACCCCAAATAGTCTAGGTAGCCACAGAAGTGATTGTTCCTACCAGTTTCTTTTCATCACTTCTGCAATTGACCAATTGACAACTGATTGATGGTTATCTTTTCACTTCCACAATGAAAGAAATTACCATCACTATAGCTATGTACAGTAAATGCCTCCAGAGTAAATTACATGATTCTAAAATTCTCCTTAGCTCACTTAGTAAAACATCAACACAAAAAGTTTCTTTTTTGCCTCTCTTCCTGTACTGCAGATTTGGCCTTTCCTGTCAGCTTCAGAAAAGAACTTGACAGCTTCTTTAAAAAGAGGAGTATAAAAGAACTTGAATAAGGGATGGCACAGGGCCGGGCTAAGGCTTCCATTCTCTGCAAGTGGCTATTCTTTGCACTGAAAAAAAAATTAGGCATGTGAGCACAGATAAGCCACATAAGAATACCCCAAAGAATATTCCCAGTGACCTTGAGATTTTGCTGCAATTCCGTATCCATTCTCTGCCGGAACAGCTTCATGAATTCTGAACTTCAGAATGACTAACTTATTTCCAGAATGTGCGATTTATTCCTTGTAGGGGGAAAAATACTCCCACAAAATCAGRAGAGAAACGCATTTGTCACTACAAAATAAAATAAATTTGTCCTTGTATTTTTGCAATAGTTGAAGTGTATTGATAAGAATTTGGCTCCATTCCCATAGCTGGTTTTAGTGATGCTGAGATGGAAAAGAGATGAAATTCTATCTAAAACCAAACCTCTCTTACCTTTATGAGAATTTTTAGCTCCTGCATGGAAAGATAGTGAAAACTTTTKATTGCTGTACAATTAAGAGCAGTTTTCAGAGCATTAAATATACTGAGAGAAAGACAGAGAATGATTTATTGGGTTTTGTTGCTTCCTAGAGAGCACTTTAAAATAAAAACAAAAATAGACTCATTATTTCTTATTATTTAACTAAATACTAAAGGAGAAATCTAACTCTGTTTTGGTGTGGCCAAAAGATTTTGTAATGCTATAAAAGCCTGTTTACTTTACAGTACAAGATACAACCACTAGCAGATCCTCTCCAGTTCAAATTATGTCCTTTAAAACTTGCATTACTTTCTGCAGGCTGATAAGCTCTACGAGCTTTTGGCACTTCAGGTCACYAGTATCACTAGCTTTTAAATATAAGCTTTCCTGTGTTTGGTTATAAGCAAACATCAGGACCATCTAGTCTTCAAGTCCTCTTCGCTAATTTAGTCAGGAAAGGAGTTTTCTTGTAATTTATGTTATGCTATCTTGGACGGATCCTTCCTAAAGAGATGGGTCCATAGTGGAGGATACTTTACTCTCCTCTGTATCGGACATTGGTGATGCCAGATCTAAACAGGAGATTATATAGTAGAGCAAATGCTTTTCAAACATTCTTTTCAGTTATTTTTTCCCCTCTGAATCTATCARCAAGATTACTTCTGGATATCTCTACACTGTACTAGTATCCAAAAGAGATGGGCAAAAAAGAATCAGAAGAGATTCGATCTGAAAAACCTACCCTCCAACAAAAGACTAAAGCTCACCTAAAAGAAGACTAACCATGGTCTACAATCACCTATTACTGAAAAGACTTCAGAGAGTAAAGAACATTTGATTATTATAGGARAAGAAAGGTATAAGAAAATACAGAAGGTAATGCATCTCAGTTGTTTTACGACAACTATTAGAGTACCAGTAAGGAAATTACTGATGTAAAATTCATACTGTTCGTCTCTTTCAGTGTTGTTACTTTTTCAAAGAATTCTATGCCCATGTACCAATATCCAGTGAGAAGCAGCTCGTATGAAATCAGTAAATTACAGAGTTAGTGTACTGCTGTGCTAACTAGATGAAAGGAGGACAGCTGCTAATAATGTATATAAATATGATTTGAAAAGGGACAACAGAGAATAAAAAGGAAGTACAGTGAGGATCATCTTTAGTTGATTTAAAATTGCATTTTAAACAATTAACCACAATTGTAATACAAATTGTGCTGGGAAGAACTGTAACTAAAATCAGCTACAACTGTCTTAAAATACACTTTGTCAGATTAATAATTCTTTCTAGGAAACACCTTTGTCCACATATAAATTTATTCTTGAATATTTCTAACAGGAATATTTCCTAGACCAATTATCTTTTCAGAGACTGAAAAAAGGCTCTGGTAATAATTTACAGGACAAAACTCCCAAATATTTACTTGTAATATTTATTAATTTAAAATATGAGATTAAATATTAATAGCTTTGAAATAATATAGCATTCTTKCTTCCCAGCAAGAAAACAGTTTAATGATGCAAGAAAGGAAAGATACAACTGATTTTCACACAAGAAAACTTTAAACTGGGGCTTTCAAAACTGTTATGTGCTGTTATGCACATGCATTTAAGTTCAGCTTTTTCTTAACCTGAATGATGGTTTGAAAATTTAAATAACAAAAAAAAGAACAGAATTAAGTTTTAACTTTTGCAAGTCTGATTTCCAATTCTTTCTAACAGAAAGACTTATTTCAAGCCATTTTTGCATCACTAGATGTCAGGATGACAGCTTTCTACGATGCATGACATGGGTTACTTGAAGGTGAAAGGAAATTTGAAGAGTAACCTTCAAATCCTATTATGTCATAACTACTCCCAGGAGAGGTGAAGAAGACAGCAGGGACTACGTATATAAAACCACCTCTTGTTTCGTTCTCTTGTCTCTGCGTTTAGGCTTTTAAGTGTTTTTATAATATAGGATCTCTGCCTTATTGTTGCCAAGCATTCATAGTAAGTACTCCACAATATACCAAGAGTTTTGAATAGAAGCCAGAAAACCATCTACGACCTCTGTTTTCTTTTAGGATGCTTCATTGGGTTCCATGATTCATATAAACCTTATACATATCCTATAAAATACCTAAYCCATGTATATAAACTAAATACATAATGTTTGGGTGTTAAATTTGAAAAAAGAAAAAAAACAAAMCAAACCRATTAGGCCAAAATACAGGTTGGTGTTCATCTAGACAATTCAAGGGTCTGGTCATTTCCAAGACAGCGACTGCTTGTGAAGAGAAGTGCTGCAGGAGTAGCAAATATTTTAACTGCATCTTTGTGGAGTAGATAAGTCACTCGTACAATGACTGCTCCTAGAATTATACCAGCAAACTATTTCATGTCAAATGGCTAACTAAACAACAACAGAGCTTTCCATAAAGGATCTAAAACCAAAAGAAGCTTTGAGAAGCCAAGGTATTGCTCTCTGCAAATGCTAAGGATTTTGTTATAAATATTRTTATAAAAGATTCTATCAATCTAAATAAACCCCTTTACTGAGACTCATCAATATGATTTTTGAATGTTTTATAGGCATCAACTCAACCAATATGATATAGAGTAATGGAAAGATTTTCAATATAGTCTCCTATAAAGCCTGTGAAGTTCATACAGTAGTCATAGCTCCTATTTTAATATGAACTAATTTTTAATCATACTAAAGTACTTGAAAATTAATATACCCTTAAACTCACTTCTCCGTGTCACTATCTCTGTCAAACCAAGTGTGTTTATTCTGCTCCTTCTCTGTGCTGTGTTTGAGAGTATGAACAAGGAGAGCGTGTGTAGCAAGCACTTACCAGTGACAACTGTCAATAAAGAAGAGAGGGAATATCTTCAGGACTGCTGCAGCTTGTTAGAAAATTTAACAACCTACTGGTTTTGCTGCTTTCAGGGAAGGTAGTGCTGTTGCTATTTAACACGATAGTCCYTATTGGGTCTCATGACTAAATACAGGTTCTTAAAGACTGACACAGTCTTTGCTACACAGATGATGAAGTCAAGGACCGCTTAGACAGCRAGAGGATACGAGTTCAGTGTATTATTCAAAGGCATTAATAGTTAAGATGTTGAGACATGGGTTAGAGGAGGGGACAAAAATATTTACAACTGCCACTCATTCAAAATTCCTTCTGAACATGAGTTCAGAATCTGCCATTATCCTCCTGTAGAAGAACAACAGTCTTTGGGACCAGCAACCCTAAACACTTCATTTTTGAATGCAATCTATTTCAAAAAAMCACCAGAAAAGACAGAAAGATGCGAGTGCTGACACCACAACCTACGAAGGAGACCATGAGGTACCAAGCACTGATCAGCAAGAATCTGAACACTGAACCTGACCTGAACAATGTTTTGGTTTTGGGAGTAACCTATTAAAAAAACCCCAACAACAAAGAAAAAGACAACATGTTTTCAGAGTCCCAGAATGCACTATTTAATACGGAACAGGACTTCTCTGAGGTACCAAAGGAGGAGGAACATAAATGTACAGAAGCAGAAAACCTGAGCACTTTCCTCCTAACCTCTGAAACTCAAAAGCAAGCTCATGTGAGCTTTGAGTCTGAGGACACGCATGTTGAGGAGGAGCATAACTRTGGCAACATATCAAACAAGACAGAACAATGAAGGGAATCAGAACAATTGAACATTTTGCCTGTGGAAGTAACCTATGAAACAGAGCAGCAAGGGTAAAATCAGGGGAGTTCTGAGTTGGAGGAAACGTTCTGCAAAGAGAAGCAGCATTACCGTTGTGTATCGCATAGAGAAGCAAAGTAACATATGCGACCTGAATACTTGAATGTGACCAGCAGCCAGTCCCAAGACGTAACTTTTCAAAAAGAACAAAAATGAGAAGGACAAGATCACATGAACTCTGAATTTCTCAAAAAGAAGGGTTTTGAAGAGGTGCCAAATGCAGAGAAGCATCAGCCAATGGAAGCACAACATCACCCTCTGTGAGCCCTGAGAAGTTAAAGAACAGAAAGAAGGTCCCATCTGTGAAAAAACAGATGACTAACAGGACAGTCACTTGCAGCTTTGGAAGAAGAAATAGGAATTAGTAAGTATTTCTGCTGAAATACAAATTATTTGAAAAATCACACAAGCACAATGTTGAGAGGATGGAAAGTAAAATAAATTGCAACCAATAATTCCACCATATTACACCATGTGATTCTATTCTTTCCTTGAGCAATAAGATCCAGTATTAACAAATGCATACTGCAGGCTTTAGGTGGGGATGTGTTTCTCCTCTGGATAATTAAAATGGCTTGTCTGAAATTAAGTGCATAAAAAAGTGATCTGATTTTACTGAGCAACCGTGAATCCCACTGCTATCAATGGAAAGTGTATAAGCAATTTGAAACCTAAAATTAGACACTTTAAGCCATATTTAAGAACCAAAATAAGCAGCATGGGGTCTGAGGAAATCAAGCTCTAAAACCCGTCAATATTATTTATAAACACATTCCACAGGGATGAAGAAGAGAAGTGATATGTTAACATTGCTGCATGCTGAAATGGAGACCCAAGGCTTGATCCAGCACCTAAGAAATCAGAGGCTTTGTCGTACACAAATACATAGAGAAGGTGGTCTACTGTGCACTCTTTGCCCTTTGCTTTAAAAATGGCAAAAGGAMAGCAGAACACAGGTATCTTCCCTGACTGTGGTATTTTATCAAACGGATGAACCATTTCCCTGTAAGTTGTCCTGTGGTAACTAAGAATGCATGGATCTACATAGGGCACTCTATCTGTGGGACAGTTATATATACCTGCACATTCTATAAAGCAAAATGATAAAGAATATTTTGGTTGTGTGTTTTGAAAATTAAGTTAATACCACTTAAGGTATAAAAAAGTAAGGTTTGATAGAATGTTAACCCAGCCATCTGACAGACAGTAAAAATGATGTAAAAAAAGGCGATGTGTGCTTTTATAAAAAATAGCAGTCTGTTATAAAACTGCCATAACCTTTGGTCTCCTAACCATATACATTACTAACTGAATTATTGAATAATCTAATGCAGTTTCCTTTACAGAGCCGAAGTAATTCACACCGCTTGGTTCGCAAAACAAGGAAATGATAGAGCATAATTTTATATTTTCACATGCTTGGCATTGAACACAAACTCACTTGATYTTTTTGGGAGTATTTTGCATTCTTGGAGTACACCAGCAGTGGCTATAATGTATGATGCAAGTGTATCATACAATGTATTTATTATAGCCATTCCTCTGTAGCTGCTACAAGGAAACCCCTTTGAGGCTAGATAAAAGTTTGCCAAAAATAATATTCAAATATCCTTTTAATCAAAACAAGATAAAGAAGAGATTAGTGCCACCAGTGTCAACACCACCACTTCCAAAACATATGCTCAAATAAAACATGAAAGCTTTAGGGGATTGGTTTTGCAAGCTTCAGTAGCTTACACTTCCTCTCTCTTCCAACTCTATGTATTATTAAAATGCATCAGCTGATGATGTGTGTTAATGACAAGCTCCATCCTCAAAGGACTCTAATTCATTAAAGGGGACTATCAACCTGTAATTCTCAGAATGTAAAACAAAATATTTATTTAGGTTATTAATTATGAATTTTATTTCAATACAGATGCTTAGATTCTGTTAATGTCACTTAACATAATGAAAAAAGCACATCCTAAGAACCCCCGCCCCCATAAATATCTAGCAAAATTTAATTCCCATCTAAACCTAGCAGCATGAGGGCTTTTTCTCCACAAAATATCAATTCTTCATGACTACTGTACCTGGTTAAAATAGAATTTTTTCTTTAACTCTAAATCTTGCTGTTCTTTTTCCCCCCAGATTAAATAACAATTATAAATTACTTACAATGTGTTTAACTTTCAGATTCCTGAAGAGAATGTAGGGCATTCATTTGTCATCAAAATTATGCCCACTGAATTTTWATTTAAAACACAGAAATTTCCATTCTTCCTCTGCTTTGGCAAAATTTCATCTGTACAAAATCTAAGGATTGAATCTAAAAAATCTTAATAAAAAAAGCATGGTTTCTGATTTAATGTGGGAAAGCAAACTGACAAGAATGAGAGACATTAATTCAACTCAGTTCTTGGTGAAGCTACTGGGAGCTGATTTATGGAGCATACCTTGCCTGTCTATTGTCAATAGAACACTTTCACAGAAGTGCCAATTTAGTTCAAAATAACACGTTTTCCTATCCGATGGTTTTATGGTATGGATTTGGCCACCAAAGTCTGTAGATAAAAATGGAAGAAACACTTAAATATGGAGAGCATTTGGGCATGTAAGCATCCTTAAAATTCATAGTTAACTGCTTAGACCAGGAGTACATAGTAGTTGGGTATTGTGTCTTTTGCAGCCATGAAATCCTATACATCACATTGTTTCCCTGGGGAATTCAACCAAGACCTCGGGAGGCCCCCGCAGCGTGTTCCACACTGCCCCCGCACCGCCTCCTGCCCATGGCCAGGCAGCGACCAGGGGCTGCACAGAGCTGTTAGCTTAGAAGAAGGGGAAGAAGTTATCATTCACACAAATCCCCACCAAAGCAAAGGAATGAAAAATACGGATACAGCTTAAGCCCAGGGGCCTTTTCTGAACGTCTTCCTTGGGACAAAACTGCCATTTCCTTCCACGTCATTTTATCCAATGGAGCACCTAATCAAGCCATCACACTGCACTGTCTTAGTTACTGCTCCACATCTGTCATTTTTACTCTATAGATCCGTATTGCGGGTGTTTCACACGCATAGYGTGATTGCGGTGGCACTAGGAGGGGCACGGCTGGGGGTCTGCCAGGCTGCTGCAGAGCYGCGTTAGGGACAGTCTCCAGTAACGGGAGCCAATAACACGAGGCTGAAACTGCGACCATCAGCCACACTGATTCCTCTGATGCTCCTGACAAATGCAGTGCTAAAACTGGCTTATTGAAAAACACAACCGTGTGAAAGCAAAACTAGAATATTACAGAAATTTTAAAATACAAAAGTTCTGTTTCTACAGTGCTTTGAAATTCCGTGAGAACACAGATTTTGTGCACACTTGCATCATTTCATCAGATGCTTCTCTTCAGTTGTCTGTCACCTCAGTAGCATTTAAATGAATACCTCTGTTATTTGAAATAAAGAGATGCCCATTGGTGAAGTGATTTCATGATGGCATTTGAAGTACAAGAGGTTGCACTCTTTATAAACAGCCATTACCTTACACTGAAAATTTGGCATGCATTTAAAAGAAAAGAGGTATATTAAACCATGGGTAACAAAAAAAAATAGTCTTCAATGAAGATTATAGTCTTTACAGAAATCTTTACAGAATTCATACATATTTAGTGAATAAGCAGAACATTTTAAGCCGTTTTATTCTTTCATGTGACCATTACCAATTCGTCACTATGGGCTTCCAAGGCAATAGTACAAAATATATAATTCTTGTACTAAATATGTTCTGAAATTCTGAAAAAGTTATCTTTAAGTAACACAATACATAGGGAAAGGCACAGTATTTGAATACAGCTTCTAATTTCCAYTGACTCTGCAATAAAAAAATTAACTAGGTTAGCCACATTCCTGCGTGCAAAAAAGAGAGCAATTCCAATGGCTTTTATTTGCACAAACACTGGCATGGGATACRATTTCTTGAAGGTTTTGAAATAAGATCTTTTCACTATTTGGTAGTCATGTCCATAAAACTCACTTGTATCAAAGTATGAAACTGAGTCTAATATGGCTCTCCCAGCCAGGAATGATGCATAATTAAGGTAATTATAAGGGGAGAACTAAGTTCATATTAAACTCTCTGACTTACTATGCCAAGAAAGTCACTGAAAAACTCTTGTTTACTTCTATTATTTTCAAGCTTGTTTTTCATATGACCAATATTAATATAAAATACAAGTATTAGAAAAAGCTCAAAGCACAAAGCCGTCTTTTGAAGAGCACAATTAAAGTAAAACAGACATACCTCTGGAGCTGCTGATACAAGGGCAGAACCAAATTACAGAGTTTATGGAAGAAGGTGGAAAAGGTACTTCGCTGCAAAGCAGTGCAACAATGAAACTGTATTATCAATGGCAACAAATTACTTAAACTCATAGTATACGTGACAATTTATTTTGAGAGCCAGGTACCACAAATTTAACGATTTATTGTGCAATATCCCTGAGTTCATCTTCCCACAGTTAAATAACAGTTTTCTTCCTATAGTGAATACATAAAGCTTAAAGTTACTTKTTTGTAGGATAAGATTCCATATTTACAAAATCATAGCAGATCATTCATTACCAAAACGTCTGTGAAAATGCCTGTAAAATCCAGTCAGTCTGGCTAAGCAACAGAAGAGGCTAAAACCCACATTATATGAGGCAAATGTATCACGTGTGTACATAGAGACAGGCTTAAATAGTTTCCAAATACTGTGCTCTGTAATTATTCTTCAGCCCATATTTACTACACAGAAGATGGTATCTTAAATGTAAATAGTATGTACTGCTTGGGTTTGGGGCTSAGTTAATGTTTATTATTTGCACAGGACAAACAGTCTCATTCTTCCTGTGTGATGCTTCCAAGAGAAGATTGAAGAGCCTTGATTTTCCTCTCAAGTATTGAGAAACCAGCTGGAAACCAGGCTAGTAACCTTCACCAGAGATTTTGATGTAATCATGCTACYGATGCATCTCAGAGTTTTAGCATGTATTTATGAAGCACACCAAATATTGTCAACTTTTCAGCTGTTAGGTAAGGTTAAGTTASCAACTTGTCCTGGAAAAGTAAATTTTTGCCCTCATGGTGGCAGAAAGAAACTAGAAAATATAATCCACTGAACTCTATTGGTTCAGAATTTAAAAGGCAAATAAAAAGAAATGTTGTGAAAAAAATGGTGTTATTAAGCAAAATTACAATTTTGAGAAGCAGAAAGAACTTCTTGAAGTTTTTCACCTTGGGCTGGCAGTACTACCAACTTTTAYAAACAAAAGACATACACACAGTATGATTATTAAAGCAGATATTTCCCCCCACAGTGTAAAAGTAAGATTAGAAAGGAATTGCTTTTATATGAATTTTCCTGAAGAAAGTTAATCACTTGCAAAAAATGCTTTTAATCTAAATACAGACTTTCTTTTTGAAAAAATCCAATATTTATAGTGAAAAAAGTTTAGAAAAATATTTTTATATCTTAACTGGAGTTAAACAATCCTAACTAGAATTTAGTTTTATAGTCAGCTTTACTTTCCTTACTGAAAGTGTGTGCTGGTGTGATAGCTCAAACAAAACATTTATTTTTCAGTACGTTCCAGTACTTTCAGTGCTTGCAATTTTTAAATACAAAATTTGTAGAATATCTTTCATCAATTACTTCACAGCAGATGTACAATAAATTAAATTCATAAAAATGATTACTCGGCTAAATAGTTTTWAAAATTTTTATTAGTTATCCATGAYCTAAACTATGTTATGCTGGTGTGCACACTTTGAAAGAGAAAAACTGCATAGATACATGACAGGCTTGAGAAACCATACAATCAATCACTTACTTATATCTTACTTTATAAACTTATTTAGTCTCCAAGATAATGAAAAAGGAACTTTGCTTTTCTATTTATAATTATGCTATTATCAAGTGTCAAAAGCTACAGCTGAATAATAAGATTTTTCTTCATTTAGTAGAAATATAAAAAAGCATGTTTGTATATTTTAACATTAAACAACAGTTACAGATTACTTTCTAAAAGTTATAGAGTTTTGTTACTGTAGTGCAATGTTGATCACTGGCAAAATCATTACAAATCTAATACTAAAATTATGGCTGCTATGGTTATACACACCTCTCATACATCTCATGTGGCCGTTTCAAAGCACTTTTCAAAAAACAATGGACCTAACTTTTACGTAACAYTGGTTATAGGAAAGTTTCATTTTAACAGTCTCAAAAATGAGGCAAAAGAAGTTTATCGCAGGCCAAAAAACACCAGGGAATAGAATCCAGGAATCTTAACTCTCCATCTTTTGCTTTCATTTATGAGTCTGTATTATCTTATTGGGAAACATATTTAAAAAYAAGGTCTGTCCTACAGCAATGGTATTAAGACTGCAAAGTTCAAGAGGTAACATACGGCCCTGAATTATATGCACCATCTCCAAAACCTCCTTGATTTCCAAACTAAAGTCTTGCCCTACTCTGGATATTGCAAGCTAAAACTGAGATGCAACCCTTTACATCCCCTGTGGCCAAAATTAAGAGATTTACCAGTGGAAAGAAGTGTTTCAGCTACTTGGACAGGACGTCTCATATTTACTCTGGTTTTAGAAATCAGTATTCCTCAGTCTGAGCCATTAAAAGCTATTCTGAAGAACTGAAAGAACCCAAACATTTCCTTCATGTCAAAAGGCAAGAAGAGGGCTTCTATCCCTTGCAATTAAAAAATGGGAGTGCATGTCCTAATATGAGTTTTAATTACTGTATGGGGGGCAATTGACCTTTTTCCAGGCAGTTGAGGGGCAACTGTATGAAGGACCCATTTCCCATGAAACCAGCCTCCAARGATTTCATCAGACAAAATGATAATGAGCTATTCCAGTTGAAATGAGCTGATTAGTTTTTCCCCCCAGCTGCTGTTCAATTAATGAACCACTTTTAAAAATTTTGAAATGAAGTTCATGAATCATCTATTTTTATTTTCTTAAACTGAAAACTGATAAATGAATTCAGCCTTTTGGTGACACAAACAAAAATAGTTTGAATTTCAGATCTTGAAGAAGTGTTAGCAAATTGAAAAAAAAAGTAATTTTAAATGCAGTGTGAATATTTAGCAGCAAATATTCCTAAAGAACTGTTAAAATACAGATGATTGAAGTAGCAGCCAAAAAAAGGGATGCAAATGACTCTTAAATGAAAGGTTATAGAGCATGAGAGGTGTTTAATCCAAATAACAAACTGTTGTTGTCAATAAAAGATCTGATACAAACCGATTTAGATAATACAGAAAAATGAACACACAATTTGACAGCCACCCTGGATTTACAGAATCATGGGATTAAATGCTTTCCACTTATTCAAAGAGGATTAGTCAGGATACATTTATTTATTTAAAGCAGATCTTTTACAGAACTAAAGAGTTTACAAATGATACGGAGTGATGGAAAATAGAAAATCCATATCAGCTTTAGCTTCTATCATTCAGCCACAGATGTGAAACTGCTTACTACCGAATACGCAACATAGTGCATTAGCAAAATAATAATAATATTAATAAATTTGGTGTAGTCTTAAACTATTTAGTCAAGGAAAGAGAACATCAAAATACTTGCATGGGGCACTTGCAGCAAAAGCTAATAAAATGTGAACATACTAATGAAACATCCACAACTAGAGGTGATCCTTGAAAAATAGGTGCAAGCCAGGGATAATGCCAGTGGAACTGCTACAGCTGCAGTCAGTATGAGAAGGAAAATATTAAGCAGATGAGACTGGAAAGCAGGATTCCTGCATGCGAGTCCAAGAACCGCTGAAGGCTCACTACAGGGCACTGGTTAAGTCACTTCCTTTTTCAGCTCCCATTTCTGCTAAGTAGAGAAGATTTCTACTTTGTAAAGCACTGAAGTTTTAATTAAATGTCTGATAAGTGATGTAGTCTTACAGTAAAATCTTCTCCTCATAAGCAAAATAATAACAGCAACATTGTTTGAAAGTTTCTGCTTGTGCCAGAAACGTGTCAGAGCCCAATTTTCATCTCTGCTGAAAGATAGTTATCATGCTCTGGCAGTGCTTTGCACTGGCTCTGGGATTCCTTTTCATCACCAAGGTGGTGATAGACAGGTATAATGAAGCAAAAAATCAAAATCTTATGGGTTTTTTTTGTTTTTTGTTTTTTTTTTTTTTGGCAAGAAATTCTGATACTAAGTATTAGAGGCCAAGCAAGTGAGAAGTGCCCCTAAATATGAAAATAAATGGAAAATAAACAATAAAGTGTAACTAGGTCACTGAAGTGTTTGCAGATTCACAGTCAAAATTTGTACAGTAACGGTGAGTTTCTGAATTCAATCTATTGAACACCACTTTATTGCCACCCCTATATTGCTGTGCTTCTAGCACTCCTACTACCATTCCAAGAATTAAATCACCTTCCTGCATATCAGTTCCAGTTACAGCTGCAAAGACGTTGCACAATTGCAGCTCATAACAATATTTGGCTAACTGGGTAACCTTTCTTCCCTTCAGAACATCYGTGATCAATATGTCTGTTCCCCTACCAAACCCCAAATCTGCAAAAACTGTCTAAAGAATCAAGAAGAGACAAAAGAAAGTAGCTACCACACATACTGTCTACTCTTTGCACATGACCAGTACCTAACACACTGCCTTGAAGACAGCAATATGAGCCTTTTGAACTAAAATTAAAACTGATCAATGTGAGAGMCTTCACTAAATGAACTATATGCAGTATTAGCTGCAGTGGTGTACCTGACTTAATTTGCATCACATGAAATGATCCAGATAATGACAGTGACCCCTGTGCCTGTTCATTTCATTTCCCCAAACTGCTGGGCCTATCATTAACCAAGGCAAGATAAGATAAGAGACGRCTATGAATTAATCCTCTCTTCAAATATCAAATCCAAAAAAGGTGTCTCAATTAAGACAAATTAATTTAAATTCAGCATTCTAACAATAAATATAGACTTTGTGTCCACTTCAGGGTACAATAATRAGTTCATAAATGAACTCACTGACGCTTTCTTACTGATGGGGATGTTGATAAGGCAAAAGCTGTAAAGCTCCCCAAATGCATAACTTCAATCATTTTCCTCAGATTTGAAAAAGCAGATATGGGTGAACCTGTAGATGCATTTAAATGTTAACCTTAACTTCCTGATTAGATGTAAACAAGCAAGACTTGACAATGTAGCCACTGTTTTAGGGAAATGATTGCCTCATTAAGACCACTCTGAATTTTCTATCACTGAAGCAGACCTGTGAACTCAATCCCGTCCTGAGGACTCCTATAATAAACCCTAAAGAATTTTGATATAAGTATTTAGGGGACTTGTATATCTATTTATATAAAATATATATGTATATATACATTACTTTCTCATAATGTATGCCAGATGAAGAGAGAGGAGCATCGACAGCAACAATAGGAAACATTGAGGAAGTCATCCACGTTGACATGCCTATGTCTTATTGCTTCATAGCTCAACTCTTACTGAAACTATGAATTCAAGTCCTTTGAGCTGTCTGTGTAGACAGTGCTTCATCGTAGAGCTAAGTGCCTACAGGTCACCAGTGAAACACCAAACACTGAAAAGCAGCAGTGAAGTACTTAAAAAAAGAACAGGTAGATACGTACACTCAGAAAGCCTCTCTTGTGAGGATGCATCCTATGCCACCAAACAAATGCTACTTCTGTTCTTCTTTCTAAAGCTCAGTACACTTACAAAGTACCAAATATTCTAAATAATACACATCCAAGATGCATGAATCCTACTTATACTCTTCTTGACTGGTAAAAGTGTTATAAGGAACCGTCAGCACTTATGACTAACTGGTCGAGTGCTTCAATTGGTGAACAGCTCTCCCGTTTCTCCTCCAAATATTCATAAGTGCGACCGATGCTGCAGACATCCTGGCTGCACAGATTATAACTAAGAATCCACCCTCCGATTCAAGACCAAGTTCAGAATATAGCAAGCCACTGTGACCCATTGAATATAAGCATATTTATTCTGCCAACATATTACAAATTTCACAATCCAAAAATTGTTACTTGTGACACAATGATGTAACATAGAAACCCCTTTCAGTCTTTCATTTTTCTGGGTAAACTCCTGCTGCCACTGCAGGCGTCATTCTCCCAGACTTGTCTGAAGACTCTGTTTATTTTGGGTATGAGATACTGCTACCAATTTGAGAGAGGCATAAATGAACCTCTGGAGTCTCTGTCCATGTCTCCATAATACATGGAAGTCATGAAGTCAATATAACTAGCACACTGTAAAATTCCAGGGTGAAGGCTATAACAGACAAGCATGCTTTTCTGTCCCAGTCACACTTCCAGATTTTGCCTGGGCATTTTTATTCTTATTACTTCCACCACAGCTGTTCTTCACTGAAGCCATTCTAATCTGCTGTTTCATTATCCTTGACAAGTTCTTGTTTCCCTTGTCTCAGTTTTATTGACTACTCTTGGTTTATCCTGCATTCCCTCTCTTGTTCAAGTAATTCACTCTGATTTTACAACTCACCACTTCACTCCACTCTTTCTCTTTACACAGATTATTCAAGTCTTCACATTTTTATTACTGAATTCCTTTAGCTGCTACTCACAGAATTCTGTAATCAGTTATGAGAAAACATTGATTTCAGCTGAGCTCAATATCGGTGTTCTTGTCAATATCTATCTTGTTTAAGCCAAGATCAATTTTCCACCTCAAGGGAAAAATGGATCTAAATGTTCACCCAACCATGCAAATATTATATGTATTTCATTAGAACTATCTGGAAGCCTCATCACATGGCAGTGGATGTTATGGAYTTAAATTATAAAAACAGACAAAATAAAATCATTCATATTCAAAGGGGATGTGAGTTAAAAGTACAAGAAATTGTCACTCATAAACAGGTGAGGGTTCTCCTCTTTCCTGCAAGGTGCACATTGGAGTTTTTCCAGATGGATGTAATGTGAGAGCCCAGTGAGCAAGCCCTATTTCTTATCAGCAATTATCTGATCACAATTGACACACAAGATGTAGTTTTGAAACTGAAGAACTCAGTACATACAGTCACAGAAAGCAGTATTATGTTGGCTAATCAGCTGATTTCTCTCTTCCCACATCAAAAAGAAATAAAAATGCCTCTTTAAATATTCTCTGGTGAAAGTAAAGAAAACCCTCCAAACTTTTTCAACACGAAGACATCTTCAAATCTTTAACACAATGGAGCAGCTGCTACTGAGTTTCCTTGATGGGTATATTCTGTCATTAGGGAAATCAGAGGCCCTGCTAAATACCTTTTTTGTCTGGTTGTTTGTCAGCTCAAATACTGATTAGGTTCTCTGACAACCACATTGTTTGTTTGCAAAAATGCAGAGGGAAAAACCTTCAGTTGCAAGTTGCATTCTGTAGAAGCTGTGGATACACTCAGAGATATTTTGTTAAACTCATTTACAGTAGGAGATTTTACTATCATTTAAAAAAACAATATAGAAAAGCCCAACTTAGATGATTCTTTCAGTACTGATATGCAAAAATGATATCAAATCTTTAAAATACTAAATCTGAAGTAAATAGTAAGTCTGTGATTTTTACTCAGGAAATACTAACTTTGCAATTAAAGTATATTTTGAGTAAAACAGTACTGAGTTCTGAAACTAAACACAGTATTGAAAAAAGATGAGTCAGAGTATGAGCTATTTGACAAAAGAAACTTCAACAAAGAGGAGTTTGTGACAGAAGGGTAAGGTCCCTTTTTTATCTTACCATAGCCTTGGATATAAATCAGAGCTGACCGGAACAATAGTATTTACATGGCAAGCTGTGAAAGCCTAAAGAGAGATTTCTCTACCTTCATCTGGAAAAACCCACATCCAAACACACCATCTGCCATGGCCTGCCCAAAGCCAGTGTATCGTTGAGTACTGTGGACATCCACAGGCACAACCAGCATGCAATTATCTTGTACCTTGCTATACTGATATTCAGTCAGCGTAGAGTGGGATGTGTGTGTGGACATATTATACATGCTTGCACACAGTCACATCCTAAACTATTATTTTAAACTGCAATCCCAATAATAAGCTGTCTTCAGATTATGAAATATATACATTTTACTGAAAAATCTTACTTATAGTTTATAGTTATAATAGAAAATATGTTAAATTATCTGGACAACATTGTTTTTATTTATAATTTAACTAAGAATAGATTCTACATAGCATTATAAATACTAAATATGCTCTGAATGAAATTTTGAAATTTCTAATGGCTGAACTCCAACAGTGTCTGCAGCTTGTTAAAACTTTTGACAATATATTAAAATTTGCCTCCRGAAAGACAAGAAGGAGAGAATATGTATTTAATGCTGAAGAAACCTCTTATTTACTTAATTTATGTGTTATTCTGTACCAGTCACTGATCATAAATATATGTCTATACGGTCTCTCCCTCAGCGGGGGAAGAGAGGGTGAATAACAGTATTGCTATTACGACTTCTTGTGGAAGAAATACGCAGTTTACAAACTTCACTAGAAAAAACATTCAAGTACGTTTTAAAAGAGGGACTSTAATGTGGAAAGATGGCAGGATAACAGCTGAAAGTTGCATAGAACAAGGCTCTGCAGTCAGACGGAGTTGTATTTGTCATTTTTCATTCAACAGAGAAAATGGAGATGAGGGAACAGAAAACAAAGAGAAAAGAGCTGCAAGAAGTGATCAGTTGTTCAGGACCTTGAAACCAAAGACTTATTGACAGAAGGTAAGTGGAAGACTGCAAACATGGTTGAAGGCAGCATGGACATCATTAATACAAAAGAGAAGAGTGAAGGAATGTAATGGCATCTTGGTTAGATTGACCAGGGGAGAATCGGACAGAAACAGTCTGTAATGTGCAATAAAATATGATTAAAAAAAGGTGAGAAACTTCCATAACTTGCTCAAACTAGTTCTGTAGTTTTAAAATAAGTATAGGAATGGTTTCCAAAGCATCTTCTCCTGATCAGATGAGTCGCATTATAGGCTCTTCCCAAGTGGAGTTCACCCACCACACCAACCTCCTCTGTTCCTCTTGGAGGGTAATGGTGAGACCTCTACATTGATTTAATGTATCACAAATGCAACATATATCCAGGTTTTGGAGATGAAAACAAATGCTTAGCCATTTTTGCCATCCAGTTTCTCCATAAAAACCTATGCTTGTGATCTTATTTTTCAAGATTTTTTTTTATTTTCAGTGTTTGCGAGAAGTACAGAACTACATTACCTAGAAAACTGCATCTTGCATTTATCTACAGCAGTAAAAGCAGGGTGGCAGCAATGCCAACATTTACATATTTTCTTTTCAAAGGCCTCAGTCTTGACCTAAGAGTAGGATATTGTCTTTGTCAGGTCAATATTTGACCTGCTTGTTAATCTTGGCAGGAGTCCACAGCAGTGGCCATTGTGAGGGTGATTTCAGATGCAAACATCTGTCTGGTTTACACTAAAATAGTGGCAGGAAGAGAGATTCGTTTCACAGTGAGCAAGGACTAATTTTTTGGGGTAGTCAGAACAATAATGTACAAAGCAAGAAACAAAATTTTTTAGGAGTTTTGTTTTTCTGATTTCACTCAGCAGACAATATACATGTTGTGTGGAGAGTTTGACAAAATACAAAACAAATAATCTATCTGCACTCCTTACATTACTTGTGTTTGAAGAATTACACATTCAGTAAGTGTTGAAAAGAAGCTAAAGATGTTAAAAACATTTACAGGCTAAACAGATCCCAGCTCAGATAACTCCATTTCAAATAATCTAAATTCATCCCCATTATCACTTAAGTGAGCATTATGGCTGTTAGCAAACCCTACACAAATATTCAGATTTTTGTTTTTGCTGTCATGCTGAAGGTTATCTCCCCAGTTGCTCTAAAAAATCAGGTGACAACTATTTCCCATGATGCTTTAAGGGCTGTCAAACTGTCCATCAAACTGTCACCTGACCAATCGTTCCCATGGTTCTTTTAGACTTCTAGTATGATAAATTGAAAGGCACTATTATCTGCCTGTTGTGAAGAGGAACTGCTTAGGCTTTGATAAGATATCACTAGTCCCAGGTGAGAGGAGGCTGACAGCACATCAAGACAAGAAAACACATGGAAACAGTGAACACAGGAGCAAAAGGTTTACAAACATCTGTTGTCATTATTTATTACCCCTTTCCTTGGTTTTAGCTCTATCCTTGTTCTGTGTCAGTTTAAAAGGAAAGACTTTCCTTTCTTCCCAGCCAGTCCCAACTGCTGCTATTTTTAAACCAGTTAGTTGTAGAATGAGAAATATTTAAAATATGAAATATATCTTTAATAAAAGGTTGTGTTACCTACCTTTTCTGATACACGTTGCTTTTACCATCATTACATTTGAAGTTTTATATGATTCTCATGGTGCAATTATGTCATAAGAAAATGAGAAGCCCTGAAAGATATGAAGACTTTTTAAGCTCCACAGTTATTTTTCATTGAACCTCRAGAACAATTCACAGTTTTCTTGCTGATATTTCAGATCTGTCTTTACACAAGTACCCAAAGTTAGCTTAAGATACCTCAGAGCCAAAACAATATGTTGTTATTTATTGTGGGTTGTTAATAAAAGGAAGCTGGTTGCTAACATCACCACCTTGTGTACAAATATTTGTTTGCATGCAGTTTTTAATGATTTTAGGCAGTGCTGTAATTTCATTAGACAGCACTACAGAACCTCAGTTGCACAAAAGAATATTTAAATAATTTTATCATTAAAAATATTTTTAATTTGAGCCCTTTGTTTGTTTAACTATATTATTATGTGCATCTGAGTTAAGATTAACAGCAAGCTTCCATACACTGTGGACAAACCCTATTCACTAGAGTATACAGTCAAAAATCAACAAAACAGGATTTCAGCAGTGGTAAATACACTTCCAAAAGTACTAATAAAGGTAAGTACTAATAAAAGTATGTTCAGCCAATTTCTAAAGCCTTTTTTCCAATTAAAGACTCTTTTGAGAAACCATGGATTCTTACATTTAGACGGACTTCCAACTTCCTCACATTTTAAACATACACCTGATTTTAAAAGCATAAACTCAGTTCATCTATGGCTACAAAGCACCCCTGGATCAATAAGCATGATGAGATACTCCCTTCATGAGCCAGGTGAAAAAGGTACAGACATGAGGCTTATAAATACTAACCCATGAACCCCATAATATCAAGYTGATTTAGACAGGACGGTTTCTTCTATCCCTTTTCAGGTAGAAAATCAGAGTTAGTGTCAAGTGTGGTAGCYGGAGAAGAATGAAGTAGTAGGGCATTTTCCCACTCTCAAATGAAAAATCCTACAAGAAAACATTAGCCTTACTGAGCTAAAATATTCTCTCAGTTATTAGTGACYTGCTAGCACACACAGCGGCGCTCTCTGGGCACTTTTCAAAAGGAAAAGTACACAATCCCTTTCTCCAGGTCATTATAACGGAAAGACATGGGAGTATTGAAAAGAGAAAGACAATATATACACTACGAGTGGTTGAGATGGTGGCTGATTATTTTGATAATCATGTTATATTAAAACAGTATTTCTTCTGTTTTCTCTAATCTTCAAAGGAAGAGGCATGAGTGCAGAGGAGGAAGGGACTTTTCACATAATATCAAGAAAAAAAATTTCATGTATAGAGACTGGGAGAGAAGAAGCTGCACTCTGCATATGAGAAGCTGATAACTGGGCAAAGAGGAGGATGGATGGGGGAAGCAACGGGATGTGACTGGGCAACAGCAGGTAAAAAGGGCAAGGCACAGGCATGCAGGGCTCTCAGCACATGGACAGAAAGCTTCAGCATGGTGTAGGGCAATGCTGTGGAGGGTTTCAAAGATAGGCAGAACAAGTGGATGATCTTAAAAGTGGGTTTGCACAGGGAAGAAAGGCTTCAGGTCAAGCGCTGATGTGTCTAGGAAGCTCCACTGAGTAAGAAGATAAAAGTGAAGTGAACACACTCCTCACTACAGTATTTTGGTACTACACTCAGCAATGCCTTTAGCATTGATCCTGCAGTAACAGAGCTCTCTGACAGAAGCAGAAAGTCTTCTGCAAAGAGGACATTTTAAATTACTTAAATAATGTTAAAGTCAGCCTTAAATTGGGGTGTTGTAAAATACCACGGCCACTGGAGTTCTGTATTTTTCTCCACTGATCATTTAGAGTTTGAAGACAGAAAGGAAACATCCGGAATACACAACTCTACAGTCCTTTATATTAATAAAAATGACGTTTATAGTGAAGAGTTATTAAAGGAGATAATGCACAGTTCTTTCTTAATAGTTTGGTTATACTTTGCTCATAGTTTGCTGCTTTTACCTCCTGATAGGGAGTTTTGCCTGCACAGACTGTTAATGAAGAACAGGACTGTGGAAAAGCATCTGATCCTGAGCAGCTCCATACTAACTGCCTCAACCACTCTGCTAGAGTCTCAGTATTCCAGTTCTGCACCTATTAAAATATGCAGCCCTCTGCAGTAACCAACACATGCTCAGCAAACCACGAAAAAAACATTATCTAATCTCTGTCCTATATTTTATCTCTCCTTTACACGTTCTGTTAACAAATATAGAAAAAGTGTCACCAATGATTACAAATGAAACTGATTTGCTGTTCCAATGACAATAATTGCATTTGCCAGCACTGTTGACACAGCACAAGTTGCCACCTAATAGCTGCCAGAATAAAGAAAAAGGAAGGGGGAAGTTAAATAGGAGAGAGATGAGCACCGAGGGGAAGAACGGCAAAGAAATCACTGACTGAAATGGTTGARAAAGGGTTGGCTCAGGTCAGCCTGAGAGACAGAAAGTGGCATAGAAGAGACAGTAACTGATTACAGAAGTTGAGTCGTCTTCAGTTATGAGAAAAGTTCATGGGAAACTTTCTTAGGATTACATCCTTGTCTACTGTAAGTAGTTATATGACATGTTTCCACTACTGAGAACCTCACAATCTTTGTGTATTTACATTCAGTAGATGCAGGTAAAGGCAGGGCATATTATTACCTGTTAAAGGGGAGAGAGACCTAAAGAAACAAAGGTTGAAAGTTCAGCTTTACTGATGTTAAGTTCAGCAGTCTTACATGGGGCTCAGGTCAACCTAAGGAATTTGGGTGCAGTCACACGGGAAAAATCTAACAAATAACTAAATTTCACCAAGAGTTTTCCTAGTCCTAATCTCTGGATTCTGCTTGTGTTGAAGGAAGAGACTGCTTGGCAGTAGAAATATAGAGCTCTCTCATTGCATCGGATATGCTGTGGCTATCGCATGTACCAAAATATCAGACCTGGATCACCCCCAGGTTTAGGATCCTGTTTCAATGTTGTGCAGTCTAAGACAGTTGAATCTCCTTCTCTTTGGAAGAAAGAGCCCTGCAGCTTACTGTGACCCACAGAGTCTTTACATAAACCTCCCACATTGCAGTGCACCACACATGCCAAGAGGAGATCAAGCATCTCTGTCAGAAGTTATTTCACAATGGTTTAAGAGGACAATGCAATAGCTATAACCAAAGGTACAGACAGAAGCACATTATACTGTTGTGTAACCTAGGGTGTAAACTTACAGGATATTAGCTGGTCTTTAGTCACTACTTACACTTTCACTTTTATTTTGCAGTAAATGCCAGGTAGATTGCTTATGTCTCCCTGGACAGTAGATTCATTGAGTGACCTCATATTTACCATGGACAGTAAGAGCATGTAACACGGTCAGGCATCTCAGAGCAGCTGACGCACCCTAATTTGGTATTTTGCACTAATTTTGCCRATACCTTATTCATGTGAACACATTTTTGCTTCGCTCAATCCTTCTGGGTTTACAAAACCTGCTGGAAGCCCATATGTATTAAGAGTTTGTACTAACATAGTACAGTATGATGCCAGCCATGCCACGGAGATAGGCCAAAACCTTGCAAGAGGAATGGTAACATCACTGAAAATATATGAGAATAAGAACTGCCATCCAAAGTAACCTAAAAACCTCAGTGTTACTACTTTTGAAAGAGTCCCTCCTTTTGGACCTTGGCCCTGCCTATGTGTACAAGTAACTGAAAGGCAAATGTAATAGGACTACTCGTGCATAAAGCTAGTCACATGCATTAACGCTGGCAGGAACAAGGACTTTCTTTTCATACTTACACTAGAGGATAGTAAAAGAAATGCTGCTCAAAGAAATCCATCAACTAATTCAAACTCTGAGCTAGCTACTTCAGAACCTAGTACAATGGCCACACTCAATGAGTCCATTGAAGACCTGGAGACRAAATAAAAACAGGTTTCTTTTTGAAGAACATTATGAGATCAGTACAGTGCCGTGGATATTAGGAAAAGTCACTTTAATAAAAAGGAAATTTCACATAATGTAACAAAACAATTGCTATTTGGAAGGCCCTGAAAAAATTGAACAATGTAATATGATCTTTCTTAACTTCATTTCCCATCCATTGCAGAAATCATAACAATAAAGTTTTATACATAAGCAACTTTATGAGCTGAAAGAAGAGAATGTATAATTCCTTTCCATGGATTAAGCCAAAAGAAATGGAGAAAAAAAATTGATTCTTCTCTGTTAGCCTCCTGTGTAAAATTTTTCTCCTTATCATCTCATCTAGTCATATCTTTCTGCAGTTTGAATTACCCTCTTTTCCTCAATCTGGTAAGGCAGTGAAAGGATGTTTGTTCTGCTAATTAACTTTATTACCCTGATAACTCCCTGCAGCCTTTGACGAAAACAATTACCGTTCCTCCTTTTTTTTCCCCACTGGCAAAAAAAAAAAAAAAAAGAAAAAAAAAGAAAAAAAAAAGACGACTATTAATTAGAAACGAGGCCCCGGTCCCTGCCATGTTAGCCTGCCACGTTCTCAGACCCTCGAGCGGGATAGCATTACATTGTCAGTAGTAATTTAGCTCTCATCTGTCTCTGCTAATTATTGTCACATTCATCAAATTCATCAACAAAAGTGCTCTCAGAAGGATTGCATATTTGCAGTTAATACAGCATAAACTGGTATTACCCATCACCACATTTGTGATGATGAGAGGGACACAACTTATTCATCCCTAATTAGAGCAAGCTGGGTAATTAATTATACATTCCGCCTTATTACTTCTGAGTTCCCAGATATTGTTTGTCTAAAAAGGGGGAGAGAGAGGAAGAGAGAGAAGCCTGAAAATGAAAAAAAAAAAAAAAAAGGGAAAAAAAAAAGGGGGGAGAGAGAGAGGAGAGAGAGAGAGAAATGTGTGATGTGTTTTGTCACATGTGCTATGCCATAATTCCCACCTGACAAACTAGCTGAATCAGTAGAAAATTGCAAGTTGTCAGCAGCAGAATAAACTGCTGTAATAGCTGATTAATGATCAACACCTGTGACAGGTGCTATACGGGACTGTAAACTTGGTGTGATTAACAGTCACTGGACGAATAAATATTAGTGACAGTCAGTGGAGAGCGAGTTTGCGTGTTTTAACAAATCTCACACATTACAGTTATTGATATTTCCAGTGTAGGCACTTTCTTTTTGGTAATTATCTGACAACACTGGAAGAGCATTTTAATCCAGTATGTTTGTTTCCCTTCTGTTCCTTTATTTCAGAGCTCAAAATTGTGTTTTGACAAGATGACCTAGCAGAGTTCAAAACTGCAGACAAATTTAGAATAGTCACAAATAGTTCGTTCCATGTCCAGCTCATAGCAACACTCCCATACATTCAAGGAACTTAAATATATACATATATAACCCTATATAGATAAAAAAATAAATATTGTATGAATATTCATATATATCTCTATATAGATACATTTTCAAAGCCTRTAATTCTAAGAGTCAACTCAGTTTTATTTCTTATGTCAGTGGTTATGGCATATACCTGATTGCTATGGGAAATCAGTATTTCTTTTGTTCCATCACCAAAGATACATGGATTTCTTCTGAAGGACAATTTAGATCTCATTAATTTAGACTTAGAAAATCCCTGTAATATATAGTAATGGGGCATGAAAGTTATCCATTTATGGGATTGCTCTATGCTCAGCACAGTAGGATCTAATCAATTCCCAGATACAACTAGAGCTATATCAGGACACTCTTTGGATAGCATAAAACACATTTTTCATCCTCATGCATCGTTACAGATATGCTGATTAGGTAAAATACATATTCTTATGCAAAAAGACATGTATTAGAAAGCCTACATATAGCAAGTGAAAAGACATGAACACGGACTCAGAAAAGCCAGTAAATGCAGATTTTGCCACCAATCCAATGTCATTCCCAAACCCTAAACATGACATAATGTCACTGTCTTCTTCTAACGAATCCTTTACTGGGCCAAATAAAAATGAAACAAATCTGAAGTCATGACTTCAGACTTTCACATGTGCACGTGAAAGAATTTAACAGTTGGTCAGATATACCTAATACATCACTGTCCAAATGAGAGTTCATCCCAGTCTGCTAATTAGAAATGAAATTTAAAAGGGAACCTGCAGGCTGAAAAACTGTCACTCTAGTGAAGAGGTTTCAATATATTCAGCTACAACCTTCTTATCTCAAAGAACATCAGATATGTTATGCATTGAGATTGGTCTGGTAGAAAAATAAAGCTCAAAATTTTCCTCAGAACAACTTCTGGATGTAAATGTAATTAAATCTATTGTACATGCAGAGATTTACCTATATCATGTAGCACATCAGAAGACATGGGAAGGAAAAAAAGGCAAAGAAATTACTGCTTATATCAGTTCCCGGAGAGAAATGACAATACGTATCCTTGYCTACAGCATGAAAAATTCCAGTCATTTGAACCTTTAATGGAAAACCCTGAACACATGGAACTGGCCCGTTGCTTCTCCTACCAGACTCACAGTGTACATCTAAATCAAGCAACGGGATGTTTTTTCCATTTCAATGTTTTCTAACAGCAGAAAAGAAAGATTCCATTTCTTGGTCCTGATTGATTACAAACCTGCTTTTAAGCATAAACTGTTCCATGAACTCTTCTTTCAGATGTAGACAACTGTGGGAAAGAGCTTCATAAATGGATGGCATTTAGGTCACCTGATAACCTCTCAGTATGAAACAACTTTCCATGGACTTCCCAGTCATTCTTTTACAGTTGAAATGAAGACAGTGGAGGAACTTGGAGAGAAAACAATACGAGCACTACTCCACAAGCCTCACCACTTGAGTAACAGTTTAAGTACATCTAATATTTGCCCTTTAATAATGAAAAGAAGGTGGGAATAACCTCCAGTCTACACTTTATGAAAAYATTATCTCTAAATTTTTTTACTAATGTGTCATTCCATTCCGCATTTTCATTTATTCCTGCACCACAAATATAAAAGTCCCGAGTGATCCATTTATAAAAAATGCACAGAGATTAAAATATATTTTGTGAATAATAGTTCGATAGGTATAATACTTTTGTTTTCTGATTAATCTTTAGTGTAGCAGTCTGCAACCTGAAACATAGAAGTAATAGCTTGAAAGCTTTATGCAAAATGTATGTAAATTTGTTATGCTTTAGTACAGATACATCTGAATAGGCAGCAGTGCAGCTAGCCAACAGCCTAGGAAGGAGGCCAATCTCATATCCAGATGCCACTGATAGAGAGACACTGTGTGGCATCAACKCTCCCAGCTGCCAGGCTCACCATGCATTTTTACAACATTTGACTGTAGCAGAATGAGAACTTGTAGAGCTCTCTACTGATAAATAATGATAACATACAGAAACAATTCCAGTGAGTATAAAAATCTAACAACAACRATATAGTAAAATAAACATTTTCCTACAAGCAATTGCTACTATCTGGAAATTGCATTATCACTGTCTTGTACCAAAGAGAGAGCCAATACAATTCTCAAAATTTATGCCAAATTTGTTAACAACTTTTTAAGGTGATTTTGCATCCTTCAATACTATGTTTTCACGTAATTTTATGAAACTGAATCCATTCCCAGTTATATATGCAGAAACCTAAGTTTATTCTTTAAAATGAAGGTTGGATATAAAATCGAAGTGAAGAGATCAATTGGCTTTAAATTACTGTGCTTTGGAACAATTCATATTTTGAAAAATGATAAAAAAAGAAAGAAAAATGGAAACTATCAAAAGACAATAGTATAGCAAATTAATCAGGAGATGAGGAATTACTCATTCCTCTGTAAATTACAAACCTTTTTGTTACTCTTCACTTAATATGCTGCAAATCTGATTTAGCAAGTAATGCTCATCCATTCTTTAAAGTAGCATAAGATAAAAAAAMCTAAGGAAATTTCACCAGGAAAGCAGCCATTGATGAACTATCTCACAATTTAACTAAAATGAATTTGGGATTACAATTCAGTATCATTGTAACTCACGCTGTTCAGCCTGTGAATCAATCATAGACAGGCTTCAAGACAGATATCCCTTTTGTTTCGCAACATTTCACCAAAATTTTTAGAGTAGCACATTTCATAAGAGAATTGCAGATTAGTCACTGATCTGAAGAACACGCATTATCAAATTTCAGGTGTAAATGAATGTGTGTATGAGGAAAAAATACCGAATTCAAAAGCAAATCCTTTCTTGTAAATCACACAAGAGCAACAAAGAATTAACCAAAAAAAATTACAGTCAACTGCAGATGATCTTGACCCAAATCTACAGTATTTGCAAACTGCTCTCCTTCCATTCATTCCCAAATGTGAGGAAAAACACTTGTCAGAGAAGAAGGTTGGTGTCACRAATCTTAGAAATCTGTTCGAAATCTTACTTGCTTTCCATAGCTATTTCTCGCAGAACAGAGCAAGGACAACTAGCATAAAATCAGAACAGGAGGAACAAGCACAACTTTCATTCTCTTTTGTTCAGGTCACTGCTTTTACCACTTTGAAAAAGAAATAAAAATTACTGATGAACTGTATTCTGGGACATCTTGGCTTTTTGCGCTTCTTCCTGCACTGTTAACCATGTAAATTTACCAGCATATCAGCGTCACAAACACATAAGACTTCTAAGATATTAACTTGATTCCTTTGTACAATTGCTTTTCAGAAGTCATTTGGAAAGCATCTGCATCCTCTAAAAGAAAAAAATTTGCAATTCACCTGGTGAAGATAGAAAATTATAATTATAGATCATCCAACAATTTTGATAATTTCAGCAAGACAGCTTGGTGAAAACTTTGTCTTTTAGTTTACAAAATCATATAGAGCTGCACTATGTTACGTGTGTCTGTGGCGCAGAACTGCGCAGGGAGGAATTAGGAAGAAGAAACAGCAGCTTTGGTACACGCTTGCCCGTCCTCAAGACCTTACTGTTACTCCTTACAGGCTGAAACCTTTGGGTGGTGCGAGCACAYTGGTCCACTTCACTATCAATAGCAACTTTTCAAGCACGTGTGCATGAAGAAGTTCATACCTTTTGCACCTCAGAAAACCTGAATGGGTAGATACACCCAAACCCCACAGAAAGTAAACATTTCAGGAATACATGATGCCACTAGGGAAAGGTAGCCAAGGAAATACCATTGGGGCAGAAACTTTGCAAAACTGCCATATTTGTCTATTTACATATGGCTGCCTACTTTCTCTGCAGAACTTTTGARCATCTTAGACTCGTAAACAATCTACTTGTTTCCATCTTAAGAGCAATATTCTTTTTACAAAGCAATAAATATTTAGGAAGCCAACTGCATTTTTTCCCTTTGTGATTTTTCCATAAGAAAGGATGGTTCTGTGTACATTAATGTCCAATTTAAGGACTCCTAACTAATTCAAGTAAAGAGACAAACTCAAATATATTATCTAATTTTGAATGACCAGTCACTCCCAAGACAAAATAAGATTTTGGCATGTTTTAGTCTTTTTCTGTATATTTTCCATCTGCACATACAGGAATGTTGTCTATAACCCTTCAAAGTTGAACATTCAAAGAAAGATTTTTAAACAGAAGGATCAGCACTTCCCCCAGATGTCTTCATTAAAGAGATGCAAATACATTTTCTTTAACAGCAGCAACATTAATTGCTCTACAAGCCTCAGTATAAGTGTCATCACTGATGCATCATTCAAAAAAAGACATGAACAAATACATGAAATGCTCATCRATGGAGTCAGCAGTTAAACACACTAGAGCAAGAAATAATACAGCAGACAGACTGCTTGCATGACATGGCACTGGTAAAATTCCTGGTGAATGTATGCATGATTACTAAAATAGCAACTGCATATCTCAAATTGTGAAAAATACAGGAAACAGTAAGTTAYCAAAATCTAATTTTAGTTACACCAACATGCACTGGAATAATGGCACTGACTTCAGTGAAGTTATTCTGGATTTTCATCCACACATCTAGAGTTCTTCTCCTAAGCAGTAAACAGCCTAAGGAGACAAACATCAACCTCCATGTGATAAATCCTCCCCAAATGATACTTTATTTATTCTTTATAATTCTTCACACAACTTTATTTTTTCAATACYAGGATGAGAAAAGCATTATTTATAAAATGGGTTTTCCAGAAGTGAGTCATGTTGGACATTGCAGGAAAAAGTCATCTGTGAGAATGACTAACACTTTGAAAAACTATCTTAACCGTAACAAATATTGATTATGCAGCCATTTTTAGGAAACAATATTTTTTATGAAAAGCAAAACATGAATCAACGGAAGCTGAGAAAAATAAAATAAAATAGTACTTATCTGCCATACAGTTGGTGTTTATGTTTAGGAGATGACACACAAGACAAAATGAAGTTGTAAATCAAAAAGGTCCTTTAACAAGTCAGTAAGATGGATCAGGCAAAAATATGGGCTTTTCCTATTTTAAAGCATGTTCTTCACCTATTCTGCAGACCACAGCACTTTCTTAGAACGACGACATTTATATATACAGAAACGTAAAAAAAAGGTTATATGTGTTCCTACACATTTACATGCCTGGTTCTCCTCTCCACCAGCCCCACTCTTTGCCATTCCTTGTTTTTTTCTGCTTAATTAAACTGCAAGCTGAGCAGGACAAATGTTCTATTCTTTCTCGTCACACATTTCTTGAGTAAGTAGCGCTGGGAAACTTGGTATCTTCATTTTGACCAAGGATTCCTCAACACTTTATTGTATAATAAAATAAGGATATAAATGCAGAATTCAAATAGCTTCCCTAACACATGTTTAGCTTTAGGTTTTAACCTCATTTACAACCACACTATAAAAGGGACACGTGCGAGCAAACTACTGTTGCTTAGATTATAATTAGACTTGGCTAATTACTAACTATTTGTTAAAAAATCACTAATATATGTAAAACACAGGAAGTTGAACAAATTCTAATGGATGCTTTGATGGATATAACTTTTTTTGCATCGAGCCTTAAAAAGCTTTGCAAACATTAGGAGCCAAATTGGGTCCACTATTTGTACAGGTACACAAGGAGGCTAAGAGAAGACACAAAGAAACCAGACAGAGCAGAGAAGGTGGTCCCTGGAGCAGCCCTTGCACTTCTCTGGGCAAGGGAGGAGATAGTTAGGGAAGCGTTAGACAGCCCTTAGACGACTTCTGCAAAGAAACCATTGCTTATTCAAAGAGAAATTCATTTGTTCTGTCACTCCGGGCACTTCAAGCCCTCCAAGTATTCTTGGTATTTCAGAAACATAATGGATTACAGACACATTCTGGACTGCATTTCACCAGATGCTTGCTGTGAACTGTTTTCACTTTCGTAGAAACTCTTTTAAGGGTGTCATAATCATTAACGCCACCTTTTAAATGTACTACTGGAACAGGTTTGAAGGATTTAAAGGAAAGTTCCTTTAATACTGTTTAAGTATAATTTGCCTAACAGTCAGAATAAAAGCTGTAAAAGTTTGGTAGAAAATAGCATTCTCTTCTAAGTAGTAGAATACAGCAATTCAAATGTCATATAATTTAATAAAATATTAAATACTTTAAGATGTCCTGGAATGTTTAATAGAAAATATAGATCCAAAAGTAAGATTCAAAAACCCTCATAAAAAAAGAACTGCTTTCATTATTGCATTCTCTGTTTTCTGGAATAACTTCCAAAGAATCATACTAAATTTTGTTAGAATATTGTTTAATACCTTTCACAATTTAGTATTTGTTTTGAATAGTAGACACATTATGTTTAAATCAAGTTTAGCCAATTATGCTTTGTGAGCACGACCTGAAGTTGTTTTTTCTCACTGTAAATCCAGGTAAGTGTTTTCAATTGCAATATTCATTGACTTATTAAAGACCAAAACTAAAATGTGAGTAACAAAGTTCAGCTGAAGGATAGATAAGGAGTTAGCCAAATCTCACCTATGCTGAGTATTTTCCTCTACCCAAACAAATTCCAGTTTTTCCCCATAAAAGAAGATGGTCACAGGACATTTATAATGATGCTTAAAAGCAAACAAATGAATGAACAGCAGCAGCTCCTTATACTCCAGGACTCCTAGAAGAAAAGTCAATCTCCAGGGACAGTGTGAATAGTCACAGTCGTAGAGCTCTCGGGGAAAGCCACAAACACCAATGAAATGAAAGYGCTCTCCAGCCCACCAACCAGCCCTGGGCCTTGCGTTTTCTTTCATAGAAAGCTCCACCCAGTTTTGCTTGCTGGCTTGATAAATGGCTGCTTCCTTGGGAATTTTATTTTTAAAAAATCTCATTCGAATATAGCTTGAATCAACATCACAGTTTTAAATAAGCACATATTTAACAGATAGCTGCTTCAGYTTTGTTTACATTTCATGAAAATTCCTTATTTGTGATGGGAAAACTACAAAACGTTTAGTGATACCGTTGCAGAGGTCAGAAATTCATGTGAATGGAAAAGAAAATCGAGACAGAACTTTTTTATTCTTCTATCTGTAGAGAGAGAGAGAGGACAAAAAGTTTGGATCTGCAGTCAGATTTCTTAAAGATTCAGATATGAACAGATCTAAGGAAAATAGTGATCATTATGCAATTTTCATATCTTAAGATGATGATTTGTAAAATATGAAAATGTACTAATGCAAAATAGGCGATTAATTTCTAAGTCAACTGTAAATTTTGCCCATGATAAAAGGGTATGGCCAGACTCATAACTGACTGAAATTATTTTCTATGTTATATAGAGAAAYAAATAAAATGTAATTATATTAACTTTAGTTTTAGCCTTAATTTAATGAAGAACACACCATCAATACACGTGTGTATTCCAGATTAAAACAGTGGGTTTGCTCCTCATTCTTCAATATTCAGACCACTAACAGTTACACAGAAGTAAGTATATTTTTWCCATTATTTAATACCTTTAGAAAAATTAGTACAATCAGAGTTATTTTAAAAATTAATACTTAGATTTTAGCAATATTAATATCAAGTTTCTTAGGAATGTTTTTTCCCTATCATATAAATTAAGCTGAATCCGTTTATTTATTAAGCTGAGCCACTGAATACTTATTCACATTGTAGCTAAAGGAATCAGTGAAAATGTTAAATATAAAACGTATGTAATTTTAAGATGGCATTGTGCTTTTGAAACATTTTGGTAAGAATATTAGGAATATCTTTTCCAATGAAGACCTAATAGCAATGTTTTGAAGAATGACAGTGTGATCAGTCAAGGAATCTGATTTTTGAATTCTTGTCCAAACAAGTCCAATCTACATGTCATTATTGCCTTCTAAAAACAGAATTCAATGCCTCTGTAAAAACTGAAGAGCTAAGCAGTAGAAGGTACTATTCTAAAACTTTGAAATTATGACATACTTTATTTTTCCAAGGTAACAGAGTCCAGAGTTTCATACTTTTCCTTATTAAATTAGGTAGAAAAAAGCTCACAGGGGATGGGACACACACATTAACATCATGTTGGTTTAACAGGTCATTCTGAACTGGGGATCAGCCCTTGAGCTCATGAGCGACTTCTGGAGGTGCTGAGTGCACTCATTCTTCAGGAAGCCAAAGGCAGAGGGAGGGGCTGCACACACTCCAAGGTCTTGGAAGGCAAAATTCATTTCTATCACAGTTAAAAAATACATTTATTACATTAATTTTGTTTAAAAAGCTTAATTGTTTAATGTTCCACTGAGCGTGGTTTGAAAGTGCAGACAAAATGGCTACATCTTACCAGTTTTCTCTCACAAGAAAAACCATTGTACCAACATGCAGCTCTGGTTTCATAATTTATGCAACCCGTAAGATAGAGATATAAGGTAAGGGCCACCTGGGCCCAGCTCTGGCAGACTTTTTTATGAATATCAGTGGCTCATGAATATAAACAGTTACAGGAGAATAAAATTTATAAAACCTAGACCTGGGAACAAAAATCTCAGAGAGATCAACAAATCCGAAAGAATCTAGTGTCGCATTCCTAAGAATGTCAGATTAAACTAACATGTGCCAGTCAATATTGGTACACTGTGACCCTTGATGCCTCCTAAGCAAAACTATTAAGTCCAACATTTTCTCCTGTAAGCACTTATCTGTAAGGATGGCTAACATGTCCTCTGAAGCAGATATTGAAACTGATTGGACAATAGGTAGATACCAGACAGGGGCCTGGGGGCCGACCTCTAGAAATAGGGGGAGAAAATCTTAATCTGCAACACAATGCAGCTCTCTTGAAACCCTATCATTTTCACTTCCCATGTGTCTGCTGCCTGACTGTGAATGGATTTGAAAAGGAATGGTTAGTGCTGAAAATTGGATCAGAGCTAACATTCTCTCATTTTTATCAGCAGCTGCCAAAGGTCATCTGACATAATAGCTGATGAATTCAAGCCCAGTGGATTTCATTTGCAATTTTCAATTTACTGAGGCCTCCAAACCCCACAGTGATAAAAGCTTCCCCTATCGTGGCCTGTCACAAACATCAAGAAACTGCACAAACCCACAAGAAAGAAATAGGAGAAAGCTGCGCATCATCACAGTTACAGATAAGGAGAACAGGAAGAAACAGTATCATGGTAGAAAGGTGTGGAGCGGCATGTGTGGTTGAGTTTCTAAATGCCAATTGTAACGAAAAGACTATGAAGAGCAATCAAATAACTTCTACAGAATAACATCATGGTTCCCCTCCCCCCCTTCAGTTTGAAAATTGCCTTCTAATCTCTTGCTTGACATCCTGAGGATAAAAGTGAAAGTGAAAAAACCCTGTTTATTTAGACATGGAAAGTATTGTACAGTTGATATATTTACTGCAGTTTTGATTTACAAATTCATGCTATTAAGAGGCCTATTATCAGAGAAACAGTACACCAGCGCAAAATAAGAAATGCATTTGTTTGCTKACAGACGGACTGTAGATCTTTACTTCTGATCCATAGGGAACACAAATGAACTCCAGTCCATGGGTGCTGGAGGTTTCAGTCTACTCGTCCATATACATACGTTCAGTGACTTTTCCATATGCTTTCTTTACCCAGAAGCTAACCACTTTTGCCCCAGATCTTTGCCACATCAACATTGTAAGAAATTTGCATGGGATCCTATTCCAAGCGATTAGAGAAAATAACTAAATAAATCCCAAAGCCCTTCATACTGGAGGAAACATATTTTGCTAAAAGGCCAAGTAGCTCATATTCTCTGCCTGTCAATGACTACATCATGAAAGAAAATGTTCAGTAAGCAAGCTGCAGTTTCACAGGTAAATGCTGAAAAAAGTATTTCCGGAAACTAGCACCCAATTCCAAAGTACCAATTTAATCCCAATAGTAGCAGTATTTGAGGCTACSTCSTACCGTGTTTATGACTTTACTTTCARCTCTACTACATATTGCAGTAGAACAAACTGAAGTTTCTTCTTTCAGTAATCTCAACAGTAACTCCAAGTCAGATAGACAGGAAACACAAATATTGCCAGTCCCACTTGGACTCAAAGCCAAGGACGGGAATCACTCAAAGATAGCTTCAACAGTGAAAAGCCCTTGGTATAGTGCAAAACATAAAATCAGAGGAACACCAAGTACAGAAGCATTGTACAGTGGATAATGGCATGTTATTCTGCGCCTAGAATAGTACAGCTTGTCTTTCTAAAAGTTACGAAGACCCCAAAAAAGGGAATCRCTTACAATGATGTGATTCTCTGTTGACTAGACGTAGATAAATAAGTAGTTCATCTAAACATTAGCAGGTGGTTTTATATAATTATTAATGACATAAGAATATTTAYGATGGTATTTTTTCTTATTGAACCTAATGATGGTAGTTTCTTCACTATTTCAGGAAGGTTTATTTTAAGGTGGTGACAAAGAAACCATGTGTAGATATGGACAGCATTTCAAAGCTGAGGTAGTGCATTGCCAAGGTAATCCACCATAGAGCTGGTTCCTTCAGATGTGCAAATAGCGGCTGTATGTTGTAGCAGCACTGATCAGGTTTATAGCACTAGTACTATGATTTCTTTTCAGCACCCAAAAACATGATAGACTTCTTTCTGAAAATAAAATCAAGCCCAAATATCTTATACTGTAAATAAAATTATATCTTGGACAGAAGAAAAGTGAGAAAGGTGAAATAAAGGCTGTGAAGAAAATGCAATGGCTGCCTAGAGATGAGGGCATGCATTTTAATCTTTTTTGGTTTTGTTTGTTTCCAATATGMGTTGTTTGTTTTGTTTTTCCTTTTTTCCTTCCTTCCTTTCACTATCTATTTACCTGTATTTGGATTTTATATTGTTTCTAATCACCATAATATCTGAGGATCCTCCATGTAAAAAAAAAAAACAGCAACCAAAAAAATCACATTTCCAACAGACTCCATGGAGTTTAGAAATTCTTCTTCTCTTGTTATATGTTTAAGTCACTGTTACGATTATATGGATAACAGGTGGCAGAGGGTTGGGATTTTTTGGTTTGGGATTTTTTATTTTTCTGTGGGAATGGACCACTTGTTTGGTAAATAGGGAGGGAGAAGAGTGTGGGACCCACTCACAAAAGAATGAGTGGGCCTACTTTCACAAAGAAAACAACTTCAGCTTATGATAGCATAAAAAACCTGATAGGCATTATCAACTGGGGACCAGATCACATTTTCACCACAAAAGTGATATGGAGGAAGGATTACAGATATTCAGAGTTCATAGTTAATCACGAAATTTAGGATTATATGAGTAGATAATATGGCCTCAGAGTTATCTGGGGATACCTTAATGCTAAGTCATGTCTGGCAGACTGCTAAAAGATGAGGGCTGCCTCATCAATCTGTTCTGCTGGCTCACTTAGAAGAACTTTAGCTAACATTCCTCAACTGCCTCTATGCTCCAATATTGGTGGCATTGTTTTGGCATTTGGAAAGGGAGGGAGGAAGGGAGTGTCTATTGCTGCAAAAGCCAATAAGTTATCATTGGCTCAAATCATACAAATTAATACCTAAATAAATTTCCCAGTTCACATATAATGATAGCTATGAYTCACTCCTTTCAATCTTGTAATTTTCTCATACAGAAGAACCTGATCTTCATTTTGTATTGCTTCTTGTATTGGATCTTTCCATTTAGTCTACCACATTTTCTGGGAGCGGGGGGAATGTCCCCAGAAGTCTCCAAACTCTCCAGTTTATATGAGGAAGCAGGCAGTCCTGGCACTCCTAGGAAAAACACAGCAATATGCTTTCAGGCTGGGACTGACTTTACAAGATTTACCACACCTGGTGCCAGCAGGGAAAAGGATCTTGTCATATAACTATTCCATTCAGTACTGACTCAAAATGGTCAGTATTACATTATAYTCTGCTAAGTCTCCTAGAGGGCTGCAAGTCTTCCACATGCCTGTTCAGTCAGTAGTCCTTTTCTCTAGTACTACAAAGATCTAAGCATAAGAATCAGGAAGTCCTGGGATCTAATGCTAGCTCTGGTCTAATATACAGCCTTGACTAAATCACTTCAACTAAGGGCTTCGATATGCTCTCCTTAAACTGTGAATAAAGTCATCAGTGCACTAGTAGAATTAATGCTTGAACAACTGATGAAGTCATACAGGGGTTAAGTATCTCTGAGCATTCATTCATGAGTGATTTGTAATGATCACAGGAGAGGCAATTTCTGGTTTCTTCTTCTCCTTGGAATCACTCATGTCTCAAGTTCCAGAATGGCTTCACATCTTTTTTGAAAGCAGGACACAGCTGGCAAGATGATGTTAATTCTTGGGGAAAGAGAGCCCTGTATTGGTGAAGTAAAATATGCAGTCTCACCTSCTGAGTCTTGGTTAGAGAGAAAAGACAATAAGGGAGAAGACTGAAAATATGAAACTTTATTCATCATCACCAACTTCTCAGTTGTTAACTGACGAGTTCATACATGAAAGAAAAACATTTGACACTGAAAAATCAGATGCTTTTACCATGCAGAATTAGCAAAGATAATATGGTACAGGAAAAAAAAGTTTTTAGAAGCACTGATATGTCTTATATAGAGGATAAAAATGCAAACATTAAATGAAAACTGGTAAGTTAAAATGTACTTTTCATAGACAGCCATTGTGTTACGTCCACAAGCTACAGCTGAGCCGATTAGAACATTTACTGACATTAAAACAATGTAGATTAATACATAGCTGAGGAGTTATTAGTCTAGCATAACTGAATGCATTACTCAACAATATAACCACAGTCTATTTATAGTAATTCTATTTGTATTAGAAAGATCATGTTTAAAATTATGTGATTTAAGTCACTGTTACATTAACCTTTTCATTTTAACCAGCAAATTACTATTTCAAAACATTTATCATCTATCTATTTTAAATAAATCTGCAAAAAATTTTGGGCTATAATTTGCTTAAATTCTGCTTCTTTTTAAATACATGTTAAACTTTATTTATGAACAATAATACGTAATACTACATAGTCTGTAGTGTCATTTCTGTTCAGGTCTCTGCAAGAAACAATACTTGCTTCAATAGATTTGGAGAGAAATATCAGTTCTGCTCATGGTAAGAAATAATGAAGTACAATAAAAAAGGTCCAATCCAGTGACAGGCTGAGGGCCCTCAGTTCCTAATGAAGCAAACGGGAACCGCAAATATTCAGTGCCATCTTGCAGGATTTGGCCCTGGGCACTTAGGAACATGCTGTCAAAGTCTCTCCGATTTGAGCAGAGTAAAATTGGAAAGAAAACAATTTTCTTGTACCACTGTCTTGCCTGATTCAATTATCAGTGTCTGATCTTGCAAGGCATCAAGCACCCTCCTGTGAGGTCCTCCAACTCCCACTGAAATCATCAAAGGGAGCTGAGGGTACTCACTGCCAGGCAGGACTGGACCCTAAGAGAGCAGAAAGCCACATGTAAGCATGGGCTGGCTCTAGCCAAGCTTCAGTCTAAACAATAAGACCCTGTTACTGACACCAGAGAGATACATTGATCTGGGATTGTAAGGAAAATGCTCCACAACCAGTGAACATTTGCTGCAGTAACAGAGCTAGCTTAAATTTTACTGTATATCCTCAGGGGTTATTGCAGCAGATAGGGCTCTGGCTTTTTAAGTCAGGGCTCTCCTCTTTCAACCCCCAAGTCTAAAATGTCATTGGAAAAATGAAGTTAGCTACTTCCATTTAGTTCTTCTATCACAGTATGCGACAGAAAAATGTGCACAAATAATCTATTACTATTCATAGATGCATTTCATAATCTGTTACTCTTCCTCAGCAAACAGTATGGATGACACATGATACAGCCTACGCTACAGCTGACCGCCTTTAACTGTACTTTGATATTATACTTATGTTTCAGTAAAAACACACTATACTAAAATTAAACATATATTTGCACCATACCTTCAGTCTTGGAGAGAAATGCTGCTAAAGGCATGACCTGTATCAATGCTCCACTTAATTTCAGGAATGAAATTAATGTGTAATATTGTTTACAACAGTGACATTAGAAATAACAAGATAAACATCCAAATGATAAACTTGAAAATGTTACTAATGTATCACCTAGTCAATAATGTTTATCTAAAGTAAACTAAACCAGTTTCTTTACATCCAGTTAAAGAGTGACCTGCGAGGCGAGACTGAAAGTATGTATGCAAACACAGCTCAGTGCAGGAGACTGAAAGAGGTTGTCTAGTTTTGCTCTGTAATACTTTGAATATTTTTTACCTTTACACAGTGCATAACTTCTAAGTGTAAGGTAATATGTTTTAAGTCCATTTTATGAAATACTTTGAGAGTTTTTGAGTATACAGAGCTGTTATTTACCTGTGCTATAAAGTGAGGTTTAGCATCATTGACAAGAGTATGCTAAACTATAAGCAGAATTAAAAGCTATATCCTGTAATATATCAAGGAAACCCCCAATATTTTCATTCTTCTTCACCATCTCCATTTTATCTTGTAAAAATCTACTACATACTGGTTTCTACTGCATTAAAGCTCAAGAAAGTAAATAAGCAATAATATCTCAAAAAAGTATTTTTTCCTAACTATTTCAATATCCTTCTTTTAGGATATTTAGGATAGGCTTCCAAAAAGGATAATTTCACAAAATGTAGAGTCCATTCTTGAGTTAACTCTTGGAGACAAAATATCAGTTACAGTTGCTTAATTTCCATATAGGTTATGTCAACAAAAGTGTAGCAACTTCTCAAATTTATGTGATTTATTATTATACTAAACAGTAACAGCTCATAACACTTCACAGGAGTGGAGAATATAATCACTTCATTTTACAGATGAGGAAACCGAGGCTGCAAAGAAAATGAAGTACTCAACATCACTTTATAAATAAAGCCTGAAAAGTACAATCCAGTATATTATTAAGCTATCCTTCTCCAAAATAAAAATTGTGGCTGCAAATTTTAACAAGAAAACCAAATTATGTGGGCTTTCCATCAATACAATTTCCTTTTATTACAAAAAGTTTTGCTGGAATGAAAACAGCTATATTAAGACTATAGTATATGATTCACATCTCTAAAAGCTTGATAAAAGTTTAGCCCTTGGTGAGAAGCCCATATATTTTCATGAGGGCAACATTAATTTTTCATTTTAAAAAGCATTTTCATCCTGCTGAAAAAATCAGGATTTATAATAAACCACAACTTTGCTTTGGAAAAAATACATTCTGAAATCACTTCAAATGCCTCTTCCACTCCTCACTATGAAGCACCAATATTTATTTCAAAGTCATGATTGATGGCAATGGCAACTTCCAGTTCTCTAAAAATTTATGCGAGGTTATTTCTCTGTTGGAAGCTATCCATCTCTGAGAAGATTAACAGACCTCCCAAGTTTTCCTTTACTTTGGCCTTATACCACAACTGTTGTTGGATAAGATACTTTGGAAAAATTGAGGTTTTATTTGGTTTGATTTTTTTCCCCAGAGATCCCTCAGAGATTCTTTTGTAAAAAGAAGGCGAGAGATGTTGTTCTTGGTGAACTCTAATGAAGTAGAGACCACTGAACTGCTTCTGGATTTTCTTTTTCCTTTTGTCATTTCAGGTTGAATTACTATGATTATTTCAAAATACCTAAATTTTTAGTTTCTATTTTTCCCCACCATAATGGTAAATAGTATAATGATAAAAACTCCAAAACACTGGAAGTATTTTGTTCCAGCTTTGCCTATGAGATTTTGAGATCATTGAAACACACTGAAACAGTATACAAAATCTCACAGAGGTTATTAATACCAATTTTAAGTTCCTTTAATTTCCTATTGTCAACCATTATGTGAATCATAATGTGACAACCACTACTAAAAATATGACAGACAGAAAACTTTTTTTAACAGGCAGTTCCCAAGTGTTCAAAATGTAGGGAAACACCAATGTTAAGATTATCCAGTTAATCCAGTGAGACAGTAAGGACTATGAAATTATCTTTACTAAGTGTACCAAGATATTTTGTAAAATGCTGACTATTAAAATCTGCTATGAAATACAATCAAAGTTGTTTAGAAAAGCTAACAAAAGCCACTATGTCCTGTATGTGGCACATCTTTTTGTTTATCTGTATTCATATTGCTGACATGAAGCACATGTCATTGCACCTATACATAATTGCATAAACCATGAAAGACTACTGCTAACCTTATAATCATGATATTTAAACATTACAGCTGCTTTCTCATTCCCACAATATAATGACTAACTGCCACTAACAACTGATTATTATCACGAGACTGGGGCAGCAAGTGCCATGAATACAATTCAATAGTGTCTAAAGAGGGTAAAAGGCCAGTTTTATTGAAATTATTGGAAATAATCCGTACAAGTTAATCTATCTCTGTGGCAAGCATAGAGTTAAAAGTACTAAAAGATGCAATGAAGGGCGTTCTATACAACTAGTATGTATCAGAAGATGATAGCCCAGTGACAGAAAGGGGAAAATTTTCCCTCTCCTTGAAAAAGTGACGTTGGCCAGTGTAGTTCAGGTTTCTTTGTACACAGGCAAAACTAAAACTCAGACTCTCTGCATTTATGGATCAGATTCTCAGATGGTGGAAATGAAAACTGACTGCATTTTGACAGCCGTAGAGCTTAGGTTCCTCAAAAGAGCTAAACTAGAGAGAAATGACGGCAGAAACATTTTTGAACAAAATCAGAAGTGTTATTACCTGGTTCATGGCTAAAGCTGTCCCTCTGAAATACCAGTCTGAGAACTCTTCCACTCTGAGGAATCTTCCATCAATCACATTTTAGGACCCATTTGTCTTTGCCAGAGTATAAACTGTTTCCCAAAGTTTACCCACAGATGTGAACTCAGCCTTAGGAGGACCCTGCAAAATGGTGGAAGCTCAGAGGATACGCTGACAGAAATATCCTTGTATGCTTGCCTTGCTTCTCTATTTCTCCCTACCTATTGGACACAGCATGCTGAAGACAGCAGGTCCCAGGCTGACCCAAGATATCTTAAGGTATAGCTCTTTATTCCGTTAAGAGTAATCTATTTTTTCTTGTGGCATATTTTCTTAAAACAGTCCACCAGAGAAAGTGATCTTTACCCATAGAAAACTATTTTTGAATACTAATTTGTTCAACACTTAAGACTCCATCTACTTTTCTGCTGTTATTTGTGAGAGTTGACAAAGCACAATGCCTCAAACAAAACAGTGACATGACACCTGCCAGCCTTCTTGAACGTACGGTCTGCACCTACCTCCTCTGTGTCATGGAGTAGTGACCTATTGCAACAAGGACCTTTGAAATAAAAGCTTACTTATAAATCCGTTTCTCTAAGAGCATAGAATTCTAAAAGCCCTGATTCTACATTTCATTAGCCAGCTTTACTTATTAATTTCATGGAAAATATAGCCTATTTTGGCTTAACTTTTTCTCTTTACTCTCACTTTAAAGATATGCTACATATAATGTTTATCTTTGATCAGACTTATTCAGCAGATAGTAGCAGCTTTTGTTTTTAAAAAGTGGTTTGCTATCAAGTGTATAGTTAAGACACCTCATACAGCTCTGTTTTTCTGTACTTCTCTCATTCTCTGCCAACTGGTACCTCAGTCTTATTGGTATCCAATAATAAGCCCGATTACAGCTAGCCCTAGGAGACATGACAAAAAGAGAGTCCTCATCTTGCATTAATTGCTCGTATTGAAACTATGCCACATCTCTCGAAGCTAGATGTTGCTTAGTATCCCTTTGATATGATAATGACATGCTTCTTAGCAGATGAATATGCAAATTAAAAGCAGTAATTTGGTGGCATGCACCTGCTGACACTGCACTACTATGCTTATGTGCTCCTCTGTAACACTGCAGCTACACAAAAGCATCACAGAGGTAAAATTAAATTCTAATGTCGTATATATTAAACAGATGCTTCCACTTTTCTTTGTATATCTACTTTTTACAGAATTTGCTATTGGAATCTCAGTTCTCCCTTCATGCAATTAGTGGACATTTATGTGTCATACACAGAAATGTACTTGGAGCTATTTAAGGGGTCTGTTTTTAAAGAAATGGTTTACATGAACTGCACTCTCAAAGAGATTTTTTTTTTCCCTTCCTAGCAGAAAGGCAGAGGATTTTAATCTTGACGCACAAAAGACCTTCATTCATAAAAGAAATGCATACTTGAGCATGGCAGCTTGCAACAGAAAATTTCTGCAGTAAAGACACTGCAGAGTATACACTTATCCAAACTTTCTGATACCGATTATGAAAATTTTCAAATAGGTTCTGTGAATAAGCTATGTGCGTTAATCACACAGAGCCAGCTTATGCCCTCAGGTATGTACTTGAAGCTCTTTTATATATGATTAAGGTGTTGACTGTGAAAGTGGAATTTGGTTCCAAATTGCCAAGCCACCCAGAATCACTATTAAGCTGAAGGCGCCAACAGGCTCGGTCCAGGAGGGCATGGCTAGTAACACGACTGCCTCAGCTTCTGCTGACCTCACTGGCAGCTGAAAATGCTTATTCCCTGGAGATGGACTACATGACCCATTGGAGCAACTCATAAGAAAACAGATTAGCATTTCCAGACCTGTTAAGATATAAATACTCTGATGTTATCAGGCTCAGTGAAGTCTCTTTACAAAGAGATAGACAATTGGAATTGAATTGATATTTAACTGATATTTCATAGGACTGTAAGAGATTACAGGAAACATAAGAAGGAAAATTCTTCTTATTCATGAATTTATGTAATTTAGGAAATACATATTATGCATTTTCCAAAAAAGAAAAGAAACATGTAACTAAGTTCCATAAACTAGGTAATTTTGGTTTTCAGAAGTTTCTTAGCTCTTAATTGGGCGCTGCCACAGCTGAAGGTCTAAATTCCTCTACAGTTCCCTGTATCTGATGTAGGTTGTAAGTCTGTACCTGTTTTCAGGCAAGTAGGCAACCCATATCTTACGACTGACATTTACTCCACGCCATGTAGTGGCCATTTGGATGTGGGAAAGAACACTCCCCCTGCCTCTTTGGAAAAGAACAGTCGTATGAGAGAGGAGATGCTCTTTCTCCTGGTCACATTTTATTGCCAAAAAGAAAGGATGTGTTAATGCAAAGCATGTGAACTATTAAATGACAGTATAGTTTAATTCACTTCACCCAAGTCCAGACTTTACTCCCACCTATTTCACTACCCAGCTTGCAATTAGCATGTTGCCAATGTAAAATAATTTATAATTAAAAAAAATAAATACCTTTACTTGATCTCTACAATCAGTGAACACGAATTCTGTTTTAAGCCATCCATTGTGCATATAACACACACATTAGTTTCTTTTTGAATAAGACTGTGAGAAAGACTCTAAATATGAGGAATTTAAACAGGAAGAAATTGAGTGTTTGAAATTCATACACCAAATGACAAAGAGTTACAAAGTTAGCATTTTTTATATATACGCATAAGAATGATGGAAATAGGGCTGTCCCTACTAAAGCCCTTATGTCAGTACTGGATTAATCATTCGGTAGAGGGGTTTCTCTCTCTACACCTCATGAGAAGAAGAGAAGCTAATGCAATTAGATATCTATGATGAAGACTAGAATAAGACAAGCTCACTTCAAGTACATAAAGAAATACAAATAAGATAGAAGAATAAAGGAATTTATATTAAAATAGATTAAAAATATAGATAGGTTAAAAAGATTTAAAAGAAATAGATGGGTTACTTATTTCTTTATATTTTTGAGAGTTTTATATAGTACAATCTCACATACACTATTTTCAAGGGGCTTTCTTCTGATGACCACTGTATATGACTACTACACTATGTTATCTAATAATTATTGCTGACCATTATGTTTCTTTGCTATCCATGCATAATTTTCTCTGGTTTCATTTCCAAGGTTCTCTCTCCCAATGAATATTCATTAATGAATCATCTTTCTCACTATATTTAAATTATCATTTTTTCAGCAAAATTTCTTTCTTCTTGAGTTTTATTTAGGTCTACAGCATATCTACATACTGCATTCTTACTGGTTCATTCTACCTACAGTCTTAATTTTCTTTCACAACAGTATTGAATTTTACCTCATCTTCAAATAACACTGAAGTACTTCTTCAGGGTCTTTAAGTAAATTCAGTCTTGTTCAATCAGTCTTTAGTGTCTAACTCCCTGTTTCCTTAGGATAATGTCTACTAGTAATCTTTCTGTTTGTTAAGCAATTTTCAATCCATATGAAATTGTCCAGATTATTAAATTCAGAAGAGTAAATTCTGTGACTAAAAGTTCCCTGCATAAAACCTTGTGTCACCCATCAATTCTGTAACTCCAACTTTTCATTTCCATTAAAGTAGCATACTTTTACCAAAGCTGAATGGATTTTGTCTCAAAGAAGGAAAAAAACAGAAAAAAAAAAAAAAGGCATTTAGACTATATCAGACAAATAGGAAAAGTCTCTCAAGGTTCTGCAGTTTTCGCCTGTAGCCTTAGTCTCTTTTCCAGTGATGGTCCTTTATCTTTTTCTAAAATCTATTTACACCAATCCTTCTATTCTGTTCTATATCACCAGAGATGTGTAAAAAGCGGTTCATAGATATATACATATATGCATATGTTTATATACATTCCCACAATAGTTGTGTGGTTGTAGTTATTTCTTACTACGTTTTCAGTATGTGTATGGTTCTGTTTTGTCCAGAAGTTATTGCATTCTAATATAGCATTACTTCTTACTTCCCAAGTATTCTTGTATTCTTAGAAGACTAGATTTTGTATCCTTTAACATGTTTATAATTCCATTTATAAAGTACATGCCATTTCCTCAGCAGCAGGGGGCATTAGAATTAACAAAAACAATAACTAAACCAAATACAACATTATGCCAAGGAAAGGCTTCAATAAAAACACTGAATTTGCAACTACCCTTTCAGCATAGTCAGAAGACAGACACGATGAGGACAGTGTCCTCATCCCTAAAGCTTCAGAAATCATTAATGAAAACACTCCATATGGATACACCACTTGAAGTATAATCTCCACTACACAGAGCTTTTAAAGATACTCTGGGAGGTTTAACTTTGGATCTACTGGCACCCAAGGTGAAGTGATCCTCAGAATCAAGAGTTTTCATGCTGATAATTTGTCAGCAAAACCAAGACCTAGTAGCAGAGTGGCTTAGGGAATCTCAACTCCCATGAGAAACGACGAGGAAAGACACTACTATAACACACATGGGACATGATCACATAGAGTACCAAGTCTGTTGTTAAACAAAAGCAAATGCTAGGCTCACGCAGCTATAGCTGAAGCCCTTTGGAGCGCTGTTGTAAAATTTATAAAATTCTCCGAGACCTCGATTGTATCCTATTGTAACAGGCTCAGGGTTCCAAGATAAAATACAAAGCAGTGTAGTAGTCAATCTAAGAGTCAAAAAGGCATGCGTGTCTTGCCACACTCAAGCACAAGGCTGGCAAGCATCATGTGGTACATAAAAATTAAAAGACACTTCTTTCCCACAGCAGCCTGACAGCCTAAGGTGAACTAACAAACTCTTTTATTTAGAATCAAATCAGAACAATTCCTTAGGTGCATTACTTTGAAGATGTCCCACACAATATTTATAATTCCCCCTTGCTGGCAAAGTACACTATTTCATATGCCTGGAGATAGTTACGCAGGGTAACCATGGGCTCCTTTCAACCAGTAATGGAATTTAACATTAAGCAAGAGTAACTTCAAAATATTCACATGACTGCAGTAGAAACAGCTTATGTTACTCAAGAAATCAATCTTAAGAGACTAAGAGCCTTGCAATGTAATAACACTACTTGGTTTCAGTCCCTTATCTGTAGATCTTTTTTGCAGTAAGATGAAAACAGTAAGAATGTCAGATTGCCATTATCTGTCAGGAATTTGAGCAGGAAAACAAAACAGGTTTAGCACAATGATGAACAGTTGTGACAAATCATCAGCATTTTCTCTAGATCCTCATCTCAAAGCAGTTTCATATTTCATCTTTAGACTCTGCATTTCCCCTTACATGAAGCAAAAAAATTATCCAGTATTTTACACTGTGTTACATTTACACAATTTACGTAGCACCTCTCAAGAAGTGAAACAGTTTCACCTCTTTTTGTACACCTAACTCTGACACCAGCCAAAGTCTTTGGTTCAAAGTAGTTTATATTAGCAATTATCAATGATTTCTTTTACAGTAATGCTCAAGGCTTCAGCCACATTATGCTACTGTTGACCTGCAAGCTGCAGAAGGACATAACGGGAGAACTCGTAGGGACTGTTGTAAAGTCCAGCTGTCCAAAATCTGAGCACCAGAGGGGCAGCTTACAATTTAATGGAAGAAGGAGAAGGGGTATATCTTGAGTTTTACCTAGTAAGAAACCAGATTTAAGGGGCTTTAAATAAATGTTTATTGGTCTTTTTCCATATAATTTTACTCTCCATTGACAACAAATTGCATAAAGAGGTGCGTGCGTTTACTTCTAAATTTTTTGTTGCCATAAATAACATTCCAGTGGGATTTGGGGGCTTCTGGCTCCAATGAATCTTTTGGTGTTTTAGCCATGAGTCCATACTGCAGTACAATCAAACAGTTGCAAATAATTCCCTTAAAAGTCCATGTTCCTGCACTGCACACCGTTATCAGGCATCTCTTATTTCTCCCACTCCTTGCCTGAGATGTGCAGAAAGGTCACAGACTGAACGATAAAGTTACCTTTTCAGTCAGCCTAAGAGTTTAGGGGCTAGGCTTCAGAAGAAAGACCTATAGAGAATAGTTGGGATCTCTGGTCCCTCTGCCAAAGAGCCTTGGGTAAAATATACAAAAAGTATATTTTTTTTGTATACAAAAGTAACTTTTTATGTACTTACAAAGCAGAAGAAACCACTGATGCTCTCCACTGCTTGACGAGGAGTAGTATTGACCTTACCAAGTGAATAATACTGCTCAATTAATTTCTGAACTTCCCTTCTCAGAAACAGTAGGGAAGATAGTTTTTCTTATTCTCATACTTCAGCAAACCCAATATTATTCAAACTGTTTTCATAAGGAATTAGTTCATTTATAGGCTTATGTATATCTAACAAAGTTCTGAATGCAAAACATTCTAAAATGCCACATTAAAACGTTCATCTTGCAAAACACAGAAAAATCTGCTACATTTATACTTTTAAAGGTTGCAGCATACATATATCCTAGGCCTGATTTTCCTCTTTTTTTACATGAATTCAAGTCATAAATATATCCATTAAAGCAAAAGGAGCTTCTTTTATGTAAAACATGCTTAAGAGAGAGAATTCAGGCCTCATGCTTTTATTTTCACAGCAGTAAAACTGAACAACATTTCCCCATGTCACACAAAGAGGACATGCATTTTCCATGTAAACATATGTAAAGACATTCTGGGTGCAGATCCCTTGATTTAGAAATACTAGTATCTTAGTAAGTAACCATACTGATGGAGAGAAATTTTATAATGGTAAAACACATTGCTTTAATACCATTAAACATCAATTAATGTAAACAGCTTAGTCTCAGAGCTGTCACTGAATAACTGAATGCACAATGACACACTGTTACTAATTCACTGTCAGTAGAAAGCTGTGTACAAATAATCCTCTAGGCTATTTCTTACTGAAAAAATGAGAGTAAAAACTGTGTGACCACTCAGTTGACAGCAGAGTGTTTGTCCAACATTATGTCAGATTCTGTTATTCATCTTTCCTTTTTTTTTTTTTTTTTGGCACTCTGTGCTCAAACTAATTGATGGTGGTTCCACTGAAATATCATAGCCTTGTGATTTCTTGTCAGCTTTACTGACCTCTTTTTAGCTTTGAGTTTCAGATCTTACAGAGGAAAAATTAGACAAACATACTTCACAGTTTAGCCCACCCACACATCTCTGAGCCAACAATTCTTCAAGTGTGTGGGTTCACCACACATGAGCTCCACCTGACTGATTTTTACCTGGTGCGTGACCTTCAATTGAAAATTCCAACAGCACACAACTTGTCTTTGGCAAATGAATTGTAAGTACACCAGCTGCCAGATGTCTTCATTTTAAAACACCTTCAAAACTGCTTTCTGGCATTGATCCACAGGCAAAACAAGCTAAGCTGTAGCTGTAATTTCTATTCTGTGTGCAAAAAGGGGAGGAAACGTAAGATGTGTTGCTTTACATCTCCAAGAATGGTACAAGGCAGTGGGAAAAAAACCAACTCATTACTGATGCGCCGCATATTTTCAGGAAGAGTTTTTCCAGTACACAGAGCATATCCAAAATTTACATAAATATTCACCCTAATGAAATACTCATTTGAAATAACATAGTTCTGAACAAAGGGATTCCCTCTGTACCATGAAAATTAACGCCTGTGCCTCCAAATGTGGACTAGCCARCCTATTTTGCCTAAGGTTTAGAAAAACTGCTTGGCAAAGGCACTAGAAGGTAGAGATCTTAATTAAATCTGTGCACAAGACCTGGGATCACATGTTTTCAATTACTTTTGTTCTATTCTGTTTTTCTGGCTGTTTGTTTTCTTTCAGAATCTGAAATTCATCCCGGGGACACCAGAAGTTTCGGTGCTATTGGCAGATCTTTAGAACAAATCTGCACATATTTGTTTTTTACTTGGCACCATAACAAACTTGTTCTCCTGTCATGAAAAATGGCAATTTCCATTCACTTCCCTTTGAATACCTAGATTCACCATATTCCATGTGTTGGATCACTCACACAACCCCAGAGCCTAAAATGATTCAGAATCACTCCTTCTAGTGCCAAAAGAACACCCCTTCCTACATACAAAACCCTCTACTTTCTGCCACCAGACTAGTAACTACTATCTCACTGATCAGCTGCCCAGGCATGTATATATAGATGCTAGCTTAGAAATGATATGTATACTTTAGTTCTCTACTGTATTTATACAGCTATAATTCCATATATTGCCACAAGCAGAAGAGCCAAGCCAAAAAGTAACTGTGTAAAGATATTATAGAAGAGTTACACTTGGAAAGTGATGCTTTTTGTGGTAATGAACAGCTCTGACTGTCACATCTACCAATGCATTTTTTAAGAGGCCCAGTACATGAGGGTGCTAGGTCCTGACTGGCGTTGTATAGAGAACTGCTTTGATACATACAACAGGGATCTGCCATCTGCAGCTGACAAAAAAGTAATGCAGGAATGCACAGAAACACAATCAGAAGTGGCTTAGAAATCCCATGTCCTGTGAAGTTAGAGAGAACCTATTTACAGTAACTAGTTTGAGCTTTGTAGTTCATATACATACCCTATCATGTTTCTTGAGCTCCAAGCAGAGGTCACTGTGCCTGGCAATATTAATAGAGCAAATACTCTCTATCAGTATTCATACTTTCTACAATGGCATAAAAAGGACAGAATACAACTGTCATGCCTGAGTTTCCCTTCAGTCATGAAGCTACAGATATGCCAAACTAAAAAAAACCCAAACCAAACAACCCCCCCAAGCCCCCAAAACAAAACCAAACCGAGAGGGCAGGCTATGGAATTTGGTGTGCACTACACCTTGAAACACTCCAGCTACTGCAGAATAATAAACTTCTTTTTCACAGTTGAATGATCCACTGAATGCGCATATTACATATGAGGATCCCAAAGCAATAGTTAATCCAATTGATTACTCTTTTATTGAACATAATATTCAAACCAGAGCTTACAGATAGTGTCTAATACCTCGGAATAAAAACACAGCATTTCAGAATGACTGCCTGAAACACATGGCACCACTGGGAACCAAAACTACCTTAGGCATGAAGAATCCAAAATAAGATCTGCCAAGTATTATCTGGCTTTTCAAAGAATCAAAAAGTACAGACAGGTCAAGAAGTGGACGAACAGGTATTTTCAGTCCAGCTGTTAACTGACATTAAAAAAAAAAAAGGAAAAGAAAAAACCCACCTCGGTCTTTTATTTTAAGTTTGAGATGCAGAAATAGTTGTTTTGCAGTCATTGTAGTCTGAAATGCTGTTTTGTGATGGTTTCCCACTTACCCTCACATACAGTAAGTGTCCCTAAATCTTTCTGTCTCGCTGTTCTGCAGGATGAGTGGACAGGTACTCTAGAATGGAAACTGGTATCCGATACTCTGTTTCCAAAGTTCATTGCTGCTCAAGGGGTAAGACTTCCTGCTGCTTTGTTTGCTTATACAAACATGGCTACAGCAGCACCAGCCTTGAGATATATTAGCTCTCCTAAGATTTGCTGCACCAAGAATTTACAGGACTTGCAAATCTTCCAAAATGTTATCATGCGTTTACGTTTCTTTTTCTGAACACACAAGCATTGAGCCTCAAGGTCATCTATATTCACTTCCGTGTCCAGCAATAAGGCATCCATCACGATAGATACAGGTATAGAAAGAAAATAAAAGCAGAAGGCCTCATGGATATCTCAGGATAAAGACTAGTACATTCAAGAGTACATACTAATCTTAACCAGCACTATATGGACCAGTGTTGCAATATGGTATTATAGCTTCATGTTGGATCACTACAGTATGTGAGCTGTGAGTTGTCAGCAACCCAGCTGAATTAGCTATCAATAGCAAAATCAGGCTGACGAGGCCCTAAATTTGTCCTGAGGAAAGTAATGCAAAATTCAGGGCTCTTAGGTGATGCTCTTAGGTTTAGTTTCTAAATATTTACTTTCAAATTAAGTCCAAAACCAAGCAGAGATGATATCAAATAGTTTCAGACACCTGCAAAAAGAAGCTACTGTATTCCAGTTATAGATGTATTTATACAGTGTTTTTCCCAAAGTATACTGTTCTGCTCTGAATAACTACAGGACTTTGAACTGGTAGCAGTTCTGAACTACTACAATATCAGGTACTTCTTCTAAGAGGCAGAAAAAGATATTTTGAAGTCCAGGTGGTGTTTTTGGTGACCAGCATTGCCATCTTGAACAGCTTCTGGATGAATGAACTGTATTTCATTATATCCAAGCTGCACTGCCATGCTCATTTATCTTCAGAATTTGGAAAAAGACCCTCTTTCCTGATTTGGATGAGAAACCTCCTCTCGCTCGAATACTAGGAAGTGAGAGGACTTCTTACCATAACAGACCCATGCCAGAAGGCTCTGTAAAGAGTGAAGGAGTAATGGGGTTTGCAACTGAGGATTGATATGACTATAGAGTAGAAATCTGAGAAGTTGTTTATGACCCACAACTTCACTCATAGCCATACCTGGTTGTGGTAGACCAGAAGGTTTCTGAAGAGAGATTTCATAGGTCCCATAGTCATGTGATCCCAACAAATTTTTTTTTTAGTATTTCTATCAAAATTACTCCTTATCCATAAAGGTGGGGCGAGTTCAGCATGGTTTGTCTTCAGCTATAGACCTGCTATCTTTTCTGCGATAACTTGAAAAATTCATGATGGTTGTAGGTGATTCTTTGGAATTTTGGTTAATATATAGATGCTACAATATAAGCCCCTAAGGAATAGATAGGTTGCCTCATACTCTCTTCATTGTATGAAATACATCATTCTTTTTGAAGTCAAGCAACTCCACCAATTGAAATGGGAGGTCCTCCAGAGGTCCATTTTCCATTCCCTGGGAAAATGTGAATGGTTGCAGGTGAAATGAGAACTGCGTGACCATTGCTGCTAATCTGTAAGAGGGAGCCACGTCAGTTGCTTCTAGAAGTGCCATGCAAACTGGTCTTGGCTACTATCTGAGACTCTGAAAGTGATGATGATACCTTGTCTGTGACTTGAGATGATACCTTGTCTGTGAAGGCGATGACCTTCTCATAGACCTGATAATTGGTCATCCCAAATTGCAAGCTTTCTGGAGAATATGCGCTATACAGGTTTTTTTGCTCCCTTCTCTTTTACTCTGCCAGACTTGCTTATATTTTATAGTTACTACTAGGAAGGACAGGATCAGGCAGATGTCACAGTGTTTTTGGTGCTTCTTGTCATCTCATTTGAAGTGGTGGCCGACATTATCTGGCCAACTGCCAGTCTTACAAGTGCCCATAACTACTGCCTCTATCATCAAAGTCACTTTCTCCTAGAAGTACAATAGAGAAGGTCCTCTATAGTTTATGCTGCTTCTTTGACTTCTTATACAAAGAGACAGCCCACAGATGATCCTGGAATCCTATGGATATTACGGGTTACCTGAAGAAACCATTGTTCTATTTAGGGAGAGGATGGCTAGCAGAAACCTTAAGTACTAGTCTGGCCTTCACACTTTCTTCACCCTCCTGTGGTTCAACCTCAACTCCCCTCACATAAGCAGGGATCATCTATGATTATGCCACTCCTGACAGACATTTGCCTAACCTGTTAAGAGACTTTTAATGATGATGACTTCATAAATCTCCAGGTAAACTATTTCAGTGACTTTCCATCCTAACTGCTAGAAAGATCGTCTGTCTTTCTAATCAAGAATCTTTCTTGCTGTAATTTAAGTATTTTATTTCTTATCCTTGGTCTTGTCAGTGACAAGCAGCACAAAACAACTGTTTCACAACTTGCTGAATATAATCCAGAATCTTGTTTTTCTCACAATGGCATACCATCATTCAGTTTGCAATCCAACATACCCACCACCTCATTTACTTAAAAACTTCTGTCTAACCTTAAGAAAAAAATATTTAAATCCATGATACACAGATGAATATCTAACATCCTAGAGCCTGCCATGATGTCCAATGAAAAGTTAAATACTGAGATGTGACATATTAGGAAAATGGTTGATTGGGCGTGCTGAACCCCACTTATTTTCCAGGATTACTAAGGAGACAGGGACAAATGAGAATAGCTTTTTCCAAAGACATGATTTCAGTGCCAAAATAAGGACATCAAATGCAAAAGACAATATAGTGTTACTATTTAGAGACATTAGCAGCAATTCAGGGTCTTGCAGGATACGCTAGTGCCACAAGCCAGCATGGTGCCACCAGTTTTGAATACTTGAAAACAGGATGAATCATTCTTTTTCTCTTGGCTTACCACAGAACCTTCAGTAATCAGAGATGATTTAATCTGAACAGTAGTATAATAGTAAACTATGAATGATGATTAAACTTCAGAAAATACAATAATTGATTTTAAAGCTACATATAGCAGACTAGTGGGGAAGTTCACCTCATATTTCTTCCAACCTGTTACTTGCATTCAAGGCATAGCACTTATTTGAATAGATGATGTTTCTATTTTAAGGTTTAGTATGATAGGCATTCCAGTCTGTTGCTAGGTAAGTTGCTCTGATGGCTAATTACTCTCAATGTTAAAAATTGGCGTCTCATTTCCAGACTGAATTTGGCCAGTGTTAGCACCCATCCATTGGATCCTGTTATGCCTTTTGTCTGCTAGATTAAAGGGCTGCCTACTATCGGAAATCTCTTCTTCAGAAAGCAACTATTAAAAACAGATGTGCTGAAGCAGTGAGCTTTAGTCAGGACCTGAACACTCAAAGGTCCTTATGTAACCACAGCTAGTGTCAAAGCTATCAAAATCTTATATGTGCGTATGTGTAGAGTAGCAAGAGGAGTAAAACTACACTCAGAGGTCAGTTTTATTGTGCATTCTCCCAAAGAAGTGCAAAACAAGACTAAACATAAACAGTTTAGAAATTCTGAATTGTTTTCCTATTTCTTCTCTACCCCTGTATCTGAAAGGTCTAAATCAGATTCAAAATTAATTCTCAGCAGAAAAGTTGAATTAATAAATGTTACTTGCAGAGGGAAAAAAAACTTAACAGTTTCTCACAGTATGTAGCAAGTGTAGAGCTTTTGTTTGTGTAAAGTATTACATTAAATGGCAATAAAAATTGTAAATTGTAAAAACTAGTGCATTATCTCCTCTATCTGAATTGTGAAGCTTCCCTACAAAAAAATTTAACGATCTATTCGTATTTCATACTTTTGTGAACAGAAAGGCCAGGATGCTAAGAAACTACATAAAAGAATAATACATGGAGAATTTCAGATATAAAATACTGTCCTGCTAAGAGCAAATAAAATTTTGTCTTAATAATTATTATATTTTCAAATGTACTTGTTTTTCTCATCTGTCTCTAGGCATTGGATCCTGGAAGTGCCTTAAAGATCCAATACACTTTTTGTGTTAAAAAACCAAATCTTCTCCACTCAGCTTCTAAAACACTGGGATTTTCTACACCATTTCCCCCCAGTCAAACTGATATTACAGAGAATATATCATAACAGAGAGATACAAAAGCATAAGAAGATGTAATAAAATTAGTGATCTAATTCACAATTCATGTAAATCAGCATAGTTTCACAGAAGACAATGGAGGTAGTCTGGTTTACCCCTTTAAACAACTAAAATCTCACAGATCATTGCAGTTTAAATGGACCTCAGTTTAAATGAACAAATACTGCAGTATAGCTTTTGTAGAATACAGACAGTTGTTTCGGAAATGACGGTTTGGCTTATATTCAAATTATATTTGAAAATATTAATACATATTACAAAGCCTAATTTGTATAACAAAACCCGGTAGCCTACTCTGTCATCAGCAGCCTTATAGGAATATCTCAGCAGATAAGCAAATTGATCTTGAAGTTCTATACACTATGGCACAGCCAAGATCTAATGCAAGTAAATCCAGCTCTAGGAAGAACCAGGCATAACTTAGTCAATGGTCAACAATACACCAAAAATATTTAATTTACTCATTGTTCCTCACCACTGCCTGCCTATGATAGTTTGAGAATGGCCAAGGACCATACATTGCTACATCAGGCAAATATGAACCTCATTATTCTTGACTTATAAATGTTTTTCTTAAATAATACAACAATATTTTCTGTAACTTACAAAAATCACTCCACAGTTACATTCCACATTTTTCTCCTGATCTTTCTCTGAAACAAAAAGCCATCACATTTTCCTTCTTTTGGTCATATTTTGCCACATTCATTTCATATGCCACTTATGCTCTCTTCCTTCAGCCCTTTCACTTTTTCACTGCCACCCCCACTACTGATGGAGTTTTGCATCCCTATATTTTTCCTGCAGCAAGTCTGCAATCAACATCTAATTTTTACAGTGTATTTATCTGCCAGGTGAGTGATATAAGTAATCTATTTCCCAATAGATAAATCACATTTCTAAGATACACAGCTAGGTTGCACTTGAAGAAAACAGATCACTTAGTATACTAACTTCTCCAAGGTAATAATACATACTTTCTTAAAACTGTGAATAAAATGATATCCTTAAGCGCTGAGTTTGGACCTTTGTCTAGTAATGCTTTCTCATTGCTTGCCGGTGAAGATGGTCAACCAAAGCAAAACTTCTGTCATGATCTATTAATAGAGAATAAGGATTAATGAAGGATTATGTCATAATGAGTCTGCCTGCAGAGTTGCTTCAGTTCTTGTCCTTTACTGCCAAAATACAGTTCTCATTTCCAACAAACAAAGTCTATCTGAGAGAAAGCACAGAGCCCCTTTAGAACTGGAAAGTCCTGTGCATAATAATGAATGACTAACTCTTCTTTTGCCAAAGCGCTTCAGCACTTTCAATGTCATAGGTCAAAGCAGTGATTCAGAGGGGGCCTGATCCTTATCTAAGCTTTTGCAACAAAATTAGAATGCGCTGTATCCTTATTAAAGAAATGTTTGTTCCACCATCAATGAAATGAAAAGAAAGCAGCTCAATGCAGTTTTGCAAATCACAGCAATAAACTGCTTGAGTTAACTGCTTTATTACAAATATTTAATTATTCTGTATTTTAAAGATCCTGTATTTGTAAAGACAAAATTAATCATATACTTGATAACCTATCTGGATTTGCATGTGTTTGAGAGGGTATTTTATCAAATGGATTGACACTAGTAGCCTTAATGTTGAAAATGTAAAAAAAAAAAAAAAAAAAAAAAAATTCATACATTTGCAGAAACTACTTCAGCTCCAGGAACATGAACAATAAAAACAAAACAGGATTTTTCCTAAATAAATTATTTAAATATTTCTTAATATTTACACACAAAGTTCCCTACATATTCTCAATTGATACTGCATCAACAGAATTTATATACATAATAAAGTTGGTCATACTATGCACAGCTATTGCAGTAATGTAAACAGCTAATGCAGCAATTATCTGTGTGATAAAGAAGTAATTTCTCTCTGTTAAAGTTTTAGCTGCTAAACTCTTAATGGTTGAATTTAACTATGCTGAACAAAATCTGTCAATGCAATCCACTTTTCTTGAAAACGTTTAAAGCAATATGGAAGGCTCTTTTCTAATATACAATAGTGATTTAAATAATTAATTAGAAGTCAGGTAACACTAAGAAAAAAATGAGTGAAAAAATGAGATCATTACATTAGTCACTGAAAAGAGAAAGGCCAAATTCAAATTTGATTTGTGTTTGTTAGACTAGCTATAGCAAAACAACAAAAAAAAGTAAATAAAGTTATACCTGATCTAAGTTAAATTTCAAATAGAATGTAACCAGAGAGTATATTAGGATTGAAAAGCAGAATACTATTCTCTAAAATTAGAAAATTGATCAACTGGGATATGCATCAGGGAGATTCATCAAAGCCTTGCAACAGCCTATCTCCATTTACTGTTTAGATACAGCTAATCTACATCATTAAATTGACCATTCAGTAACTGAAAATCTGCCATGTAGGTCCCGACTTTTCATAGAGGCTTTTAAATATGTATTCGGTAACTACAAAGTACTGAATATATTTTCAGTCTTTTTATACTAAGATTTACAACTAATGACCTTAAGCAATGTCATGCATGTAAAACAAAATTATGAGACCACCCTGGTTTGAGCAGAATTAAGGTACAGAATCATACTTCATTCTCATTCAAATTTAGTAGGATAGAACAACAACAAAAAAAATCCATAGTAATATAGCTAAACCTATTTCATAGTTTTACTTTGTAAAACATGCCTCTTCACTTGTATTTTGCTATTACAGGCTCAATATAAGTAGACAATTATCTAAGCTTAATGCCAAGAATGATAATGCATTGAGCACATGCAAAATCCTTGTGCAACATCAACTACAGCCCGCAGGGATAAAACATTTATCAGTTGCTCTTTAGAGCACTAGTGGTTTGAAAATTTGGCTGCCCATGCCGACATTTAGTGAAATCATAGTTTTAGCTTCATTCAGAACCCAACACAGTAAAGCCTGATACCAGGATGACTCTGTTGGCAAGCTGCCTCCCCGTACCCACATGCACTGCAGGCTACTTTCTGTCCCACTACTTTCCATGAAAGAAGTCCTTTTACTTAACTGCAGTAGTTGGCACAGTGCCCCTTTCATGGACCAAACTAACCGTCATCTTGGATGTAACAAATTAGTACATTCTCAGAATAATAATAAGTATGGACATGAAAACACTATTGTTTTTACTTGGAAATGAAGTAACTTCATTTTAGCTGGGTGACTTTTTCAGTTCAGCACCACAGGCAAAAATAAATCTTATAAAAAGAATGGACAATTACAGCAGAGATGAGACACAGGCTTTTGCTGTGGGTTCAGAAGTAAAAGAGATGCTTCTCATACTGCCTGAAGAATATACTGTAAAATAAAATTTTGAATATCAAACAATTTGTTCCTTTGAAAAAGAATTGCTGTAGGGTTTTGCTACTTGATTTAGAACTGATAGAGACTTTTTTTTGCCTGTAAAGTACAGAAATGCTTAAGTAAGCTCTATTAACATTACAATGAAATATTTTACAAAATACATCGAAAACATTAAATATAGAGTAATGCAAGAACTAGACACAAGCTAAACATGGAAGTATGATTGTGCATTTTCCAATTGTAAAGCACAAACTTAGGTAATGTGAAATATTATCTTTACCTACAAATAAATATTGCTAAAGCATTGCCTTCTTGCCATTTTATCTGGGCGCTGTGATTATAATAAAAATACGTTTTTTCCTCAAGCTCTGCACATTTCATTGCACACCAGATCTTTTAAAAACAGTATCACCGAACACATTTTATAATGCCATTTTAAACTGCTGATGAAAGTAAATTCACATCATTGTTCTCGGCACGCTAGCACAGACCTCCTAGGCCAAGTTCTCTGAAAAGTACAGAAAATTAAAACTTTCCTGTATCATAGTCCAATACAGTAACAGCTTTCTTGCCAAACTATGATATGGAACATTAATAGGGATTTGAATAACAAGTGCATCCCTTACTGTGTAACTCCTTAGCAGCAGATAAGACTAAATTAGTGTGAAGTGCTGACAAGTATGAAAGATTAAAACAAATATTTCTTGTAAATATGCTAAATATATTTCTGTTTTATGCCATGTTCAGTCTGTGAAGCAAAAAATCCAATATGTATCACATATATTTAAAAAATATTGAGTTTGAGACAGTTGAAATAATTCTAGGTATTTTATGTAAAAATGTAACAATTTTACTAAACTTTCTGGTTCAAATGAGTCCAAGAATATCTCATTATAAATGGAGACAGTCCTGAAAAAGCAATCAAGCATGACTAAAAAGATCACTCTTTTACACAAAAAAATAGCCTTCTTATTTTACCCTTTGTTGGAAAGACATTTGGCCAGCCACAGGGGAAATACATAATCTACTTTTATATTCAAATAATATATTTCAAAATTCTATGCATACAAGGACCTTAAAACAATTCTGGGTGGAATATATAAGACATGGGTTTATGTGATCCTAATAACTGAATTGCTGACATGGGCTGACAATTACTTGGGGGGCTTTGTTTGTTTCTGCTACTCTAAAGCATGTGTACAAATATTTTGTCTATTGGTTATTTCTAACGTGACTTTGAATGAAAATACCAATGGAAAGACATTGCAATAAAATATGTAGGAGATCCTGGCTAGAAAAATAGAAGTATTACGTATGAGGAATATGCACGTATTATTACAGCTACCTTAATTCTGAAGCTTAATTCTGATCAAAGAAGAATTCCACCACAAATGTCACATATGAAAAGTACATATTTTTATTTAAAATATACAAACCTCACTGTTAGTGCATCCTTTTATTTTTTATGTTCATGTAAGATATTAAAATAAAGAGTATTGATGGTGATTTGCTTTCAGAATCTGGACTAATGAAATATCATTTTAATTTTTAAGGAAACTAATATGTCAGTGGTTCTGGAGGAAAACTGCTTTTCCAGGCAATACTGCCAGGGTAAGAGTCAGGGAGGAGAGATGCAATTGATGGTTTTCACTTTACTTTAAACAAGACGACTGTTATTCAGTTTCTCAATACCCAGGATTATGAAGATTAGAGTACTATACAGCCCAGAAGAGGAAAAGCTTAGAGCAATTATAGTTCCCTTCTAAGTACTGTAGCACTCGCTGTTGGTTTTCAACAAATAAGCAGTTTACACACATCTTTCTTGCTTCATAACTGGGTGAGGTTCCTGCTCCTAAAACTCACAAATATAAAAAAAGAACAGGGCATTAAATTAATATAACATCACCACTTCCAGCCCTGAATTTTATCAGTCATGAAGAGTTAAAGTTTTCTTGTATTAGCTGGACATGTTCCCCACTTATGCCTTTGCCGAGAAATAGCGAAGTTATAGTATCAGGGCAAAGGACTGAGGAGTGAAATGTCAGTGTGACTTGCACATTCATAGCTTTCTCTGGGCCCTTTCAGCTTATACAGCAGAGCAGGATGAATATTTGTGCTAACTACACATTTCAGTACAAAGAACCCAATTTGGAGAAAAAAAATAATCTCATACCATTTATGGCGACTGTGCACTTTACAAAATACAATTATAAATGGTTTATTCATTCATAGGGAAGAGCCTCTGTAACTGTTGTGCAAGTGACCTGCCCCTCATTGGGTTTGATGAGCGTGATCCAAAGCCCAATGAAGGCAAGGAAGGAACTTGCATCGACTTCAGCTCTTGGGCTCCAGTCTCCTTCACAAATGTTTCCCATTTAAAAACTAAGAACTGCGTGACCAGGTTGGAACGCATGATGTAGAGTTGTATGTAAAAACTGTTTCCGAGGTTTAAACACCTGAGCTAAAGCTGCATATGACAGCATTGTCTGGATTTACAGGTCAGCATGAAGATAAGTTGATTGAAAATGATTTTTAGACATTTTGCAATTAAGTAATATTTTTAAAATAGCAGCTACTGGCTTATGAAGACAACAACTTTGTATGGATCATACTTATACATACAAAGTGCCATATTTACTGTTTATTCTTTCTCTACTTATGTATCTGACAAGCACTAAAAATTTCTCACAAACACTCCTAAAAAAGCAAACCTAAAAAAGCTGTATGTCCACAGCAGTTAATAGCACAGGCAGCTAATTAATTATGTACTTATGTGTGCAACTAGCTATTCATGCAAATTATACAAGCAGTTGAACGCATACTTGGTGCACACAAATACTTAATTGCCCAATGTGCTAAAAGTCTTACCAAAGTAAAAAATGTCATACCTAACAATTGCTTTGAGCTTATATATCTTCAGGACCTATAGATCCGATTACACCTCTCACATGTGAATGACATGCCTATAAGCCAAATTCATGACAACCCAACTTTTACACTATTCCAGATACACAATATTGAAGAAGCAAGTTTTTATACAAATCTAGCAAAACTGATTTTCATTATAATCAAAGGAAAACTATTCTGACATTTTATGTCTTAAGTACCATTTGAAGACTTAAGGCGCATAAAAGGCAAAAAGATGTGAAGAAAAAGAAAATTAAAATGTATTTCTTCTATTATGTAACACTGTGGCTCTTTCTCCTTGCCACTATTTCACTCATACGTTAGAAGTGCAATAAAAAGGTGCTGTATGAAACCCCGCATAAATTTTCTCTGATTATGCTATCAATGTTTCAAAGGGTTAACGGGAAAAGCTGCTCGCTGTGCCCCCTCCTGGCTGCAGCTCCACTGCAGCCTCTAACCAAGGGCAAGGGCAGCACAAAACATCTCCTGCCCTCTCTTTGTTGAGCATCACTATTTTAAATGCACTCACAATAACATGAAACCAAATTATTTTCAGGCCAAATATTAGGATCTTCAAGGTTTCAAAAGGAATGTATTAAAATAAAGATAACTGGAACTTTTCATTGAAAGATCTACAAAAGTTTGAAAAATTTAAAAGGACACTGTTTTCTCTTGAATCGTATTACTAGTTAGATTCAATGCCAGATACATTGTTAAGTCTGTCCTAACTCTACTTCATACCTACAAAAGAAAAGAAAAAAGCTTCCTTTATTATTAATAAAACCAGGGTTCGGAAGCATGATCTAAGGTGGACATCTAAGCATCTGTAGATGGTAGTGTAATTCTAATATCATATGTAATTTGGGGGATAATGGCTTAAGGCCAATTAGAATTACATTGTACTTTTTTGTAATGATTGTAGGCTTGATATTTGAGATATGATAGTTGTATATGAATATGTCAACTTTACATGCATAGCTTGTGTTTCAATCTTTATCCTTTAAATAGATGAGGTAAATCTAAATCAAAGACAGAATATTTTATGACCACTTTGAGCATGAATATCTTATCTCTTATCATACAGCTAACAAGAACTTGAAAGTTCACCAGAAAGTCAGAAACAAGGTAAGTATTTCCCTTACTACTAGGAAGTGAATACCCAGTATCCAGAATCTGAGACAGAAGAAAGCTGCAGGATTCAGGAAAAGAAAAGAGAAGTTTGTAAAGTTGCATCACAAGAGGCTGTGAAAAGGAAGGAGAGTTGTTATACCTTGATATGGAATTTAGGAATTAATATCTTTTTTTATTTTCCTGAGATCCACAAAAGAAGACCTAGTTCAACCTGTGTTATCCGAAGGACCTGAGTTCAACCTAGTGTGTTTGATCCAAATTATTTAATTTGCAACTTTAACTATAATTTTATTCTGAGATTTTTCCTAGTACTAAAGTCTAGATCTAAAGGTAGAGCAATTTTGCTAACTGTTTGGTTTTAGCAATAAGGAATATGTGCATACCTTCAGATTTGACATCAGATGTAATTGCTACGTCTGAGCACCTCATCTGCATGCGTAATATTAGAAAATGTTTAATTTTCTAATCACCTTCCTCATGACCAAAATTTGTCTTCCCCTCACCCCAAGAAGTACCAGGGAAACAAGTACTAGCCCTCCACTAATAGTAGGAGGAAAAAACCAATCTTTCCGTACTAAAAGAGAGTCTGCCTCAGTTCCAGCTACCCAGAAGCATAAAGTATCCAGAACTGCAGCCTTATAAACAAAGTATGAATAAAAACTCCTTGTAAAAAAACACCTAAAGCTGCTTGACTAATGCATCCATTGCAAAAATATAATCTCTGTAATGTTATCCTTGGCACACCGAAGGATGGCCACTATCTCACTGGTCTTGATCATTCATGATTAACAGGAACGAGATATACAACTCAGCTAATCAAGATCCACTTTTTTTTCTACAGCATGACAAGAAATAAGGCTGAAGAGGATATGGTTACTTTGCTTCAGGATAAAGCATTTTAAATTTTATGAATAAAAAGCAATTCTTTTGGCAACTTGAACTGAAAAACAACTTCACCCAGTGACTTCACGTCTCAACATTTTTTCATATTTTCATGTTAATCTAGACAAGGAATAGCAATGAACATATCCTTTTGACAGAAACGCTGTCACACCTGCTAATCACGGACTCTGAACTCACCGATTTGTCCCCACTTAACACTGCGTATTACAGATGTAGGTCTACATTTTGTGATGGAGTGAGTTAAGGATCCACTCCTGCTTCAGCATCCCAGGTGCTAGAGTTAATCCTACGAACCATCAGCCTGGTATATGGGATGCCTGAGCAGGTGAAAAGCCCTGGTGCTGCACAGCAGCAGAGGGATATCAGCTTCCCAGTAGAGACCTTTTCTCCATGAGGCCACCTGAGAGTGTGGCTCCCTGGAGGTACCTACACACCACAGCTGTGCATGGCAAGGAGACCCAGCAAACCCAGTATGTAGCACCGTGCACATCCATTACATGATAGGTGATATCCTTGTCAGATAGTCAAAGACCCAGATGTGACCTGTCGCATGATTCACGTGTGAACTCCCACGTACTGAGGCAGGAAAAGGTCGAAGTATTTGCTGTAAAGTTTACATCTAGATTCTAGATTCTAGATTAAAATATGCATCAGGCAACTGAAGATAGATATTAGAGAAAACGTCTCCAGAAGAAGTATTAAACAATAATGAAATTAAGTGATAAGGTTAAACGGAATATATGAAGTATGGAAATGCACGCTTCACATATACGAACAGCACCACTTTCCACTGATACCAAGCTATGTGTTTTTTATTACAGCAGCTTTATCTGGGCAATTGTTGACTAATCTGATATCAGTGGAGTTTCTTCCTTATTATTATATTTCTTTTAATATCAGCAATGCTGGACAGAACTGAAATAAAGATGACAGACATACAGCTCTAAGCCTGCCCACTGTGTCTTTACAGGCAGGTCCTTGCCTCCATGCCTCTGCCTCCAGCAGACTCAGGGACTTTGATTTACAAGCAACTTTGCCCAGTCCCCAGGAAATTCTTCCTTCTGTCGCCTTGAAGGCATTGCTGAATGCTGCATGCTCCTCCCTGCCACCTTACAGCCTCTGTGTGAGCTGCAGGCTTTCAGTTCTACAATGGTCATCTTTGCTGTCCTCTCCCTGCAAACTCCTACTCCTTGAGCAGGGCCTGAATCTCACAAGGGAAAATGTTGCCCCCATCCCTCCCATGGGACTCGCCTCACACCACCCTCTGAAGGCATATCACAAAATTACAAAGAGAAGTAGAACTTTTACACTTACTGTCACCTTCATACTTCAATTAATTCAACAGAAAAAGTGACTTACTACAAAAAAAAAAATCTGCTAAATGTTTTAAATTAATATTTTTTCAACGTATTTGGATTTTCCACCTTAAGTAAATTTCTTTTTTTAAAACAGTATGGCTACATTTAATTCTGTAAAAAACATTAAATATCCAAGCTGATACACAACTTTTGTTACAACCACTAAGTGAAAAATAATTTATTTTCTCTGCTCTATTCCAAACTGTAACACCCATTGATTGAGGTATGGGAAAATAAGGAAAGTGTAAAAAATGCACCAAAAAATACACAAATACTATTTTTTCCTTCAATCTATTAGATGAGGATGCAATTCTAAACCAAAATCAAACACTTCACCATTGGAAAGCCATTTTTCCCCCCTCACAAGCATTTCACTGAAAGTTTGGCATTAAAAAGAAATTAAAACCAATAGAGCTTGGCAGGCAATGACTTGCGTTCAGTGACTCTTAGTTTTAAAAAATGAAAGAGTTTCAGAAAGATCAAAGAGCAGCACTTTATCTGCATTTAATTGCTCACAGGACAGCGTTCATTCCTGACAGAAGGCTGAGCAAACTGAGGCCTGGATTCACTGATTCACCAAACTGTGCTTATCACAGGCCTTTGTGGAAAGAGCTGGTTTCATGACCCCTGGTTTCATGCCAGCCATTTCTGGCAATGGCTGAGAGCAGTTCAGTTCCTTCTCTCCCTGGTACCCCACGGTTCAGAGTAGCCTCATGATGACTCCTTATCCATGGTCCTAACACAAAATCCACCAAGTGCAACCCAAACGTTGCTCTTTATTTCAGTGGGTATTTGAACAAATCTCACATCTGTAGCAGCAAAACATGAGAAGGAAGACCACAATCTTTTCTTGTGGTTAATATTCTATATGAAATAATGCAGAGGGGTTGAATGTAATGCCACTGCCACCAACTTTATGTCGTCTGTTAATTCCCTTCTCAAATTTCAGAAAATCACTCTCCAGCCCTAAGCATTGCATAGGGTTACAGAACGTCTAAGCATCTGCATATCATCTTGCATGTCCCTTCAAGTAAAATGAATCTGCAATTGGATTTGCCTTTTTTATTTCATAGTAGGTTTTCTGGACATTATCATTCTGCCTAATTTACAAATAGAAAGCCAAAATGCCCACAAAAATAGCACCTGCTCATACGTACTGTTTGATGTGCTTCCACTCCAGAGCAGAAAATAATTGATTTTCAAAAACCTTATTTGTGTTGATGAATGGTCAGTGAGACTTCAGGCCAATGCAGACATATTTGCAAAACATATTTACAAGAGGAAATGCTTTTGGTTATCACTGCTCTGAAGTTTTCATAAGAAAAGTCTGTGGACAGATATTCCCCAGCGTTAATATATGTTATCAGCTTTTGCTCAAGGACAGTGCTGAAAAAATGACATGTAGAGACTTTTTTTTTTTTAGGGTAGACAACCACACATGCAAAGTAGCTTAACCATCTGCTCCTCCACTAGGTGGATATGGAGCCACATTTCCAATAAAAACCTAAGAAAATCTTAGTAGCTCTTTTCTGGGTTTGTAATTGCAGGTAATATTCCAATAAATGACCTGGAGCATGAATACTTTTCTTTAAAAAAAACCAAACAAACTCACTTTGTGTTGCTTGTCCTGACTCATCCAGTTGACTTGGCATATTCTCCATATCAGCTGCATACCTTTTTAAAAATAAACAAAACAAAAATTAATGGACGGTCTTCTCATCAGTGACTGGTTATATACACTGCCTCCTAGCAATAACAACTTGTACTTGTTTCATGTCCTTCATTGAAGGATCTCAAAGCAACAGATTACAATTACACCTCATCCTTCCTAAGAAGCAGAGAAATTGGAGCAGTAGATGCTCAGCAACCTTGAGGAAAAAAATCTCTTTGCAGGTTACTTACAGAGAGCAGGGATAAAAGCATAAGTTTTGACCCTCTCGTTCCTTTTCTAACACTACAGCTACAGAGCCTTCTGATGAAGGAAGAAGGAATGTTCACATTTCTCACAAATTTAGGATTTCTTCAGATGTTAGTGTTAGTTGGGAAAAATCTTATTTCTTAACCTTTACATTATGGATAATTAATTCTTTTCCTCCTCCCTAATTTGCCATCAGCACCACCCATTTAGTAACAGATAATTCTGTGCCTTTCTTCTTTTGACTACCATTGCTGCAATGCTGAAGAGAATGAGTGAGGGGAGGAGTAAAGTAGAAAGAGTCAGGAATGAAAAGGGAGGGTTTGTATGGGGGGAGAAAGATGAAGAACAAGCAGAGGTCAAAGAAAAGAAGAAAGAAAACAGGAAAAAAATAATAAGAAAGCAAGAGAAGCAGAGAAGAGGCTTACAAACTTCTGGGAGACTTGGAAACGTTCTGGAGAGGTGACTTGTACATCCCTTAATCTTTCTGTTCATACACCACACCACCTATCCTTCACACCACCTATCTCCAGCAGGCTTGAAGGAGCTTTAGGATGGGAGTATTTTGCCTCAGGGACTTTTATTTATATCCCTATGTCTAGACTGGACAAAAAAACAGCTGTACAGGATGTAGCACAGCTGAGCTCCAGTCATAATTTCAGATCTCTGGATACAGTAAAGTACAAACAAATAATATTTGTTTACATTGCCATATTATTGCAAACATCTCATGAAAATATGAGCACAGCAATACAGTGCAGCTCTATTGCAGGAGGAGTCTGAGCTCTCTGGGTGAAGGAGGACAAGCGACATTTGTAAGAGAGCAGTGGCCAAGAGCTCTGCTCATATTCAACTCTTCCATGGAGTCTTTCAGTCCCATATACAGCCTGAGCCACTCTTCTTCTCTGGTAGAAATTACTAGGGGCACTCTGCAAAGATTACAATTTTTTTTTTTAGATGAAATGAGGTAAAGGCCCAAGCCTCCCCATGCCCAGGGAAAAAAATTGTCTTGCTGACATAAACTACTAAGAAATTAGAGGAAAAAAGGGATGGGTTTGTGCTCAGACAAGAAATGAGGGCTAGAACATTTCTTTTCTGTTCTTGGGTTTGTCACTCCCTGACTGAAGCATTAAGGAAAATATTACAAGTGTGTCATGCAATTTTCAGCCTTATTTATGCAAATTGACAAAAATCCCATCCAGTCAACAGCTCTACATCAGTTTATTCTAATTAAAAATCTAATCTTTAGTGCCTGATTTGATGGCTGTTGGCCATCTTGTGAAGTTGAACACCTCTGAAATTCGAGTAATGAATATCTCATATCAGGCTTGCAAGATCAATGGACATTAAAAACACCCCTTTGTTATTCAACTCTGATAAAGTGGAGATAACACTAGATGGTATGAATCAAGGATTGTATGTTCGTGAAATAACAATATGTAGTACTGATGCCTTAATTCCTGACAGCTTGGGCTATGTGTGTCTTTGCTCTGATCCAGTACAGCCATTCTTCTGCTAGCTTTATGCTTTAGAGATTTGTCTAAAAAAAAAATCCCCGTGGACAGAGAATATTTCTATAATACTGGATTGATCATTCTCTTCTRGTCTTAAAGCGGCACATACAAATAGGAGTTCTGGAACTCTTCTTCAAAGAGGTTCAAAAATGTATGTTACTGACACACATTTTTGTTTTGTACATGCCGTGCACCAGTCTCATTGACCCATTTGTAAAAGACTGCCATGTATGTTGAAGGCTATTTAGGATGGAACTTGGCATGTCCAAAATCAAAGTCCCAAGCCTCTGAAGAACAGTGCCAGGCTCCCAGGTGGAGATGTTCATAGATCACACCTTCCATGGATAAGGATGGAAGCAGTGTGGAACTCATACTGATCTTATACCCCTATGCATATAATTCTGTTTTAAAAAGGAAATTTAAAAGCCCTCACATTTTAGATGGACCACTGGTTCTGTTCAAAGTTCAGAACTTAATGTTTTGGGGTAATGTACAGGTCCAGCAGGTCTATATACACATAGATTAAAATGTTTATGTAACTAAAGAGGTAAGATTACCCTACCATACCTCTCTTCAATTTTCCAGAATGCTCTATTCAGCTTCACAGTTCCGGCCTCAAGTTTTGACTTAACAAGAAGTTCCTTTAAAGCTGTCAGGTTTTATGTTGTTCAATGTAGGGTATTTCTTGTCAGCAAAAACCAGTCTATCCTTGAACTACCAGGGAAATTTATGTCATGTAGCATGATCCCAGGCCATTTTTCTTGTGACCCCTGAACAGTCCAACCTTCTGTTTCAACATCTTTGATCAAATAGCTGTTTCCTCTGCTCACTCTTTCCAGCTGCTATGAACCAGCAGCAAGAAGACAATCTCCTCACCCTCTCTGGCCAGGAGGAATAAATACAGGTTTAAAAATCCTGGTCAGTCTGCCTTGCTTCAGCACACGAGATACCATTAGCTGGAAAACTCCCTATCCACAAAACTCAACAAACACATAATTAAATCTTTGCATATCAGACCTGAGCTTCTAACATCTCATTCAAAGTATACTGTAAACCAAATAACAAAACCACAAAATAAATATAATGAAACTAAAGGAATGCCTAGCCATTTTTTTTTGTTTCCAAAACTCTTCTGAGTCCAAATCTATGCTTGAACAATCAAAAGACTTACTTTTAAAAGCAAGTCAACAAACAGCTTTCTTTTACTGTTTCAGATACAAAGTTATCTGTAAAAAAATAAATAAAATCACAGCACTTAAAAAATAAAAGTCATACTTGTAGGTATTTTTTTTCTTGGAAAAGGGGAATTAAACTATTAAAGGACACCTTGTTAAGTAATTATATAGCAACATCACTGTGCAATTAAATAGCCATCAGTCCCTGCAGCTGAGAAATTTCAGGTAATTATTCAAAGATAATTTAATAGGAGAATTACTGTATTCAAGAAAGCATTAGCTAGTAATCTACCTCAATTAAAGCAGCCAATTAATTTCAGCACCTTGATAATAGTTGCCTTTTGCAAAACTATCCTCCCCTACACACACACACAAACCCTAAATTTCAAAATAATAATACAAAAAGTGAATTTGGTGCATTTTAGCTTCCATAAACAGCAATTCACTCCTAGAGAATTTAGGATGCTTTTATTGTGCTTTATGTTATCAGTATGTATTACTTTTACTGTTTTAGCGTTCAACTTCAGTTTTACCAGGGCTACATATGTACCCATATGTTTGTAGGATGCGTTAGAACAATGAGGGGTATGGAGGAAATATGTATAAAAGGAATAAATATTTGTCTGCTCATACCAAAACAGAACACAAAAAGCCGCATAATAACTGAAAAAGTGTCTCATTGTGATGATATGCCTTCAGGGAATTACAGGACTCTCACAGTGTATTGCTTGGTTGTGCTACTGTACGTACACTGGAGACAGAAGTCATTAATCACACACAGTTGCAAACAGCATTCATTGTAACAGATTCTGTGCAGAAACAAAAAACTGCATGTGCCACACAGCAGTTAGTTACACAGCAAAATATTTTCTCAAGGTCAGTACATGCTGCAAGTTCTTTGCTACAATGGTGAATATCAACAATTTTTACATCTTGCAACTTCATACTTGTGAGTTTGGGGTCCTTGAACTGGGCTCCAGTATCAACAAAAATACTGGACGTAAGGATGACACATGGATAATTTTCAGAAAGACACAAAAGGCAATTTGACATCCAGCACTTATACAGATTCAGTGGTTGCCGAGGTCCTAGATACCTTACGCTTTTTTAAAAATCAAAATATGTAACAATCAAGAAATAGTTCCTTTTTAAAAAATATCCTGTGTCATGCAGATGTTCACTGATTTAATTACCATTTTCTGTCTCGACCAGAGCTGTATTAGGATTTCTTTCATTTCCTATTTAATTTGTCTTTAAATAGAAAATAAATGATGGTTGTAAATATAAGAACATCTACGTGATTCAAATTTTCATATATTCCTTGCATATACTGGGGGTTCTCTTCCCTCCCCCTTAAACCACGGCAATGTGTTGATGGTAGACTGAATATGTGTCCTTTTATCTAAGCCTTGAAAATATGCATAAACAAACACAAAATCCAATCTCGGCAAGACTGAATCCTGATTAATTTAAGAAAAATACAGAACTGTATAGATATTCAGTGAATTTATCCACTCTCTTTCACAGGATGAAACAAAACATAGATGTAAAAACCTCCAAACTCCAGATCTGGAATAATGCTGATATCTCTGAGCTATTGATCACTAACAGAAATCTGTGATAAACATATACAGGAGGGCTTTTGCTGAAATCAGTCCACATTGTGATTTGAGCTGTTACTTGTTAAATAGCTGAAAGTCACATAAAATCTTTTAGACTGGGGTGCCTGTCCCGAGTCTTTGTTTTGTTTCAGTTTTTATGTCAACAGGTTTCCGATGTTTCCCTTACTGACCCATCAGTTGTGAATACGTTTCCATTTAATTCAAGAGTACTCAGTGCTACCTGATGCATTAGCACTGTCCCAGAATTTAGAGAGGTATTCAAGATTTCCTTGCCCATTGTGCCACTATTTTTAGCCCATGATAAATCCTAATATTTTTCTATGAAATAACCATTACAAAAAAATTAACTGAGCTACTTCAAAAGGTACCGAAATTTCTTCAAAATCATGACAGATTTGAATGTGTTTAACATATCCCTAAACTTTTACTTGTAATAATCGGTTTTCAGCTTTTTGTTATCTCTGAGTATCCTTTTTGTTTACGGCAATAGAGAAAGAAAACAAAAAACCAAATCACAAACAGATCCATTATATATCTCTATCTCAAAATGTGTCTATCACTCTCCACACCAATATTCAACAAGGTACTTCAGCACATATCTGTCTTAAATCACATTGATTAAAATGGGATTAATCATATATCTAAAGCCAGACTCATCCTTAAGTATCTTGCCTTATAAGAAAACAAAGATAGGTATTTCACTGACCAGTGGTTTTCTCACCTCCTCATCTAGTGACAGATAGAAGAGCATGTATTAGACAGCATTGGGCAGGCTCTTAAGCCTTTGCAGGTGGTTGTGATCCCTGTGGTGGAAAAATCTAATTTTTCTTCACTGTTGTGAAGAGGGATGAGAAAGAATATAGCACCACAGAGATTAGGCAAGAGCCCTAAAAGGCTTCCAGTGCAGTCTGTAGTAGTGATGAGCTGAACAGCAGGTATTTGGGGACTCCTGCTCCCCTTTTCCTCTTTCTCATACAACATACAATGATATTTCATACCAATCTGAACAAATAAACACAAAAACTACTATATATTGATAGGATTAGAATCAGAATTTATCAGGAAGCTGCATTGTAAATTATACAACCAGAATAAGTAATTGACAATATTTACCATCGAGAGCTACAATTCTTTTGGCATCCAGAGTCAAATTATATGTGTATTAATCTCCCAATCACAAATTTACTCTCTGAACAATATAATCCAAGTGATTAGAGAAAGTAGAGGTTCATCCAAAATAACCACAAGATACCAAAAGGATTTAATTTGCTCCATCACCACTTGCCACTTGCTGTTCTAATTATCGTTTCATCTGGAGTTACCTGTAATTTTCTTCTAGTGCCAAAAAAATTGTACATTTTGTTTTCTTAACATTTAGTAGGAGTCTGCTATTAATCAGTCATTTTTCAACATTTAGAAAATTGTTCTAGGGATTTAGTACACATTTTATTAATAGACCATCCATAGCAGCATTATCTGCATAAAACAGTAATTGATTAATATCAAATAATCTTAGTGTTAACAGGGGCCCCCTGAGAAGCTTCATCATCATCAGTCAACAGGCCAAATTCACAGACTCAATTAAGCACTCTGATAAATTGGGATCACTGAGATTCTTCTTTAGGACTGTATATTATTTTACTACCTGTTTTGCATGAGGAAGGAGAGAAAGATCAGCTAAACCATACATACACTGAGGTTTGTGACTGTTTGTGTTAAGCAAATTTGGTTTAGCTAGGATTCAACACCCGGCATCTCTTTTCTGCAACTACTTTTAGAAGGCAAGCAAAGTGACACATTCACCTTAGTATGACCAAAAGCAAAGGTGAGCATTTTAACCAAATTAAGAACGGTATTACCAACCATCGCTCTGGTTTTCAAGTAGGAGACAACTCTTCTCAGAGCTACAAGCTCAAAGGTTGAGACGCATCCTCTAAAATGTCCCACCTTTGCCTAAAAACCCCAACAGGAAACTTTCTCCTTCCTTCAAGCTGGCAGTTGGAGAGCCTGGCAGAGGGAACCGCAAGTAGTTCACAACAGAACAGCACATGGTCTCATCACATAGCAGCATGTCCCGGGACCTTCTGCACAAGTAGCATTTTCAGCAGCAAGGACTTCACATAGGACCCTTTTTATGCCACGATCATTCATTCACATGCAAACCACCAATGTAATCTACCGTTTCACACCACCAGTAAGCAAATCCCTATACGTTGGATTTCTATTACAGTCAAGATTCAGGGCTTGGCACAAGTGAGCTGACTAAGATCAACCACAGGACAAAGAGCCCAGCAGACAAAGGACTAACATCCTTGACGCAAAAGAAAGAAGAAGGAAGGGCTTAAAAAACCTGGCAGCTCTGAGAGGAAAAGACAAGTATTGGGTCTGACCCACATTCTCTGTTATGAGTCAGATAAAAGGTTCACCTAACTTTGCCTCCTCTCTGAGGGTAACCAGAAAGCTTAGGTGTCCTGTATAAAAACAGGACAGACCTGCAGTGTTGTTTCCCCCAAAACCTTTCAGCAATTCTCCCATTTGAGATCTCCCCACTCTCTAACAGGAAGGACTATTCCCCACATCAATGTCTAGGAATATCAAAAAAAAAAAAAAAAAGGCAGAAACCGTAAAGAAAACATCAAAATAGCAAAAAGCAATTGTTCAGTGAGTACAGCGTAAGGGGCAGTGTGTAAGCACAGCAAACTGAAAATTACTTGCAGAAATTATTCAGAATTGTTTCAATAGATTTAAGAAACTCATAGGCTGCTTGCAATTAAAGGTGCATAAAAAAAGTGATATTTAATGAATAAATTAGCTACTATAAATACTATAGTCTTTACTGAAAAAGTTTAAATTAGCTCTCAAACATTTTCCAAACTGTAATTTGAAGAGCTAAGTATGTTTATGATTAGAAAACAGCCTTCTCTAATATCTAAATAAGGAAAAAAACATAACCAAAAGAATAATAGTCCATACAGACAGGTATTGTCTTAAACTATAAGTCTTCATGGCAGCAGTCATCTATATGTGATCATGAACCCTTTTGCCCTGACTGCCTTGTATCCCCCCCTTTAGAAAAAAAATATCTAAATTTCTTTTTCAGAAAATAACATTGTAATATTATTACAAGACATTTAAAGGTGAGGAGAGAAGGACTATTTAGGTAAAATGTGGATAGTTACAGAGACTTCAACAATTGCAAATAGGGAAAAGAAGTTCAGTTTAAATTTCTCACTGAAGCAGGGTGATACCATCACTAAGGCTGTGACTGGGAGATGGTTCCATACTAACTCCAAAGAAAATAGTGCCACCTAATTCAGTTCCAAAACCTAAATTCTACAGAGGGAAAGTATACATTTTTAAAGATCTTACCTGAATACTGATTCATCTCAGACCGATGGAGGGATTTTATTGCAACAGCAGTTGTGAACGTAAGCACTACTGAACACAAAACAAACATCTCTGCCTCCCTACTGTCAGTCAGGCACACTAAAATGAGTAGCATAAACACTCCCATTATAGGAAACAAATTTTTGTATATTTATGTTATTTTTGTATATTTATGTTATTATTGGTATTGTCACTATGAAAAGTTAGTCATACAATAAGAAAATCAAATCCACTACATTCAGTAACCACAGAATTATAAAATGAGTAAAATTCAACTTAAACAATAACTCTAGGAAAAATAATTTTCTCGTGATTAGTTGACAGGCATCTTAATCTATTATCAGGTAAATAATATCTTATGGTGAAACAGAAAGGGGACATCATCCATTTTATAAGCTACTGTCTCTGTGGATCTTGGAATACGGTTTTTAAGAAATATCAAACAGAAATGAACAACAGAAAATGCTTTGCCAAGTTATCAAAATCACTTACACTAAAAAAGCCCGATAAAATCTAATCCTGACATCAGTAGGTTACAACTTCGCATGTCCCCAGGGCACTAAAATAATACTCTTTAGAACAGCAGGTGGACTATTTTAGACTTCAGCTTTCTAGTTCTAACAAGGCTTTTAAAATATTTTTTTTCTAGGAATTAAGGATGCTAATCACAATCTCCAAATGTGCATTGCTGGGTTGTAAAAATATTAGACCACAAACTGACATGGCAGCAATATATTATGCTGCTATGAAGGAGTCCTAAATAGGAGGAAAACTTGAGATTCCAGGCATGCCATCACAAAGGTCAACATAATTGGCCACATACAGCAAAATCAACCCCAATGTCTTCCCCTAGCCAAGCCGACTGCCAAGGAAACCCTGTCTTCCTACTGGGATGAATGAAGTCTAAAGAATTAGGAGCAGGAGGTTTGGAAATTTTAAATGTAAAAATGTAAGAAACCCTAAGATGCTATCAAAATTTATCCTTAAAGATATCTTGTGATGAGTTAATGCCATTTGGTCTTAATTTTTTTTTTTTTTTTAAGTATGGACTATTCCAAATGTTTGATGAGATGATATTTTTCAGTATCAATGCCTAAATTTTAATGCATTAGTGAGTAAAACATTTAATAATATCAGTATGCATTTCAGTAAACACTTATTTTCCTCTTTAAATATATACTCTGCATATTAATAATATAGAGATCAACTGTATTTAAATAATCCTTATCTACTTATCAGACATTAGCTACACATGTTAATTCTATGTAGCTTGTATAGGGTACTGCATATGCTGTGGCTAACTTCTTCCACACAGAAGAAACTCATCACACCAGCTTAAAATTAGCCCTGTTAAATTTAAGATTTTGTGACGTCCCATCCTTACTCAGAGTCTTCACAGGAGAAATCAGCTTTGTCTTGATTAAGAGATTATTTGTGGCAACCATGTAATATTGCCACCTGTAATCCCAAGAAAATGGACCTCATGATCTAACAAATTCCTTACAATTCTGTACTAGCTATGTAGCTAGCTATGCAGATTTTAAAAAAAGGTTTTAAACCCCTCACTATTTCTAGATTGATTAAAAAAAAAAAAGGTCAAGCCAAAACACCTGAAGAGCAAAAAGAAAAAACATGGTATAAAATGCCTTTCCTATCAGACCAACTTCAGCAAAATCAAAATTTCACTTAATATACTTTCTAGTTCATTCCAGGGAAAACGTCAAAAAAACCCCCAAAAAAAGCAGCAGCAAGAGGGAGAGGAAGTAAAATTCTGAAAACTAAGAGAGGAGGAAAAATGAATGAGACTAAAAGGGACCTTAAGTTTTCTGAGCAGTTTCATTAGGTGGCTAAAAACTTGTCCAAATGAAAAATATGTACTTAAACTACAGTAACCTTAAAAAAAACACCAAAACAACAAACAAAAAACCCTTATAACTAGTTTGTTTGCAAAGCTAAAAGCTTACAAGCCAAATAACACTATTTTACTGAAGTAGCAGCTTAAATTCCAGAAACCACAATAAGCAACAAAGTCACTCAAGTGTATGATGACTGAGGATTACATATGGGTACTATATACTAATTGGCAAAGAGCAGATCATGCTGCTCCGGCTTAAATTGTCTTCAAAGTGGTCACTGAATCTATTTCTGATGAAACCACGTATATATTCTCTCAAAAAAGATTTTGAAAATTATTGGAGAGTGATGACAGAGTTCTTAAACTTCTACAAAGAAATCTTTACAAAGCTTTATATTTTTACAGTGTTGGCAGTACTACCATTGTACATTAATTGTAAGCATGGTGTAGCTAAAAGCATAGCTGTAATATTAACTTTCTGGTGAACTACTTCAATGGAGGTAATAAAGTAAGGGAAGCACTAAAACTTCTATGGAAGAGACATTTGCTGATAGACTTCTGTGTTAAAATGAATTATTTAAAAAGGGATTGGACAATTAGACTGTTTGTTAGAGCAAAATGAACCAGAAAGTTATTAAAGGGTATATACATGCACATACATATATACATTCTTTCTATATACATTTGTATATACCCATGCTAAAGAAAAGTACATCTTTTCCACAAAAATACAATAATCAGCCTTCGGAGAACTACTCTGTCAACTAACCGAGTCCAGTGCTGCATGACTATATTGTACAACATCCCAAGACAGCTATTTGTGTTATTGAATGAAACAAAAGCTTGTACTAACAGTGTATACATTAAATGACAGTTCATTGACTAACACACAACTGCACTAATAAAGAGATTAATTTTAATAACAAATTAATACACTCGTGGTAATTTCAGTTCTCACTTGTTTGGTATCTTGAGCACTATACATATACTGGAAGATAGATGGGATCAGACATATTATGACCGAGCAGGTCATCTCCAGTCCTTCAAGAATCCTTTCTGCAGATTTCCCAAGCCACATGCTTTTCTGCAGCTCTGGGACAAGATGTGGTCAGATACAAACTATCTCAGGCTACAAAGGACCAGTCTCTGACCAGGTTGGTTAGGGACCAAAGCACATACAGCTCTGTCACCGCAAATGTCGTGGCTTAGCTTGGCCATGCATGAGTGTACTAAATAATAATGGGACTATTTATGCTTTTCAGAGTATTATGACCTCAACACACCAATGCACTTCAGCATATACCCGGCTTTAATAAGTGAGAAAGCAGCCCTATTGAATTCAATAAGGCTATTTCCATGTTTTAAGTTAGGCATATACTTAACTTCCAAAATCAGGACTTTTTCACCTAATATAGTTTAGAGATTAAAAACAATTGTTTATCCTTACTTTCCGTTCCTCATAAAGGGCCAAATCCTGTGACAGTGATTACATTCTTCATGTCTGTGAATTTCAGTATGAGATGGATATTTGCAGTGCTTTACTGAGGGCAGCCCATAAAATAGCTTAGATTTACTTCAGACAGATTTGCAGAAACGCAGTGCCAAACTACCGCTACTCTTTACAATATAATACACACATATATGTGATATATTACAATATACTATATAAAATATGGCCAAAATACCCAAAATATAAGCCAATAGGAAAGTCAATTGCTGGGCTGTACTTAACATATTTCTTTCTCACTGGGCTTTAGACTTGTTTCACCCCCAGTTAATTGAAGGTAACCATTTAGGGCATAATGAGACTGTGTTCTCTTGCTGTTGCAGTTTAACACCAGCCCGCAACTAAGCACCATACAGCCGCTCACTCCCTCCCTCCTCCTGGTGGAAAGGGGGAGAGAGTCAGAAGGGTAAAAGTGAGAAAATTTGTGGTTTGAGATAAAAACAGCTTAATAATTAAAAGAAGATAAATAATAACAATAATAATGATAAATTGTAAGGAAAAGGGGGGGTGGGACCAAAGAGATAGAAAAATAAAACCCGAAAAGACAAGTGATGCGAATGAAAACAATTGCTCACCACCAACTGACCGATGCCCAGCCAGTGCCCGAGCAGCGGCCCCCCTGTCAACCTCCCCCTTAGTTTTATTGCTGAGTGTGACGCCATATGGTGTGGGATATCCCTTTGGTCAGTTGGGGTCAGCTGTCCCAGCTGTGTCCCCTCCCAACTTCTTGTGCACCCCCAGCCTGCTCGCTGGTGGGGTGGGGTGAGAAGCAGAAAAGGCCTTGGCTCTGTGTAAGCCCTGCTCAGCAATAACAAAAACATCCCTGTGTTATCAACACAGTTTTCAGCACAAATCCAAAACATAGCCCCAAACTAGCTACTGTGAAAAAAATTAACTCTATCCCAGCCAAAACCATCACACTTGCCTAATGCAGTCTCCAAGTTAGAAATCATAGTTACTAGTTTCAAGTGAAAAACATTTAGGATGAAAGGTTCACTAATCCTTGATAACTACATCTCATGATTTTTCTGTGGATTCTTCATGAGTCTACAGAGACTAGTTAGAATGGAGAAAAGAAATATGCAGTGACAAAACCCATAACAAGCATAAAATACTTCTTACATAACTGGTACAAAAGATTAAACGAAGACTAAGAAAGTTGACTATCAAACACAACCTTACCATTGAAAAACCATGTGCTGTGACTTCTTTAGAACAGAGGCTAGATATCTGTAACTTGTCCAAAAATAGTGAATTTGAAGCAAAACAGTGAAGACTAGTCTTGGATTTTCTTTTGAGTCATCTTAGGTCACATAAGCAGGATTTGCTTAACTAAGGCCAAAATTCTTGCTGTCTGTTATTTGTCTCAATGGCAATAAGAGACCCAGCTATACTATGAACTGAGTATTTGAGAAAAAAATTTCTTCTTAAAACTGCTACATCTGAGTAAATGAATCCTCTAACAAAGACAAAACTCATACTTGTTTTGATTGCCTATAGGCTAACACAACAAAAAAGTTTAATCCTACTCAACATGCAGGCTCATCTCAGAGATAAGGCTTTGGCATGTATCAGAGAGATTTTTAAACAAATAAACAAAATTTACAGATCCAGTTGTACTGCAAATATTTTGACCTTGACACTGCATAGGCCACCAGATCCCAGGTTCACCAACACAGCCCCCTGAAGTCTCACGTCCCATGACTTTGAAATCAAAGACAAATGCTGATACTCCTCTTAGAACTTAGTAAAGCAGCAGTCGTGAAAATAACAATCCTGAAAGGGAAGATCCATTAATGATCTCTCCAGAAGATGAAGGGAGAAGGATCTCATGCAGCTGGATATAAAGTTCTGTCAATAGTACCTATATCTATGAATACCAGTAGCAAAGCTCTAACCCAGCTCTGCCTTAGGCAGATACGCAAGGAACGAGAAAACATCTTAAGGAGCTTATTTTCTCCCACAGCACATTCAAACAGGGGCAGATAAAGATCTCTGATAAATTAATTCTTGCATTAATTATGAAGAAGATTGGTCACTTGATGTAAGAACATGGTCAGTTCCCCAGCCCTGATGGTGCAACGCAGCTGCCAGCGAGGAAACACAGGGAGATGTAAGATGTGATTTAAACAGGCAATGAGGGGCTTTTAGCATGTTGCTCAAGGCTTGCTTTAACCACAGCACTCCTGTTGGCATAAAAGCCCTGGACCAGCCATCCAGATGACAACCCCCCTTTCTGCACACCTTTGGAGAGTTATCTATTTGCAAAAACCTCACCTATGTCAAATAGGTTGAAGGAAACACATGGCATAGAAAGCCTATGAAAACTAGTGAGGGAGAGGAAACAAGGGAAAGCAATGGAATAAAAACAAGATCCCCTACATCTTATATGTTGAAGAAATTATGTCTTTTCTAAATTACAGACAGACTTGTTTCCATTTTCATATTCTTTATTGGGTTTTTTTTGGAAGCTACAGAAAATGAGCATAAGAGACAAAAAAGTACTTTGCCCTGCAGGAATACAAAAATTGTAAAAGCACAGGCAGCACTACAGAGGAGCAGTGCCATTCACTCACAAAGAATTTTGTGCATGTAGATGGCTGATTAATTGCTGGCCTGCCTAGACGAAGCTGCAACGAGCCAGATACTGTCAGCATGCCATCTGTTACCATGGAAATGCACAATGTTCCTGTTTCTGACAAACCCTTGAATACTGGATAGATTGTGCCATATGTAAATAAGGCAAATTAGTTTTCCTATATCTTCCAGACAAGGTTACACTAAAAGAAAATATATCTGTTTAAACATACTGTAACCTCCAAGATGTGAACAGGGTAAACCTTCCTTCTTTTTTCATAAAAATCTCAGTCAATTTGTTGTTAGAACTGAAACAGTGTGGACTAGCATTAAGAAGCATAAAATTAATTCCCAACCAGCAATGTTTACAAAAGCAATACTTAAAAATATGCATATTCTGTATGCATACTAGATTCACCATGATTGTTACATTTTTATTTTCAATTTTTTTTTCTCCCTTCTCCCCAGTTGTGACAATGTTATTGAAATAATATATAGAAATAAACAGGGAACTTTCTCATTTGTACGGTGAGATCTGGTATAGTTTGGCTCATTTAACCAGAATGTTGTTTATTTAAGAGATGCTGTAGATTTTAAACATGGAAAAATTTATTTACTCACTTGAATAGTGTTACATTGATAGCTGGGGCACATTAGCTTAGCTCCACTGAAGTCAGAGGAGCTGTAGTGGTTTGCTTGTTCTAAGGATTCAGCGTTAAGAGTTTTACAATCTAGAGCTTAATCAGTTACTCCAAAAATTGTATTATCATGTCCTGAAAAATAAGAGTAAGAGACTTAGCACTTAAGATTTTGATTAATTTCTTGATTTTACAACTGTACATTAAACTAAAAGCAAAGAGTTTAGCATCAGCCAGATGTGTGCTCACCACACTCATTGAGAGCACAGCACATTGTATTTTGGGTGGCTACGAGCATTAGAACATACTGTATTACTGGGGTAGATTCTCTTTGAATGTGACCACTTTGCGAGGCACACCTGACGCAATGTGGCTTTATACTAAGACACATCTATCCCCAGAAGTATCAGTTTGGTATAAGTATAATCCCCTGGAGTATAAAACTGATGGAATTAATTAATACCATACATTCTCCCTTTTGCCAGTTAGCAGTGTAAAGTGGGTTGATAAAAAGGGGCATGTCCACAGCATCCCCCTAGGATACTTATCCCTTGGGATAGATTGGAGCCCTTCCGAACCGTGAAATAAGTGCAAGTTAAAGATGTTTTAAGACAGTGGACAAGCACACAGTGGTTGTATGACTGGAGTAGCACCACGGTGTGCCTTAAGGCACTCTTTGTTTTATAGACTTATGCTATTACCCAGATTTTCTGTTTTCACTATACACCTTTATCTGGTAACGTGACATTCTGATATACTGTAGCTGACACTGCCTAAATTAGGATATGAGAATGATGTAGGTCCCACAACTTTTAATTCACTGCATTGTAAACTTATGGGTTCTTAACCTGTATTCCTCATCCCTCCCACCCCCCCCACTCCCAAATTATTTTTGTGGTTTTCAGCATGGAGATTGATGTATGGTATAATGATAGCTGAGCAAAATTAACAGGCAGCTGTATATCAATATTTCCCTGATGTGAGAATTAATCAGTAGCTCCAGTAACAATAAGGTTATCATGTTCATGGTAAATGCATTGTGTATTTTAATATATTCTTTACACAGTCCTTTTGGCTGATGTGCAACTTTGCAATGCTATGAAATACTACTTCTAAAAAACAACTACCTATGTATCAATCTCTAATATAAATTTGTTGAAACATAATAATCAACTTTTTGAACAAACACACGTGATTCCACAGTTTCACAGAACCTTAGAATCCCTGTCCAGTATTTCATCAGAGCAACATTTGTTAAATCAAAGTAGAGTCTTCAAAATGTAGAAAGTTTACATAAAACATACTTTAAAATTTAAGAAGCCCCATTTTTGCAGAATAAAATTAAGATTAATCAATCTTCACAACAGCATTTGTGGGATTGGTGCCAGTTGATTCTCTGACACTGGCTTCTTCCCATCGCAGCATGTGCTGCAGTGCCTTGGAGTTCTGCCCTTCTCCTCCTCATCCCTCAGTGTTTTGAATGCAAGAACATATAGGGGATGTGACACTCATCAACTTAAATCGTGCTGCCTACCCAAGTACAAGAATGAAATTAAGAATTTGAAGAAGGGAAGACTGATAGGGAGTGTGAACATGTAGAACCATTTTGAAAAAAAATGTAGTTATAGGTAAGTAACTTTCATTCCTTCTTTGAATGGCTTCTAAGCAGTCCTACTTATAAAACAGTGTGAAAACATTCCCTGATAGTTTCTCATCTAAGCCAGCTGACAATGGCATGCTATTTAATCAGCCAGCAGGGCACTGCTTTGCCAAATTGAGTAGCTGAACGATGTACTACGTGCTAGTGTTTTGTGAATGTGAGACTGGAGTTCAAAACTTTGAGAAAATTCTGTAATAAGATTGAGTCTGGATCACACCATGTAAGTCACCTTTGCCCTGTAGAATATGACTTGATCCTGAAACAGAAAAGAAATATTAGTTTACGCTTCTCTATATATAGTCCAACCAACTTCACTGTGATCTAATTATTTTTTGCAAAACACATAAGAAAACTGTCTGACTTTCAAAATTCTGACCTTATTTAAGTAATTAGGTAAGATTTTGCAGTACTTGTCCCATGAAAATTTGCTTTGTTTAATGTGAATGAAGTCTGGAAATCACAGCCAGAAAACTGATTTAGGTAAAAGTCAGTTATAAACTTGCACAATTATTTAGCATTTAGCTTTTGGCGATTCATCAAGCATAGGTCGCCAGAATTTATCCTGACATGTTACATTTCTCCTGAATTAACAAGTTTTTCTGGTCAATTCTATCAGATGAATTAAGTAAAAGGGCTCCGTGAAAATCTGATATTTCTGCTGAGCCAGCAGTAGACAGACAGGTTGGGAGAGTATAATCAGCATACCTCTGATCAGCCAGTTCTCACTCATCCTCCTGATGCTCAGTAGATCCTACTCTACCGGTCCTTTTCCACAGGAGCACATTTAAAACCAAATTCAGGGAGTGGACCTTATTCCCCACCAACATCCCTAGCTGCAGGAGGTTTGGATCTCACCTCTTACTCAAGAAAAGGTCCTAATAAGACAAGAGCACTAAATTTTCAAATAGTTTCTCAGTGAGACTAAATAAGGCCATGAAACACCAGAAGCTAATTTTCTCGTGTGAGTATAATATTTTAGGTTCCCTCTAATAATGTCTGCTGGAATAAAGATTAATTTCTGTCAATAGAGCTCCTGGAAATCTCCTGCATATAAAGCATCTGATTCACCTCCCTCATGCTGTTTGATCTGCAGCACTTTCTTTCTGACATTTGTTAACAAATATTTAAAGACAATCAACACTTTTTACATGCAGATTTTACAGCGTAACATACGAGTATGAAGTGTCACCTCCTTTGACAAAAGTATAGTAAAACTCAAGAGGAGATAAAATGAGATAAAGTCTCTGAAATATTCTCATACATTGTCCCATTGGAAAAAACAGAAAATGTTTTGGAACAGATTCAGAATTGCTGTTGATCCCACAGAACCAGTGGAAGAGCAAGACAACTTGCATCAAAGCCCAGGCTGCTGCAAGGCCACACTTGTGTCCTCTGATGTCATCTTTATTCCAGCTGTTTGACAGCTTCCTCTAACAGCAGCCTTTGGTTTTTTTAACATGTCCACGTCTCCCCACTCTTCAGATAAATAACCTGCATCTATAGAAGAGGCTCGTATGACAATCAGTGGCATCGAAGCATTTGTAGTATTTAACGTGGACTGGTGCAAAATTTTAACATGGCTTCTGCACAGTGGTGAAAAGTAAGATAAATTATTTTTATTTCATATCAAGATATCACTTCATTTTTTTGTCATGTCTTAATACTGATATCATGCACAATGCTGGCATACTGAGATTATTTTTGTAGTCTTGTTACAGAGAGAACACGGGGGACACCAGGCAAGTTTTATTGCCAAAAGATAAGATAAATCAATAAAATATTTGTTTTCAAGGACTCCAGTTTTCCCCAGCTGTTTATTCCAGGACGTATTTTCTATTCCATTTATGTTGTTTCTCAGTCATTGGTTACTCTTGTGATTGAAGGTGAGGGATTCCACTTCGGAGACTTCAATGTGTTCATTTTTTCATTATCTTCCAATTCTTTGCTAGGGATAAGTTCGGTTCATGATTTCCAATATTCCCATAGTTATCTGCAAGTCTTTGTGCTCTTCCTGATGATTTCTACAAATCCATGAATGTAATCTAGCACATTTTTGTACCAGATCAAGACAACTAAGATGAATACACAATATGCACACACACAAATATATATTCTTATTTCTGTACTGCTCTCTGGAAAGGACAGTGATGAGCACGTGGCAAAGTGCTTGGATAGATCTGCTTGGCCAGAATATCTACCCAACAGAGTTAAGACTGCTCTGTCATTCTTTGGTGTAATCAGCTAAATGCAAGGGGAAGCAGAATGAGAAACTGAAAATACTTGTGTGAGGAATTACACACAAGGCTATAAAGATATGTACCTTTGACTCACTTTAACAATGCCTTTAGTTTTGTATCTGTTGCAAGATTGTATCTAAAATGTAAAATCTAAAATCCTAAAAATGCTTAAATGAAATCTAAATGCTGATCCTCAGTAAGTCATCATTGTCATTTTAATGTTAATAGAGTGATGTCAATTCATATCTGCTGAGGATTTAACACTTTAACATACCAAGGTCAGATATAACATAAAAAAAATCCGACACCCCACCAATATTTTGTAAGTTATTTTCAATGGTAGATTAACAATATTAATAKAACTTTACAAGTCAGACTCTTACATTCATTACTCTGTCTGAATTATTCCCCACTGAAACATTGTCACAAGACTGCATACACATGCTCTCATAAGAACACATTCCAAGTTACTTTTTATTTTGTGATCTTTTGTTAAAGTATTCAGGCTTTTTAATAAGTAAAGTGTCTGACAGTACCTGTAAACACTGCTATTAACCAAACAGCTGTAAATATCCATAAATGCCACAAAATGTAGTTACTGCTGTTTCTATTTAGTCAGGAAATTTTCATTTTAAGCCTCAGAAATAAATGTGTTCAATCAACACTAGGGGTCCAACAGAGAGAAAAAAAGCAAGAAAACTCCAAGGCACAGGTTTAAATCCATCTTTGTGTCTTTCTGCCTGGAACAGTAAATAGTATCACCTCTAGCAACAGAGTGACATGCAACTTTGTCTCAATTTACTTTGGGTAAGATCCAAAAACATCTCCTAGAATCTCATAAAATTATTTTTAATTCATCTGAAAATGAGAAGCAGGGAAAATTGATATAATTTAAGTGAATTAAGCAGTCATATCCTTAAAAAGCACTTTCACCTTTAGTTAACAGTACTTTATCATTGACAGTGTTATCTATACGATGCTCTTGATAATGGTCATAGGGAGCCCTGATACATCAGGGTGTATAGCTGATTAAATTTATTATACTCACCTGGTCAGTCAAGTAAAACAATATTGATTATGGAATAGCCTGTGCATCAGGATTCCCAATTTTATCCCAGCTCTGTTACTGACCTCCAGTATGATTTTGGCAGATCACCTCCTCTGTTCTCCCACTCTTTTATTTGACTGCCTATTGAGAGTATAAATTCTTTGGGGGTGGGGGAATCTCTTCTGTTTTTATACAATGGGTAGTATAATCAGGCTCCAACCACAGTTTAGACATCAGTCCTTCTGTAATAAAAACAGCTACAGACTACAAATAATTTCTGCACGTCTTTCTGGACTTTTAACCCTCCCAGCATTTCTCTGTAGTTTGCAAGAGTAGCTGAAGTTCTGCTCCGTTTTGGATAGCTTCTTACCTCTTCCCTCCCCCTCTGCCCCCTTCCAACAGCTTCATCGTTTTGCTGGTATCAAGACTGAACACTAATACATTGGCAGGGACATTTAAGGTTGGAAGTGAACCATTTACTCAAATGGATACGCTGCTAACCACTCAGTTTTATCGATAGCCATGAACTCTCAGGATAACTAACTGCTTGTTGCAATGAACAGGGAGCACATAGACCATCTATTTAAATTCAGAACTTTAAAAAGATACACATATTCTGTGTTCATTCTTTTCTACTTCACTTTTGGGTGTATTAGTATGGGATAAAACGTAATAGGTAAAAACTGAAATATATATAAAAGTTAAAAGAATTAAAACCAGTTCACTTTGAAAATATGAAAACAGCATGAAAATTAGTTCTATTATTGCCACCTCTTATAGCCTGTAAAATGATATATAGAACACTTTAATGGAAGATTTTAATAAACCACTTAGTGTATGCAAAGTTGTACAGAACAGAAATTTTAGTTCAGAGCACAAGAAAAGAGATACCACTAATATAAGTTGTATCATATGTGGCACATTCATGCTACAAGTGTCTTAAACAGAATTCAGAGACTGCCTTGGGTAAGGCTGGTTCTATTAGGAAAAGATGTGCATAAGGAGAATTATCCTTAAGGGTCTGAACCATCTTCCTGGCAAAATGACAATCCTCAAAAAGCCTGAGATCCCACTGAAGAACAGGTCTCCAGCTGGGACCAAAGATCACATCCGGGCTCAGTAAAACTCTCAGGGAAGCAGGGTGGAAAAAAAGCAATACATTTTTATGAGAGACTGAAAGAGGTGGAAATTCATTCCAAATACATGTTAAAAAAAAAAAATAAAAGAAAAAAAATTCCATTCCTCAAGTCTAGAAGACAATCCAATATAACGTGAAAAAATCTTCAAGGGAGAAAAGCAATCAGTACACTCAACTGTATAATGCCTGGTTCCTACTATTGAGTAGGACTTGTCTGACCAGAAGTAAGCACACATGGACTATTGCTGGAAACCATCCAACACTGAAGCCATGAAATGCAAGTAGTTAAGATTCATGTAAGGAACGAAGCCAACTGTTGAAAAAGCAGATCTAAACCAGTAAGCAGGCTCCACAGTAACTGCACTCACAAATAGAGCAAGATCTGACAATTCCTTGGCCATATCTCAGCCAAGGCTCAATAGGCATCTGTACCTTGGCAACATGCTGCCATAAGTACACTAGGGTAGGAATCAATGAAATCAAGGCATATTTTTTGCAAACTGGTCCAAAGACAAGGAATACATCTAACAAAAATCATAAAGCCAGATCAGCCTCAGAGCAGAAAGACTGGAAGTTCTGGCTAGTGCCCACAGCAAAGAAATTAATCCTGGTACCTGAAACAGAAGATAATTCAAAATCTTCCACTCGGGCTTCATCAGTCCTTAGGCCATCTGCTAACATATCATGGTTGGAAATCAACTGTCATCAGTGAAATTGATGAATATAAGTATAAGAATTATCAGTTCTAAAGACTGCTCCCAAAAGATCTTGTAACTATTTTTTGCTTTACTGCAGAGCATTTTGGGAAGACCTGTCAACACCTAGATGTGAAGCCCTTCACCTGTGAGAGGAATGATTAAAATGCATTCTGCATGGCTCAGACTTCACGTGGACATGTCCAGTAGTCATCAGAGACCCTCCTTCCATAAGATGTCTAAGTGAGCTAAGAGAAGGAACATCTTTTTCTACAAACTTCATTAGTGATTGAAATTAAATAGCTGGGAAAATTCAGAAGGCAAAATGGATGCAGTTATGTTGGAAACTATATTTGGCGCCCAGGTCAAAGGTGCTCTCGTTCCAAGCTGAATGAAACGCTAATGACTTTACCCAAAAGAAACTGAAATAGAGGGAAAAGTTTACATCTTCTTGGAACACCTTCAAAGATACTGTTCTATGAGTGAAAGATGAAAAGATGAGGAATAAGCACAAAGCAGCTGTTCACAAGAAAATGAACCCTAATTCAATCAAGTAATACAGGAAAACAGGATATACATTTACATCCATACATGCATTTATGTTTCCCACAGGAACTGAATTTGGAGCTATGAGCTTACCCTATAGCTACTGCTAAGATAAATAAAAAATCCAACAACTTTGAGCACTGAAAGCCACCTRTGTCCAAACACACATGCACAAGCATACATAGATTAAATGGAATCATACATTTCCGAAACACTCTGTAGATGCTGAATTAAGCCTCAAATCATATCTGTTTTAGATAAGAAAAAAAAGTCCACACCCAATTGCCCTTCTAATCACAGGCCAAGACAGTACTTGAAGATTTTGTCAGATATAGCCATTTGTTACTAAACAAGCAAGTAATAATCACATGATATTTCAGTTATGGCCAGCAAAGTATTAATTAAGATGTTAATGAAAGAAGTAACATCTGATTAGAATATGGATACAATATGTGGGAGGTTTATTACAAGATGAGTTCAGCTGTGTCAGTGATCTACACCAGCTTATAGGTTCYGTCTCATAAACAACAGGTGTATGGAAAAAATTTGAGGAAGGTATGGGCTACCTAAATAACAATCACTCAAAAGAGCAATAGGAATGCAGGGAATGAAAGAGGCAACAATAATCCTGGAGAAAAAAGATGAGAGGTCAGGGGATTCCAGTGCATGATGAGATAAGGTAGATTAGCATAAAGTGCTCTGCAGCTTCATCAAAAAGAAATGTGGCAGCAATTCACTAAATATTCAACAAATAGCCCTTGAAGTATAGAAAGTACGTGATTTTCTGTTAGAATCTGTTTTGAGGACAGAATAATAATTACATAACCTCTTTTTTCAGCCAATAAGCATCCATGGTAAGTGCAGTCTAGTGCCCTAAACAAATAACCACATTGGTTATGCACATAATTCTGAGCAGAAATGATGCAAGTGTTGATGCTTTCTCAGACATTACTCCAGATTATTAGTGCTCAGGTACGGGAGCAGTACATAAGAAAGAATAAGAGACCATGACATTTATTATTTTCAGTGCAACTAATTTGTTTGCTTGTATCATAAATTATTTCAATGGACTATAGGCATAATATTGAGACTAAAGTTCTGAKATGCAGTGAAGAGCAGTACAAGAGACAAGACTGCCATACTTGATTATTAACACACACAACTATTCAGAATTTTATAGCTACCATTTACTCTCACCAAAAGTGTTTTATAAACATCAAAGAATTGTTTAATTCTGCCCAAGAAACAAGTTCCCATTTTACAGATGAGATGAATGAATGATAAGCAGGCATATTTCTTGCTATGGTTGCTGTTATGTGCAGGAAAACAACCTCTTCTCTTTATTGAAATGAATATACAAGATGATCTTAAAAATTTCCCCATAATCTGAAATTCTCAGCATGTAGTGAATTTTGCCTATCTTTCCATCATATTCTATTTATTCATTTAAATCTTTGCAAAGTGCAAGAAAGACACTGTCATAAGTGTTGCCAAGGAGTGATTCTGATTCTGTAGCGTTCTGCATGGATGTAAGCGACTTGCTGCGGAGGCTGTGTCTCTGTGTGCTGCACCATTTGACAGTGACAGAAAGGTTAGTGTTACTGAACTTCCCTGTGTTTACACTAGATCTAACAGTGGTATAACTATGGTGGACAGATTTAAATCTAGTTTATATCAATATAAATTAAAGAAATAGGGCCCAAAACTGTGAATACAAATTACAAGGGCAGGGGGGACCGATCAGTAATGTGAATCTGTCATTGGGTTTCTAGATAACYGGTCAGTGGTGTCTTCAACCCCGCRTAACCAAACYTTTCCCTCCATGCATCCTGATGTGAAAGTCAGGGAGCAAAAGCCTGTGACTTTTTTCAAGGTCTTGATAAGACTCGTAATAAAAAGGATGATCCAGGACACAAAGGAACTTCTGCATACGCTTACTGTTGTTTATCCAAAACATTTACAGAATCCCCCACCATTAGTTCTAGTGTGAAAGAATGTTAACACATCCTAACCATGCTAACTAGCTTCAGCTACAATATATTATTATTGCTTTGGTTTTACAGCAAAAATCCATTTAATGTGGCTCACTGGGTTCATGACATGTGATCTCATTGAAACTAGCTCTTTCTGACCTCCAAAGCAATTGGGACGGTGCATCATAACTCCGCTGCTCCACTCCAGCCAACCACTCCTAGAGAGATGGGCAGGGGCCTGCTGGCTGCAGGAAGGACATTGTGGCCAAGGGCCACAAACAAAACACAGGGTGGAAAAAACATGCTGGGAAAAATGAAGGACTCCACAAAATGTAAGCTGAATGATGTCCTTCTACACAGCTTCACTGACAAATCCACCAGCTGATGCAACCAAATAGTTATATAAGGAGCAGTTAATCTCTCAAATTTCACCTACTTTATTTTTTACACCGAATTAGTAGGCAAATACTATGTCACATACCTCACTACTGCCCTCTGCTGAAGGAAACCAGTGTATTTAACTGTACTGCAGCATCATCTAGCTCTCTCTTTCATCATACTCTCGGATTTCACCTAAAGCAGCCAGAAAACTCTGCTTCCTAAGCTGCCTGCAGTACGCATTTTCCAACTACTAAAGACCATGCCATGGTCTCCTGCGCTGAAATTGGATGTTGCTAAACAAAAGAAAATTTCATTCTGCCCCATCAGTTTGGATCATCGTTTTCCTTTTCCGGTTGGGACTTTTTCCTGTTGATTTCAGTAGAGCCAACTTTCCCCTTTGTCTCAAAACGATTAGATTCAGATTCCAAATTAGCAACCAAGTACTCTGTACAATGACTTGTACCATCTGTGGGATAGACAAAGCAAAGTCCAAGACACAACAACTCTTATGCTTTTGTAACCTGCTGAAAACTTTTGAAACTGGGTAAATCACTAGCTTGAAAAGGGTTTATAATCTATAAAAGAAATAAAATGAAATTACCTGTCCTTTTCTTAATGTATTACTCTTAATTATTTGTGCTTCTACAGAAGTAGACTTGGTTTTGGACAAAAATACCCTCCAGCATTTATTTCACACCTGTAAATAGATGTTATCATTTAATTTCTATTTTAAAACAGAATAAAATTAAAAATATTCCTTCAGAAAAGATGTTTTCAATAAGAACACATACCTCAGGTCTACATGGGATTTCTATTCATAAAACTGCCTCCTTAGGTCAAAGATCAAAAATTAGTGAGGGTCCACAACATGCAGAGCTTTAAAAAAATGTCACATTCTTTCATTTTCAGCATAAGAAATGGGCAACTTGTTCAGGGCAAATACTTGTTTGAACTGAGGATTTTATTATTAATCTCTGAAGACTGCTGAATTTAGGGTCACAGTAAGGGTTGATTAGGTACAAGGTGCACAAAGCTCTCCTCTGTCAATGCTATTGAAAGAAGCAAGTAATTTAGATTCAGAATTGGTCTTGGATTGAAGCTCACTCCATTACCGACCATTTTCAATTTCAGCTATACAATAAACATCAAGCTCAGCAAGGAAATTAGTACATTTGGTAATGTATTGGGAGAGATGGGTGGGTCTTTGACAAGATGACACTTATCACCAAAGCTTCAGTTAATGAAACCCTTGAGTGGTTTCTGCGTTTGACATATTTTGACATTTTTTGAAATCACATCCAGCAGGTTTTTTTTACCCCACAATGTTCTTCTTTATGAGAAAAAAATCCATCTATCTTTAAAATGACTACTGAAGTACTGCAATATTATTGGAAAAAAATTAAAGAGATGCTGACTGCGTTGAAGGCAGGGGGGAAAAGAATCTGACTTTCTTTAAATGCAGAAAATACAGCAGAATGCATGGTATTTAAATTGAGGAGATGCCAATGCTAACTTATTTTCAGAAGAGAGCTTAGATTTCAACAGGCACGTTTGCCATTAATATATTTGCTTTGAAAATTCCATAAACTATAGCAGGAAGTCTGTCGTCAGTGTGACTGCAGGAAATGTGTACACTTAAGTTGTTCACCTTTAACTTATCCACACAAAAATTACCATAAAGCACTATAGAAGGTTTATCATTAATAAGATTAAAATAACAGTTTCTATTATAACCTGAACCAGTGAAACAAATTTTCCTGGGTTACTTTCACAACAGAATTGGTTTATTTTTGTTTAGCGTCCTGTTCTTAATTTTTATTTAAGTTTGAAATAATGACAGCAAATGAGAAGATAACTAGCTATAAACCTTGAGCAAACCTACTGTACTAAAGACACAAAAATATGTACAAAAGTGAAAGCAAATTAGGAGACAGAAAGGGAGAATGAACAATTGCTGGCCTAAAGGTAGCTCTCTAGCTGATGACCCAAAACCACCACAATAGCTCTCAGGTCACTTTAAATGCTGCTTTGTAGCAATGTGGCACCTACAATGTAAGACTAGAATTAAAAAGGGTCAGAAGAGACAGAAGACTTAGAGATCACTAATTTTGAGCGGTTTGATATTTACTCTTTAGCTTTCCTGAAAGCCGAGGGAAATTATTATGGATTCATATATTTCAATCTCACACAGCTCTATTATTGTTCATTTTTTCATTCAGAGCTGAGAGAACAATTAAAACAAAAAATACAAAGCAATCTAAACAGGGACATTCCTGAACTCTACCAGACCTACAAGGCAACACTTACAGCTCCAGTTCCTAGCCGGGTGGTCCCTCCCAAAGACTTTTTTTCAACACAAGTGGGAGGTCACCTTGAAGATTTCAGGGACAGGGATTGTATTGTACAGGATACATACTCCTGAAGAGTTGCATTGTGTTGCAATGCAATTTTTATTTAAAACCCTGCCCTCCCATGACTCTGCTCTAAGCATTTCCCTTGCCTCCCTCAGTCAAAGTTTAAGGTGGCAGAGCAAGTACCATGTGTATTTCTGCCCTCTTGAAACCCKAAGGCGGGGATAATAGAAGATGGTATCTTCTGAACCAAAGAAATCCTGTATCACAAAAGAGTTAATGATTATTTCTCTAGCTTTAGAGGATTTGTTTTGCTTTGTTTTGTTTAAACTGGAACCGTTTCCCACAATACTATGACCAAAATCTGCCATATCCTACCGAGTCTTCRGATCTTTCTGACCTTGTTTCAGCTCACACTTCAAGATGAGTTCAAGCTACTCAGGCTTCAAAATATCAGTATCATTATTATTTAAGTCTCAATAGCACCCAAAAGATATAATATAGTGCTTGGAGTAGTGCAGTAGCCCAGATGCTTCTGGGATTCCACAAAGTCCACTTAGAAGCAGATCGTTAGCTCTAACCAACACAGTATGTATAAATTAGGAATGCCCAAAAAGACAGGTGGAATCCCAATGACAACTTAAGTAGTCCCAGGTCTGCATTTCAGCAATGGAGATGTTTAGATACAGATTCTCTAATTTGACCCACTACTTTAATGCAATAGAGATAAGGAAGAAAAAGTTGGGGTATTTTGTCTTATCTATGTTCAAATAATCAGAATAAAAGGAATCCACAATTCTACTGGGTACTTGGAAAAACTGGAACTGAATAAATAGTTCACGTGTCATCCTGTAATCTCAAAGCAGAAGTGTTTGGATCCACACATTTTATTCTAGAAAGTTTTAAAAATCAGATTTAATCTTTCAAATCACTGGATATGATCCCAGTAAACAGAAGCGTTTAACTACCGTACCACACAATGTGATGTGTAATTATTTTCTGACAGTATTTACCAGAACTCTGGGTAGTTTTCATACTTTTGACTCGTAGAAAACATTTAGCCTGTTCCGGTAATAAAGATACCTGTCAGTATATAACAGATAGGAACCCACTGAATTATTGCTGAATAATCTTAACTTGTTCAGTCAAGCAAATTTTCATAGTAGGAAAATTCTTGTATACCCTCAGTTCTAAAATACTTTTTGATCCTGTTAAGACTTAATACATACTGCAGTGACTGTATCAGAAATAAGATCAAACTAAGCAAGTTAATTCCCTGCTTTATTATATTTTTCTCCTAATACAGAGCCAAGTCTCCAAATTTTATTCACTTAGTACTCAGTCTTAAGTCAAGAAGATCTTCCATTATCATTACCCAAGTAATGGATGGTTTGGTTTGGATAGGGAACATGACATACAGTATACACTGGATTCAAATCAGTAACAACCTGTCATGCCACCTTCTTTTCTCTGTACATTTGCAGGCACTAGACCGGCTGAGCCTACTCTCACTTCCTCCTGACTTACAAAACCAAAGACTCCAGACCCGGTTGATTGGAGCTCCCAGACGCTGGGAATACCCCCTCATCCTTYCACTGCAGAAAGGGGATAATATTTAAGGTGTTTTTCTCCACCTTCGTTTCCTCTTTTCTTTTACAAAAGCCCACTTCTTCAGCATATCTTCATCTGTGATGGATCTCTGACAGATTATCTCAAGCCATGCAATTTATCTCTGTGCAAGGGGGACTTCTTTTCAGACTCCCTCACACCTCATACCACTGGTGGCCTCTCTGCTGGAGGCCTTCTCCTGGCCTTTCACCTTACTGAGTAACTGATTATGCATCCAGCATAGGTTCCTCCCTAATTGTCTTTCACAGCATGAACTACTGTCTTATTCTGCCTCTCTCCGCAGCCCATCTTCCTCCACTATTAAAGAACATGCAACTGTAAGCAGTACTGGATAAATTATTTTCTTCATGCTTCTGGAAAAAAAAGTCAATTTTATTTTAAAAACTGAAAAAAAGTTGCTGACAGCTTTTTAACAAGTTTTCTAGAAAGAGGAAGGCTGATAGTTTCTGCAATATATTTCATTTTGCTGAGATTCCAGTTTTCTGCTGGGGAAGGTGGGGAGAGGAGGGGAGGAATCAACCAGCCATTGTCACATATCATTAATAACCTACAATAGCCATCTGTACTTCTACACTTTTCTACATGGCTGTTTAAAAAAGATGCAGAAATAAAGTTTACTAGAGTACTTCATCTTTTTTTCAGTTTAAAGCAGGTAGCCTGCTTAAGTCCCAGGCCAAACACCCACTCTTTGTTCCTTTTGACCTGTCGGACCCAGATTAACAAATCTGTGACCCGTTAAACAAGGTTACATGAGTGCAGATAGGGGAAACCAATTGCAACCTCCTCTTTCAGCCCCCAGAGAAAAGGGGATACGTGGAAGACAGCCAAAGGTCTACTGAGCTACAAAATGGTTAAAGAAATTTATAACAAACTTTCTATGTTCCTTTTCTTTGTTCTTCTTTCTTAAGTCCTTCTTTGTGCCAGAAGCAGGTAAAGAAGCGAACCTTCTTATTCAAAGCACCATCAGTTAAACACAAATTTACAAAGGTGTCTATAAACAACAAGACCTATAAAAAGTGCTCAGGCAAAATGTTCTGTTAATTTAGGTTCTGATCACCAACAGGAAACAATTAATAAAATGCTTTATTTTATTATTAGGTGTTTTTTTCCTATTATTTCCCCTGTCAACCTTGTTCACTGTAAGAAAGCAGTAGCATAAAAGGTCCAGGTGAAGCATGGGTTCACTGCAGTTGTCCAGAAGGCCAGGAAGGGCTGAGAGCCAACAAGAGAAGATGGAAAGAATCAGGAGGAACACACAAACATTCAGGAGAGCCTCCTGGAGGTACCTCCAACCTCCCACACGGCAGAGACAGTAATCTGAAGTACTCTATCATTAAGCTACTGAAAATTACCAAAGCTTTAAGACAGTTGACAGTATGACCATATTTGACAATATATGATAATAATGGACAATATGACAATTTTCCAAAGGTTTATGAGCAAGTAGATTTCCTTTTAATATTTACATATGTTTTCTTGATGGATGTGGATTTTTTAACTCAAAAAAAAGCAATTGGGCTCTTTCCAATCATCAGTTGACAGTATCTATCCCTTTTCACCTGAATGTCTCTACAGTATCATCAAAAGCACTGAAACACTGAAAGCCACAAGGTTATAAATGTTGTATTATAAGCGTCTTCCATAAATCAATATAAAAACTGTACGAAATCCAAGTCAGGATTCATCAGCATCCACTCAGGGTATCTACAGCATGTATAAAATTCTAAATAGAATATATCAGCTAACTGAAAGCATAGAGATCTTCTATATATATATTCATATTTTGGTATGGCASTGAAAAAAATGAAAATTTTCATCTACTCTGAATTCTTGGCCTTCTCAAAAACAACTCGGCAGAGAATAATGAGCAGATGACTCTTTTGAAAGACAGTATCCCTAGTTCAACTGCATAGACTTAGCGTCCACTGAATTTCATAGTACTCAAAGGTTTACTATAATAGCTTTTCTCAGAAATAAGTTCAAGGTTGTCTTTTCCTCTCTACTTTAAACCATTCTTCTAACTCCAACTGGTATCTCTAATATTTCTTAATGCCTCCCCTTTGACACCTCCCCAAATGCATCATTTTTCTCAATCACTCTAATGAACGACTTCTGACACCCTCATTCTCTCTCTGTTCATGATTCTACTTTGACTATAAGTTCTTCAGGTCAGGGTCCATATTTTTCTTCTGTATTTGTACCTTATGTTATACTAAAAGGATCTGGACCAATAGCCAGAGCTTCAGACACTGATATAATAAAAATACTAATAATTCTTACAACAGGTTTCAGGTTTCTGATAATGAAGTTTTAGCTTTTAGTAGCCATTGTAAGCTTTCTGATCATCCTTACACTTCTTAAAACTGTCCCAAGAACATAACTTATATTTAGAGCAACTACATCCTAACAGAATGTGTTATTGAAGCTGGGCCTTGCATTTTCACATGGGTTAGAAAGTGAAGATTACCTTAATTGGTCTGGTCAGTCAGTGTATATTTTACAGGTATGTCTGATGACATAACAATTAGGGTGAAAAGATTAGAGAAGGAAACAGAGACAGAAATATTGGCAGTCGCTTCGTTGTTTACAGGAATCGCTAACTCCTACACCTAGAATAACACATGTGGTTGGGGGTTGACACATTCTACTATATGACTGAATTAGAAACAAAAAGGGACAGTGATGCTATTCAAAGGTTTAAAAAATAAGATGCAAGCAGAAGGGTTAAAAGAACTGAATTTCCATGGCACACATAAAAGAAATAACAGGGATACTGTGTTCAACAAAATACACTGAAATGGAAGATTACTTTCACCAGTCATTTCAGGTTCCAAACTTATAATGGCCTATAAGTAAGAAAGGAAATATTTCAGTTAGATGTAAAAATTCCCTTAGTTATTATATTTGAACTAGTTTCATAAATTTCTAATGAGAAAAGTATTGTGTGGAATTTCTCCACATAGGACCACAGCAAAAAGAGATACCCCTCCATCTAAAATAACCCCGAATGGGCATCTCTCCATGCATCGATATATATGAGTTGATTTTCAGCAGTCAGAAAAAAGTCAGAAGGAAACACAGTGTTGCAAATCCATCCTAGACTGAGCATCCAACAGGATAATTGATTCTACTTAAATGATCAGAACTAAGTGGAGAAGAAAGTACAGAACACATTATGGAACAGAAGATCCTAAAAATATTCACTCGGCATTTTAACTTGCTAGCTTGATCTCGAAGACGAGTAAGTGAGACTCCATCCCGCATTCAGTGAAACCAGTGTCTTCATCCACATACTTGTTTCATATAGCCTTGCATAAGTAAAGAATATATGGCTATGATCAATAAGCACCAAATTAAAGTCTCCTCAATAACAATGATCAAGTTTGCTCCATGTTTAGATCTTGCCTTTACCATACAAAGTTTTAAAAAGGAACTGTTGAAGATTCCCCCCTACCTCCCCCCCCAAAAAAAAATCTTGTTTGAAGTTATATACTTCTTCCACATTTTCTGAAACTTTTCTTCAYCTGTTCAGAAAGAAAATGTCAATATTTCAACATAATCCCTTTTTTTCCACTGAATTCTCTCTACTCATACACTTAGTTACACACATATACTCAGTTTCAACAAATAAGTCAGATTTCCTTAGGAAAGAAAGCATCATTCATTGTATTACTTAAGTGTAAAAGTGGGAAAAAGGCAGGGGGGAAAGATGTAAAAAAAAAAAATTTCAAAACATTGTTTTTCTATTTTCTAACCAGCTGAACTGTTAAACAACACACTGAATCCAAAACTCTATGTACTATGTACATACATCACTGACTTAACCTTGCTGTTGGAATCTCATCCTTCACAGTTTGTAGCTTTTTATTAAAGTTAACAATATAACCATTATACATGGGTTGTTTGCTTTTAGTAGAAAGAAAAACGTGCCTGTGTTTAATTAGGTTTGACTGTAAATGGTTGCAACTAGACTGTGAAGTGCTCATTGTAGAGAACGTGATGTAGGAACATGGCAGTCCCACTTTTGCTGCTGTTATTGTTTGTCTAGAGACACCTTTCCGCAAGACTAAATTCAACATGACAGGGTGTCTGTCTGCACTGTGACATCTGTATCATTACAATAGGAAAAAAACAGAAATTCATTTTTAAATGAAAGCTTAAAACATGTAGAATAGCATGAACTAAGGAATATAGACATATTAAAAAAAATAAATGGCCCTCCCTTTTCTGCATGTTTCTGAGAACATGTTATAATCGTATCTAAATTTTTTTCATTAATTCAATAATTTCGATCTACTCTACATTACTTGCATCATTAGCTGGACAAATAACTTCTTTTGCAGCTTTCTGGAAACTCAATTTTTTTTTCACTATTTTTTATGTTACCATGAAAATAAAATGTTAATATTTGATTATATATCATATGTTTTGCTTTSATTTTGAGACTCTTAAAATGTTTTCAATCAAATTTAAAAGTTAATGTAGTAATTTCAAAGTGAAAAATAAAAAATACTTTAATATGTATTTTTAAAGTATTYYAATTTTTTTTAATGAGTGAATAACAGAATAACAGTAAAATAGATGAATCTACTAAAACATTTAAGTGTCACTGAATCTGCTGCCTTTTTTTWAAAMAAMCAAACAAACAAACAAACAAACAAACTTAAATCTATCAGTTTGGTACTTCTCCTTCCAGGGCAGTGTCTAATTATATTTCTTATTTCAATGCTATAGTGCTACAGTAAATAACTAGAAGAGGTTCAAAGTATGAAGGAAAGAGAGAGAAAATACATCTTCTTTACTCCAGTAATGTTCCTATTCCATCCTACATAAAATAAAGTCTTTTTATAGCCTTTGCCATTATTACATGTTCATTCTGGTCCTGTAACTATTAGCTTGCTATGGCAACATGAGTGACAGATATGCAAAGTATAAAACAGAAAGTAGTCAGTTTATGGTTCATTAATTTGACATAAATAACTTCATAATCATAACTTTTAGGAAAAAAATTAAGCGATGAAACTGAAGGACACATGGACCAAAAAGCATGTCTCAAAACAAGAAAGGGTTTTGAGTTCCACGTGAGGAGAAATTTGTTTTATCTTTCAAACACAGCACTTCATAAATCTCTAGAAAAATCTTAGGATATGGAAAAAACCCATTCTTCAAAACAAACTTTGAAACTTAAATTTTTCCTTTATTTAAGTTACTTTCCCAAGTTAAGCCAAGGTGTTCAATTACAGATGATTATGCCCATGCTTCAGCCTCTTCCTTTATAATCCAGTAAAAAMCAATTCTTAGTATTGTATTTCCCTCTATACTGTAAAGGGTTAAAAAGTATTTTGTGTCCACTGCCTCCATCTACAAAAAAGCTGGAAAGATTTTATTTCAACTTTCAAATAAACCATAAAACATCACAGGCTGCAAGCAGAAACTAGCTGAGTAAAGTTTCTTGTATGGTTGAAGCTTTGCAAGCTTAAAGCAGAGTGAAAGCAAGGTGTTATATAATGGAAACTTGCAAAACCTAAATTCTTAACTACCGTTTATAGGGTTCATTAGAGTTAATAGTGAGGTTTATTCCATTGTTCCACTAAACAATGGAATAACCTTCTATGAAAGGTTACACGAGATCAATAGCAGTAAAAGTATTCGAGACAGGAGTAGAAATTAGTAGGAAGTCTCTTCAACTGAGTTAGATAATTTGACTAAAATATGAAAGATATGGAGATTTATTTAAGAATCAACAACTAGTTCCACTCATCTGTGAACATTACTCCCTAATATCATCAATGAATTAGAACATACTAGTGAGAATAAAATTACATATATATTTAGGAGATTTTCCCCTTTCCTTAAATTTATTGTATTTTGTTTACTTGGTTTACTTATTATTTACCAAGTAAATAATAAGAGGTATTATCTATTGAAAAATTGATGCTTCTMTAGTTTAGATATACTTAATTTCTCACTTTGAAATTAAATTAGGAAATATAAACAGTAACAGACTTTAAGAATTACATCGTAATTGTAAATATACGCCCCATCTTGATGTTGATAAATCACTGACAACAGTCTTTAACCAGCCTTCAAAATGTCTCCTACTGATGAAGGGATAAAAGCCTATAATAAAGAGACATAACTTATGAACCAAGGGATGTGTTTTTGCACTTATATATTAATATATATTTTTTTTATTTGAAATTTCAATTTTTAAAACTTGTTCATTTATTCTCTAATAAATAGTATGACAAATTAGAAGGAGCAAATTATTAGATTTTTTGATCCCATTTATTATCAAAAATATACTTCTCTACATTTTAAGCTATAAAAAAAATCAATGAATGAAGGATCCATGTTTAAAACATAATATATTTAAATGTTCTAGTTATTGTTTCTGTTTTTAAAGTGGACCATGCATAGCTATGTTTATCAAACAATTTAAAAAATCTATAGTATTTGCTTTTTTGTGAGGGATTTTTATGAAATAGATATATTTTAACCTTGTAAATAAAATGGCTTTAGCTCAAGAAAGTGAATAAAGTTACACCTTAACTGTTTTCACATTCTAAATTTGAAAACATGGAACAGACATCTATTACTTTAAAAGACAGCATTTATTCTTTYTAATAGCTATGTTAGAGGCAGTACACAAATTGTAACCTATGCCTAAATACACCTTTTTTTTTGCATTTCCAAACTTCTGATTTTTTTTAAATTACAAATAGTTTCATTTTTAGGTTAAAATATTACAGAAAAATGATGCCTATGCAATCATAATTGCTAAACATGTGTCTCTATGTTATACGTAATGTAGAAATAAAACAGTATTTTGAACAGGTGGACCTTTAAAAAAAGATTCCTAATTATTCTTATACTGTTAAAATTATTTCAATTTTGCATCTCAGCAGATACACATTTGTACACCAGAAACAGGTGTTCATCAAAAAGAAATGATAAAGAGATACTGCAGTCTAGGCTTGGAACCTCGCCTGCATGGTGCAATGACAGATAAATTAGAAAAAATCCTGCTAAACATCTCTCTACACTTCAGGAGGAGATTACACCTTTTTAAAAAGGCAAAACACGCAGTTCAATTACTTATTGTCTTGGCATGTGGTTGTCATGAAAGAAGGAGTCTTAAACATCAATAGAGCTAAACTAACTTCCCAGATGGGCTTCAGAAGAGGGAACCCTTATGCAATCCACCTGCACATAAAGCAACTTTCGTCTATTTGAAATAAAATAAATGTTTCCCCACCCATCCATTCAAATCATCCCTTTATCTTAAACAGCTATTTGATATGCACCTCCTTGTCTTTTCACCTACCAAAAACAAAGAGGAAAATCTTGTAGAAATAAAGAGTTATTGTCCRTGGGATTATTTCAATGAATCTATCTCTATTGCCCCATCTGTTTAGCATCTAAGCCTCAGTGTAATATTCATTGTAAATGTATTTTTCATTTAATGCAAAAAATATAACAAAAATGTATCACTGAAAATAATCAATAACAAATGCAAGAGGCAGAGTGGTGGATTCATCAAATACGCATATACACATGTTCTAATGTTTGACCACAACATGCTTCCTAATTACCTACAGTAAAACTGTTCTTGGAGCCCTGAAGAATCCAAATTACCGTTCTAAGTAAAGCAAAGTTATTGACTAATGTATTCAACAGGTGTAATCTGAGATATGGTGTACATTAGTATATGTACCACAAGTGAAATGTGTGTGTCTGTGTGTGTATATAACCAAAACCAAAAGAAATTGCCAAAAGCTCTAAAAGCTTTGTAGTTACAAATTCATACCTAAGTTAYCAAAAAACATGCTAAGGTTATGGTAGAGATAATGATATGAGAGATGGGAAAGAGAAACTCTCTTCCTGTTGTCCTACAGTCTGAATTTGTTATGCTAGCTGTTCTTATTTTAATATGGAACACTTTGGACATTGTTCAAATCATGGTTTTATAGATCTCAATAGGTGAACGTGGAATGGCAGGAAAATTATCTTATGGAAAGAGCCAGGAAGAAAATGATACTTCTGTTTATACCAATGTTTCTTTGTGAACTCTCAGGTTCAATACAGAAGTCCTGGAATGGACTTCAATATATGCACTAGKATATTGCAATTGCAAGATGACCTTGTACGATATTAGTGTTGCAAGTCTCCAGCAAGAAGGAAAAAAAGAAACCTACTGAAGGTAGTGATTAAAATGAAAGCAAATTTCTCTGTTTATTTATTATTGGTTACTTGTTATATGATACTTTATGCATTGTCAGAATCAGTCACTAGAAACCAAATCTTCACAATTCGAAATGGGTTCTACAAGTGAAACAACAGGCACAGGTTAGATTAAATCACCTCATTTTTGCATGCAAAGACTTTATTACTGTTGATGACACATTAGACAGAAAGAAATCAGCTTGCATCTTAGATTCCAAGCTAGTATATCCTGAAATCAGTGAACATGAAAACTATTGAGGGGTGAAAAGAAGAATAACTGTGCTTTCTGCTGTATACATAGTAATTTTAATACAAAAAAACCCAAATTCGAGTGCAGGTACCAGGAATGTTTTATTCTTTAGTTTTGAGCTTATCTCCATTAGCTGCAGCTCCATGTTAAAGAGGAGGCCGGCAATAATCAATGAGATTCAACCCTCAAGCTCCAGACAAGATGCCAACACAGCCCTCAGTTGGGCAAAATTTGGATGCCCTTGATTTAAGCTTTCTAAGCCTCTACAGTTCCAGTTCAGGAGATTAATATAATTCCCATAGCTCATACTTCTCAGAAGATATTTTTTGTTTGATGCTCACTATATTATTAATAGAACTATACAAAACCCAACTGTCTCAGTTCTTACTGTTTCAGAGAATGAAACACACTTTTATACAATTCTTATGAAGCAGAACCGGAGTGATGCCAATAATATATTCCTGCTTAATAACTAAACTTCTAAGTGGTAGCATTTCACAGGTAGTACATTTGTGTCCACCTTCACCCAGAAAAGATGCAGCTTTCTCTCTGTGCCACCTGTTTAAATAGGAGCATGAAACTTCTTCCATATTCATCTGCTGCTCAGGACAGTCTGGTTRGTTGTCCTTTAACAGTACAGACATGTGTTACACCCCTGCCTGTCCAGCTCATTTCTTCCATTCTAACACTGACATAAATACCTTTCTTAAGTAGCTTTCCCATGATTTTTCAGCTTTTCATACCAGCATCCAAAGCTGTTACGGGCTAAGTTAGTTTTTTAATTCACATGGTAGCAATGTACGTTGACAGCCAGCAAAGYGAACTCTACCTGTAACCAGGCAATAGACAGGTATTATCCCTATATTAACAAGGCTGTTGGGCTGCCCATGCCACCTCTGCTTGGTGGCTATTTCCGTTTCTAACCACTGATCCCAGTCTTCAAATAGGCTGGCCCTTGTACAGATCAAGTTCATATACATAAAAAAAAGATACCACAAAATTCTTGCTTTTTTAAGAGTTTGAATAGTGCTTTTAACCATCCGGAAGTAATTGCAGTGAAGGTAATTGTGTAATAAATATCACACCAGAGTAACAACAGTACATTGTTATAATACTATTCATCTGGTACATAACTAAAAAAAAAAAAAAAAAGAGCCAGGTGTTGTGCATTTTAAAGTGTGTGTGTCATAGAATACTAGTTGAATATGAACCCATTTTTAATAAAGTTTGCTAATCAGTACACTCGTGTTAATAGAAAACCGCTAACAGCCTCCTGAGTATCAATTTGCGAAGACCACTGTAACTTCAAATATTGTGATAAGATATAGCGAAGCAAGAGCTTAGCCTAATACTATTGAGAAAACAGCTTCTGATTTACAAAATAAGCAAGYCTTATACTTATCAATTTGAACTTTAAAATATTCCCATCTCTGCTTATGACTGAGGTGATTAAGGGTCACCCATTTAAGTGACACTAAGTCTCCTAACTAGGTGGGGAGATGCAGTGGCTACAAATGCCATTCCTCTACATTATTCTTGCTCAATGCACATGTAACTGAAAACAAACACCAGCCAGGTTTCTTTGACAAACCAAGATAGATAAATATCTTCCACATGCYCAGCTTCCTAGTGCATCATCACTTTCAGAAAAATTGCTTCTTCTGTAGTAAGAGTGAGCCACACCATATGAAATGAAAAATGCTATTTAAGTATATTATTGGATAGTTTTGAAAGTACTTTCTCGCTTCGTACATAATGGCACAAAAGGCTACGAACATCACAGAAAGTTTTGAGTAAATTTAGCTGACATTTTGCTTCAGCACCTTTAAAACAATCYGCTGGAAGTCTTCATAAGAAGTGCTCTGCTCTCAGTCACCTGTCATTCCTTGTTTTAATCAAACGGCGTAAGTAGAATTTCAAAAAATGAGCACTAACAACCTAATACCTGCTGATTTCACAACTGTAGCAGTTATTAAGTGCTTTAGAAAAACCCAGTCRACATAAACAGATGCATTGCCTTCACCAGATGTTTCTTTATTTGCCAAGTCTCTATCAGTCATTCTGCCTTGGGCATTCTCCTCATTTTGTTTGTTTTCTCTTTCCCAAACTGTTTTTTTCTAGGTATACTTTTAGCTATGCAGACTTCAGATTAAAAAATTCCTTCTCTTTGTGAAAACAGAAGCTTTAAATTTTCTGTAAATATTTTTCATCATAACAGAGGAAAGCCTCTAGCCTGGAGTTTGTGCCTATTTCTAGTTTTCTGTGGTTTAATGTTTTGGCAGTGTCTCAACTGGCTTGTTCCAAGCTTCATGTATCTGATAAAATCTCCCTGTTTTCTTTGGATGATTGATGATCTCAAGAGCCTACTTCTGGCTTTTTAAAAAGCAGCTCAATCTCCTGCTATTTTTAGGAGCCCAAAAGTGTAGCACAAATGTTTCATACTGACAGGGACATTCCTTCCCTTTGCCCATTGAGGAGCTGCTCAGAAGACACTGCTGATCAGCAAAAATAAGAAATGAGGCAACAGCCAACAGCAGAAACAACATGCCAAAAACTGAAGTGGAATGGGACTTGGAAGCCATCTGTAGCTGTCCTGGTTTTGGCTGGGGTGGAATTAATTTTCTTTCTTTTACCCTTCCGATTCTCTCCCCTGTCCCACCCGGGGGAGAGTGAGCGAGCGGCTGTGTGGTGCTTAGTTGCCGGCTGGGCTTAAACCACGACAGTAGCAAATAGAAAGTAAGTATGGATCAACGTCCTTTTTCTTAGTGTATCTGATGAAACAGACGGAGAAAGAGTCACACTTTGCATCTCCTCAGAAAAAGAGAACAAGTAATGTTTTTTAAAAGAAAATTTAAAACTTGAGGAAGGAGGGAAGGAAAAAAAGAAGGGAACAAGGAAGCTTGGGAGGAACAGGTTTTAGGTTAGTTAAGTGATGCATACACAAATCCACACATTCGCTAGAAGTTCCATCTTTACAGAGTTAACCAGATTGACAGGTACAGGAAGCAATTTTGTTGTCAAAGTTCCGAGAGTTTCAGCCATTTCAATGATCTTTATGAGCACTTTTAACTGAGAAATCAGTGTCCAGACTTAAGAGATTCTTCCCTTGCACATTAATTAGGCATTTTAATTCTTTTATCTTTATTTTAAGTTACTTCTTATAATTGTTCTGTTGCAGCATCATGTTGCTCAAAGTTGCCAAAAAAGTATGACAAAATAAAAGCATATGGGAAATAGTTTTAATCTTACTTGATGAAAATCTTATTGTACACTTTTCTTCATTCTAAATGAATCTGTTGTACCTTTTCTTTTCCATACTCCGACCTTTTTTGAATCTCATGAGCTTGATCTCCCAAGCTTGACAGTTTCCCAGTATTTACCCTTGGTTCCCATTTACAGAACAGTCTGGTTTGAGCTTAGAGCACCAAATTTAGAGTCCAGATTTTATCATCTGGTCTATAGCTAACTAACTGATGACTCTCTGGGAATACTTTAGCATTTTTCTTTCAGAATTTATTTATTTTAAAAAATGGTCTGCTACCTATCTTCAGGAGAAATATTTATGGAAAGGTGCTTGTAGATCTTCAGATAGTCATCTTTAGCTCAAAAAATATCACAAAAGATTAAGAGGAAAATACATCCTGGAACAGAATGTATGGTTCAAAATGGAATTAGTTTGGGGTTTGCCTTTTTTTTTTTTTTTTTAGGAAAAAGTTACTAATAATATCCTACCACTTTAAAAAAAATGCCTTTAAGCTAATTTCTCAATTATYCTATCATCTTGCAAAACATAGGCCTCTTCCCCTCAAAGTCAAAGAAGCTTTGCCACTGATTTAAGTATCATAATTGGAATCATTAAGTCCGAACAAAGGAAGTGCTAAGACTAACCCCAAATTTTGGCCTTCAGTTTTAATTAACAACCTATACCAACCTTTATGTTTGTTTTTTACCTTGTGCAGCATACCATTTTCACAGTTCAGTGCAGAATTTAACATCAAAATGCAGAGCCCCAGTACTACCTAGAAAGTTAACTGTGCACTACAGCAACACACTGACTGCCACTGGAAATCAGTCTGACCTGTTGTGAAGTAGTCGCACCCACCAACCCAGACTCCGTTCGTTTATGAAAGCCATCTCCTTCATCCCACAACCCAGTACACCAAAGTAGTTGGTGCAAGATCCTTCTCCCTTGAAGGTGTTAAATAATGTTCTTGCCTTATTTTACTCTACTGATTCTCAAGAAGCGCTGAAATTTTAGCTATCAACATACCTTTTTATAGTTTTATGATTCTCYGTTCTCTTTCTGCTATTTTTTGCAAACAATGTCAACTAACTCCACAAACTGCTTTAGGAGACAATTTTTCTTAAAGAAGCGGCACAACACAAGTTGCACTGTATTTTATTAATCCATTAGGGGTTTGAGTGCAATGTTGTTAAAACAAATCACGCAAACATCTAAAATCCTGTTCGTGTACTGCTCCTTAGCAAGTAGGTTGCTTCATGATGTTATCATTTTTATGATAACATATAGATAAATTTACTTATGATAGAATCATCATGTAAATTTGCTTTTAAAATAGTGTATGCATTTGGAAAATGTTTCTATAATTTTGATGGAGAGAACACTTTTGCCTCGTGCATTAATACTATCTGTGCTATTTAGTTTTGATATAGCTTGCTGTAATTTTGCTGTTGCTTTAAAGTAAGCTTTATTTAACAGGACCTTAATTACACACACTTTTAACCTTACAATGGCAAGGGTCAATTAATTTTACCCTACAGCTTATAGGATCCATGCTTGTTAAATAAATAAAATGAAAAAAAATAATCACTGAGTTGATTTGAAAAAGGAAATAACAGTATTGCCTCACAGGGCCAATAAAATTACAGCTAATCCTTCTGGGAATCCAAATGGCAATAAAGTGAAAGTGAGTACAGATTAACACATTGTAAATCCACTTACTACCCAGCAATGTTTACACAAGGATTTGCCATTGCCTGTTACCATTCGATCAGCATTTAATTGCATAGTTTGCCAAGATTCTACTGAAGAGGTTACTTTATTTCCTACAAATATCATTCAATTCCTTAAAGACCCAAAGCATGCTTTAATCAAGGGCAAGAATATGTATTGACACYCTATGGACAACCGAAAATGGGTGGGTTTCTAGGGTTTCATACTGATGACTTAGTAGAATAKGAAGAAAATACTGAAATATCTAAGGAAATGCTTCAAGTGCAAATGATCCTGTGTGTTAATATTCTTGCATTTGAAATGTGGGGAGTGGACTTTTCTTGTGCACTTTTAAAAAGCTATTTGCTTGAGTCCAAAACAGCTTTTTCCTTACTGCTCACTTATAATACAAACTGCACTCACATGGAGGCCAACAGCCAGCAAAAAACATATTTCCATTTTAACGCCTTTAGATGATCAAAGCATCAGCTTAATATAATCAGCTCAAATCCATTTACCAGTGAGCCTACCACTGTGCCCAGGGACTGTTTTCCTTTCCAGCCCTATCTATTCTGGAACAGGTGCTATAATAGTAAATTAATTAGTCTGTGGAGATGCACCTTGTTCTCCATCTCCACAGGCCTCTTGTGGGTCAGGGCCTTGAGGAAAATGCCATCTGGGCAGAGTTTCCCCCAGAGAAACAATCAAAGCCTACAGATTGCAGACTACAGAGGAGGGTTCATATGACAATTAACCTTATTAGTCTTTTTTTTTTAAACAGTTGATAGTGTGTCAACATGTTGGCTCTATAAATAATCTGCTTCACAAAATCATCAGTGCAACTAATTCAAAGAAATTACTTCTATCTAAAAATCCTCTGAAGAAAACACAGACCTCCTTGCACTGAAAATATAAAGGTAAATAAGTATTAAACAGTAACTTACATACYTAGGAAAAGTATCACACAACAGTTCTAGAATACTTAAAACTTCAACATACTTCGAAAGATTGACAATTTTTACTGTGACAATTTTTATACAAACCCAGAGGGATTTGTGCTATTAATCATTTTGGTTCTTTGTTTCCCACCATGGTTTTGCCAAATATCCAATTATCAACAAAATCAGAACTAAATTCAACATTTCACAAGGGATATCAACATTCCTCTTGATAAATGTGGTGGGCATTTAAGGTTTAACTTAAGGCCCTAAAATCTAGGGCTGAATTTTAGATTTGTGGAATTGTTCTCATAAACAACATTGTAAAGCATGAGAATTTAGAAATCTCAARTGGAATGTGATAGGAAAGCAAAATCCCTATACAATAAAATTCTTTGCATATTTTCACTGTAAGTTTGGTAAAGAACAGAAATTAAGATGTCAAAGCAAAAAGAGCATCAAGAAGTTTCACATTTCAGACCATTAAAAAAAATACAAAGTACATGTAAATTTATAAATATAAGGTAGTAAAAATAATATTCCTAATGCATGACTTCAGTGAATAACTTCTTCAAACATATTTTAGTTGGATAAAAAATACTAAATTTGCATCATAATAAGAAACAAAGCCAAGTGATTAGTTCCTAAAATGTTTTGATGACTTCTGACTCTCTGCTTGTGAATCACTTGAATTCCTCTTATATTTATTTCTTATTCAACTTACAAAATCATTTTTATAGAGAGATTTTTATTCAGTTTGCTATGTTTAATATTTGAATAATGTGCTATTTTGATGGAGTACATAGGTCAGACAGTTTGTTCTTGTTCCCTCGCTTGTGAACATCTAATGAGTTTCCATCTAGAGATCTATTTTTTGAGATTTTTTTTGAAAAAAATTAAATTCCATATTTTTTCCAAGGAATTGTGCAAAGAAAATTTATTTGTTAACATGAAAAGTATAGAAACAAAGTCAAAGCAGACTTTTTTCATTGAAAAGTAATTTAAGTATTCACTAATCTGTAATAAGCACTATTAACAAATATATTTTAGTATGCCAGACAATACTTAAACTATCTTGAAATACAAAACAGCTCTTTCTTTACAGCAAAAAGATGACTTTGAATGATTAGCCAAATATTAGAATACCATTTACTACCAGAATTCTTTCAARTACTAATCTTAACTGTCTACACGTGTAATAATAGTTACTTGACACGCTGTGCGTGTAATTGCTCTTTTCATTGTATGTATTGCCATAACAAACTTTTWAAAAAAGTTAACAAAATGTTTATCCTTCAGTCTAAGTATTTCTGAAGTTTTCCTATTTTTCCAGCAGGGGCGGGGGGAATTTAAGTTGAATGGGTAGGGTGCTAATCTGGACAGCAGACAAACACCTATATTTACATTTAATATAAAAGCAGGAATGGAATAATAATTAAACAAGAGCAAATATTGCCTATTCTCATTGAAGAAGTGTCATTCATAACTGCTAGAATCACTTCCTCTGTACTTTACTGAGCTGAAGGAATGGGCAGAGCAGGATGGAAGATTAATAGAAGAGACACACTAAGAGAACTCAATGAAGCAGCCATAGGAGATGAAATACAATGTGTGTACTCATTGAAGCAGCTGGAAAAATGAGCTACAAGGGACTGTATTCAACGAAGCAAGTGCAAGAGATGAGATGCACTAAAGGGACTAGCAAAAGCCCTCAAGCACTTCCTCCAGTAAAACACACATCTCCCTCCCTTTTATTGTCTCCCTCCAAACACAAAAAYAACAAAATAAATGACATTGAATTTCCTACTTGTCGCTATTTTTTTTTTCAGGTCAGCAGAAAAAACATGTTCAGAAGATAATAACAGTCTTATTCTAATATACGTGATCGCAATATGCTGGAATGATAACTTGCACGCCACAAGCAATGTTTAGCACATCAGTATCACAGAATTCAGGCAGTACAACCCACAAGTTCACCTACCTTTTTCCTAGGTGTTAGCACCTTCCCTATCCTCTGTCTCTAAGCAGATAAAAGACCTGCTATATACACCGCAGGTACTCCAGCAACGATAGGACTCCCTCGAGTCACCCCTATATGCATTTGGATATACTGATACTTGGACCTTTCACCTTCAARCCTGAAATTCTGTCTGCAACTGTCATAAAGCTATATGGAAAAATCTTATAGGCTTTAAGAAAAATGAAGCTAAAATAGTTTTGAAATTCTCCAAAATATTTTCAGAACTTAAAACAGTAGCCATTTCAAACTTCTAATTCTATCGCTGCTGGAGAAACCTATGGRTGAAACTGTTACATTCTTAGAAGAAACAAACAAGAACAATTCTGTTTTCCAGTATTCAGATCCTATAAAAACGAGAAACTACTGCCTTTGGAAGACTTGCCTATTAAGACAATATAAATCCCAGTATTAGCTGCTTTTATACTTAAAGTCAGAAGTAGTGTTGGAAGAAGGAATTTTAGAAGAAAATTAATAGTAACAAGTTTCTAGAACTACACAGTTCACCCAAGAGCTTTAAAGAAACTCAAACATGAAGTTGCTGAGTTGTACCCTAGTTTTCAACTCAGAGCTCAATTACCAGTGAAAAGGCAAATAATATTAGGAATTACTAGCAAATGAGTTCAGAATATGAAAGAATATAATTATACCACCACATAAATCTAATATCTACCCACAGCTTGACCACCCTTCTCAGAAGATATGGATAGAGGCATAGAGAAGAGTAATGCAGATGAACAGATATATAAAGCAGCTTCTGTCTGGAACATCTTGGCCTCACTGAGATCGGTACTGTCATGAAWCTCAGGGAGGAGGGAACTATTAGTCACTGTTTCTCAGAACATAAAAAAGCCAAGGTGCCTCTCATCAAAATACCAGTCAGCAGCTTTTAAACACACAAAGGATGTATGTTATCAATATAACTAATTATATAACTAATCACCACAAATAAGTTCCGATTTTCAAAAGGCAAAAGTGACCCAATGCATTCATGGAAGAAAGGTCCCTACTACTAAATACAACAGTCTGGATACAATGCCGAGCCCCTTGTCACCCAAAGGAGAACATCATGGAAAGAGTCACATACTTCCTAGCTAGTTCTTGTATTCTCTTCCTATATGCTACCAAGTGCCAATGGGAACATGATGCTGGGCTACGTGGAGATTTGGTCTGACCCATCATGTTAAGAAATAGGTTACGTATGTGCAGTGGGTTAACCTTGGCTGTCTGCCTCCTCTCTCCTCTCTCTCTCAGCTGTTGAGCAGTGTTTGTTATCCCTTCCTAAATGTGTTTTCACAGAGGCACCACCAGCACCCCTGATGGGCTCTTTGTCCAGCGGTGGGTCCATTTTGGAGCCGGCTGGAGCTGACTCTATCCAACATGGGGGCAGCTCCTAGCCTCTTCTCACAGGGGCTGCATCCCCCTCCCCCAACCTTGCCACATATACCAAACACACACTGTGTCTCCTAGYACTACAAAGATGATAAGAGTACTTCTACAGATGTCAGGGGGATGACTCATAYGCATCAGGAGGAGGGAGGTATTCACAAAGGCCTAATGAGACTGATGTCCCTACACATACTCGCTGTGGGAAAAGGCAAAAGAAGTGCTCTTCTAGAGATGTCCTGGAGGAGCCTCTCTCCCCCCTCCCTCTCCCCCTCCGCCCTGGCAACACAAGAAGCCAACAGAGAAGCCAACAGACATTAGTATCACCAGGCTAAACCTAATCCTTGTGAGTAACCCTGTAAGCGAGATCCCTCTCTATAATGCTCAAAATACTTTGAATGAAAGAAACGTACGAGTGCAAGGTTTTAGGAGATATGCAAAGTAATGTTCTGTGCCCTTAACACTCAGGGCAAAATATTAGCTCTTTCTTAATACAATGTTAAAACCACCAGCATATTCTGCGCAAAGCTGTTACTCAGCTCAGTATTTGCTAAAAATGAGACAGTTTTCCCAGAGCCAGCAACTTCTAAACTCAGGGACGCAACAGGGTTACTAAAAGGCCTGTATGTATATTTCAATCACTTTATCACTTTAAAAGTAGAGGTAAAACACAGTGTTCCCTATATCTCTGTAGGGAATGATGATTAATTTTTTTAAAAAGTATGTTTACACAATGAAGAAAATATTCATATTATAACAAAAAAAAAAAAAAAAAAAGAGAGATCTGAACCACTGACAGAAAGTAGGAAAATTTGTGTTATTCCTCCATTCCATAATTCTGTTTCTCTAATTTCACACATATTTATTTGTCTAGGGGGCATTAGTGTATTTGGTGATGAGATGAAGGCAGCCTAATGCAGGCCTGGCAAGAACTCCCTGTCACCAGTCCTCCTGGGTCTGGAGATCAGCGTTCTTAAAATACGAGGATTTGATAGAGTTAACGCCATCCCCTTGAGCAGATGGTTTGGAACATTCTGTCAACGCTGCCACTGATTACTGCAAACAGATTCTCGTTACGCTGATAGCCCCTCTGGGACCCCAGCAAAGCGTTGGCTAACCTCCGCTCCGAGGTGCAAAATGTGCCGTTTCCGGGGCCGTGCCGAAGCTGTGAGGGTGCACGTGCCTCCCSCAAACACAGCCACTGGTATCTCTGCACTGCAACTCCACAACCGACAGTTGCTCAGAATGGCAGTGACAGGTTTTAGTTTGTTATATTTTACACTGATCATCGTAGCCTTGCAAACGGAGACCATTAAATACCTTCTCTTTGTTTTTTAAAGAGTTTAAACTGTCACACCTCAGACTTGGGCAGTGCTGTCATTCCCTCATGCAGCTTCAGCTATCCTGCCTACCTATTCGGTAGCAAAACACYCTGTGCATTCACAAACTATTTTCAATATATGAAATATGAGCTTATGTATTACATATTCATTAGCAACATYTTCTGCACTTCTTGAATAGATATGAGTCCAACTGGAATCACACTTAACACCACGGCAAAAAGCTTCTATAAACTTGCTCCAGTTTCTTATTAAAGTAATATCTTAATACATTAGCTTTGTATTACTCAAAATATTAACTTACTTATTTAGCTCAATACCGATAAACAACACCTGGCCTTCATGGATTTACTACTGCAGGTTTTGTCAGCATTGCAAAMCAGATCTAAATTTTTAAGTCTCTACTTTTCTTCTAGGAGAAGYTTGGAGCATCAGAGTTACCGAAGCTGCTCTTTTGTCCTGAATTTTGTATCTAACACTACAATATATACTGGTAAAAGAAAAAAAAAAGAAAGTTCAATTTATCTTCCCAGCTGGAAGTCATTCTGCAAAGCAATTAACTGCTTTAGGAAGGATTAATATACATTTCRAATTAGGGATGAAGAACTGGTCTGAGAAACAGAAAAACTGACACAAACTTTTTGTTGTGTCCCTCAGCTAGGGCTTGCACAGAACAGTTGGGCAAAGCTCATCAAACGAAAAACCAAGAGGCTTCCTCACTCATGCTCTGGCTGGGTTTGTATCAGTGACAGCAGACACACTCCCATGCAGCCACCAGCATCTCAGCTTCCACCGTAGAGGTCACAACATCTGCTTCTTCATACCAGTTACAAGCTCGCTCCAGGCAACACTGCTCTGTAACGCACATCTTGGASCTTCCTTAATACAAGATCCTTAAGAGACTCCAGTGGCTTCCGAGATCTTTCAGGAACGCACCAAGTACCRGACTCTGAGCCCCAAGAGGACTCATATCCATTAGGACTGAGGTGTCATAGCAGCAAAGTCCAAGGGAGCCACTGTTAGCTTCCCCAAAGCAAAATGAACAGGAAAGGAAAACCCTTGGCTCTCCTGAAAAGCACCACATCCAAGAAACACACACAGGCTCTGACCCCACCTCCTACACTAAGGAAGAAAAGGTATCTTTTTGCCCCTAACAAACTAGATTTTTTCCCTGTCTTCTTCCTGGGCCTGCACCAACATGAGAGCAAGATATTTTAGYAAGTTAAAACCAAACAATAACAAAACAGAAACTGGCATAAAAATCCTCACATCATGTGCAGAGTCACATAAACAACAGTATAGTTTTTGTTTGGGTTTTTTTTTTTTTTTTTAAATACTCACTAACTGCACACTTAGAACCAAAACCAAGGACCAAGAAATTGTCATTCTCTGGTGATAGTTCAACAGCTTAACTTCATGTCCTCAGACTGAGTCTAGTGGACAAATATCCACCAAAAAAGACAAGTGAATATAAGCGATTTCCTTTTTGGCAATCCAGGCARAGACCAACGGCAGGAAGGCTGAACAAGCTGTGCCGTTAGGACATATGGTCCCACTGACACAAAGCTGAGGTATATTCGACMGGTTACATGGCTGTTTGCATAGGAATCGTGTAATTTAAGATCTTTTCATACAGAAATTTTTTATACTATCAAGTTCATTTTAGCAGTTCTAAGAAAAAGTGTGTTCCTTTGGCCTGGTTCAAGTTTACATTCTTAACTGCAAGCATTTGGACCAGAGACCCTCTTTCCCTWTCCAGGCACATAGATTTGACAGAAAGCACACCAAATCAGTGGAAAGACTCCCATAGTATGTCACCAACCACAATCTATGAGCATTGCTGTAACACATATAAACACAATTATCAGTAAAAATATTATTAAAACAGATGATGTTTACAACAGTATTCCAACAATTCTATTTATTATACCACCTTCACCAAAAACACATTCAACTTTCAGACTGAATAAAAATATTGCAGTTTTGTGGATAAAGATAAATTTCAAAGTTCAAGCAAGCCTACATTTTTTCCAGGTACTTGGGGCATCTACAGTTTATATTTGAGGCATTTTATTAGAGGAACAGTCCAGGAGGTTACAGGACAGTTGGTGTCATAGCTTGGGAGAATGAGCTTTCACCATCTGAGCAGGGTGGGTGACAAGTTACACAGCAACACCTGCTGGCAATCCACAAAGGAGAACCGCCAGTGGCCCCTGCAGAAGCTGCACTGTGCTGGAGAAGCGATAGTATCATAATCGCCAGGGGCCCGATCCCGCAAAGTCTCACCCTAGTGCCTGCCTCCTCACTGTGTAATCTCAATAATGTGCTTGGGTTGGGTAAGAAGATTAAAATGAGAAATAGAAACAAAGAGGAAAAAGGGGCTTAAAAGAGGAAAGATATAGAGAAGGAGACAGGAATATAAGYAGGCCCACCGTAGCAGCACTCCTGACAAATTTAATAGTAAATGTTTGTAGGATTGGACCACGCAATTTTAATTTGTAATAACAAAAAGACAATGTTTTTCAGTCATATTAGCGTGGACAATGGTTTTCATTAGACAGGGTTACTGCCTCTTCCCCATTACATCCTCTTTCTATAATGCTCAGAACACCTGCACTATTAAGGTTTTTTTCCTTGGACTTTTTTTGAAAATAAGAAAAAAATTAACAAAGTAAAATTTGTTGACAGTCTCCCTAGCCAGAGCAGTGGGTGTTCTACCTATGGGCTGTCACATTTTCCATGTTCATTTCTGCAGGTGCTAAATACATGCTGACAACAACATATGTTACCAGCCTCAAATGTGTGGTGTGTTTTTTTTTTTTTCTTAACCTTGTAATTAAAGAGTGCTCACAGCTTGAAAAAAAAAAAATACAGGTGAAAGCTGATTCTGCCCAGTGTATTTAACATTCACTTACATTCTCATTCTCTCTCCGTCTCATGATTTGGGTATTTCCCTAATGATGCACAGGAAGAAAAAGCAGGGGGGTGGAGGAGGAAGAGAAAGCTTCCTATCTTCCAAATAGTAGTTATTTAAAAATAATATAAACATTTTTTTATAACAGCAGCATGCAGAATAAGCATCGGTTCTCTCTGGAATCACCCTTTTTCCCCTGTGTCTCCTCACTTGTATTTCTGAGCTCTCTTTTTGTTTATTTCCACCTCTTATTTTAATCTCCTTAGTCCTGCCAAGCGTGTTATATGTGGTCTCCAAAGGAGTGTTTCCTATACATATTGTTATACAATAGGACTCACCTATTAATCTGTATAAAAGTTGGACTTCCCCTATTAATTATAGTATTATTATTTTCACCTGCTTAAATATCACACTATTATTCACTGAAACCTGTACACTGCTCTTCAGGGCAGCACAATATCAACRATTACATATATACATGAGTCAGGGGAAATGGTATACTTCAGCACAGTTTATCAAGTTATTTTTTATATAACTGTTCTGTACAATATACCAGAACACCTTTGGTCAGCTGAAATAAAGTTAGATTATAAAATCAATTAGAAATCTCTCTAGAAAATAAATCTGATTACCTGCATCTCRAAAAAAGATGCGATAGAGTATATTAAAAGCAAGTAATACTATTTCATGTATGATCAAACTACTACACACTAAAAGAGTATAAAAAAAATCAAAGCTAAAGAAAAATGCATTTTCTCAGCCTGTTCTACAAATACGATGCAGTAGGTTTTAGCTACACTATTTTAGTTCTAAGCAGGTTTGAAACATTGAGATGAAAAAAGCATTTCCTTGCTTTCTCTGCAAAATTTCAACCTCATGATAAGATTAGGCTTCCTTACTTGAGGATAAAAAAAAAAAAAAAATCTGAAGAGAACGCAAATGAGTTTACAGTGTTGAAGACAAATCGGACCACTGTTACTTCCCCTCCTTATGGGTCTGCTGGACTGTGTAGCAGCACAGGTAGGCATCTGCATGCTCCAGGCAGGGAAGTCGTATATACGCCCAACACTGATAAAGAGGTGAAGATGTGGCAGGATTCATTTTGGCACAGCTACTCCAGTGTGCTGCAATTGATCTTAGGCTTCAGAGGTGGTGGGAAAATATTGTGCTGCTCAGTTCTAGGCAGTTATATTTTAGCCAGTTAAAAAACAAACTTGAGCAAATATGCCAAATATTTGCCTTCGTTGAGAACTAAGCCAACGAAAACTGACATGATGTAACAGCCCATCTGTAAATTGGCTCTGCAACTCAGACAGAACAACAATTTCGGGACTGCTTTATGAGTATTTTTCCTCAGACTCAGAATGGCAAAACTTAGTTTCCGAACCCAGACTACCCCACTTATATCTCTAACTCAAGTCCATCTTGGAATACAATTTTAACAAATTTTATATTAAAGGACGCAAAAAAAAAAAAAAAAAAAAAAAATCAGTCTTCTCAACAGTTAGCTTCAGACTATTTCAATAAAAATGTCTCCTCAGTCAAAAAATACACTTACCATAGCACTGTAATGTTGAAAATTTTTACTTCATATCTAATTTCCTTTTATACCAGGGCTGTGTTCCTACAGCTTAAAATGATCCAAAACTACATATCACGTATATGAAGTGAGACATTTCATTAGGTAAAATGATATCTGCTAAACAAATACATGCTTAAAGAAATAGYATGTGTCAGTCAGCCACCAAAAGTGCAGACTCCCCCTTTAAACTCTGTGCAGAGTTTTCTTAAGTGTTAGATTCTATTCCAACCCTTATAAAGGGTTAAAATACAGATGCTGTGAATGGAATGTATAATCCTTAAGGCCCTGGAGCATTAAGACATATCTGCTCCTTAGGGTCCATCTCTGTCCATAATCAATTTCTTCCCTTGGAGAACATTAATTGTCTCTAATGATAGCTTTCCATCAATACATCCTTGATCTTAAAAGGCCTGTACAGCTTTTTCCTTTATTCAATCAAATCATCTCTACAATTGCCCTCCTTTAGTAAGATAATACCTTTTAAGCCTTGTATTTTAATATAAAAAAATAAGAGGTAGCAGCAAATTCTAATGGAAGTGCTAACATTTGAGAACCAGGATGATGGCTTCCATTATCCTAAATAATGTTTGAAGATTACGGAAAGCACTGTGTTTCAAAAGGTGGAAACTAATCCCCCACTTTCAAATTACTCCTTGTACAGAAATCTGTTCTGACATTAGGAATTTTTGTGCCCCAACTACAGCACTGTATATTTAAATATTTGAATATGAAAGATAATTTTCAGCTCTGGAGGGGAAAAAGCAAATAATTACTATTTATAAGCAGTAAATGCTGAATAATTTGAGAAACTGACAACCTTAAACACAGAAGCCCTTTATTTTTTCATTCTCCAGTACACGGGTGGCTTAACTGTTCACTCAAACCACTATAACTCCAATCAGAAGTTCCTAAAATTATTTAATTTCATGATGGCTCAAAAACTCAATCTCCTAGTGACCCACTAATGTGTCTTGCTTTCCCCACCCCCTTCTCTTCCTTGTACATGCTTTTCAAAAGGTGTGGAAATTCATTTTTTTGCCATTCAACTGATTTGTTCCCATTCAAATAGAGGATTTTTCTCACACTTCTTTATCTAGATTGCCCAGCACCAATCTGTGTTTCCACCCATACTCTAACATGCTTTTGTGGGAAATGGCACTACTGTTTATAATGGCTCAAGGACCTCGAAATGAAATATTGATGGTGCAAAAGACCTCAAGCCTTTTGAATTCTTTACTTGGTATTTTTTTTTACATCCAGCATGAGCATGACAGAATTTTGGTGATGTCTCTTTAGTATCATTTTTATCTCGGAAGGGCCATGGAGAAGCTTTTCTGCAATTGGCTATCATTCACCACTGACTGTAATATTAGAGCCTTGCTCTTACTCAAAAATCATTACACACACAAAAAATTAAGAAATAAAAGCAGGAGATTTACAATCAGAAAACTCATGAAAAATCTAACAAATGAACTGTGTGGACTTTCTTTTCATTTTCACACAGGCACATATATTACTCTGCCTGATGTTCATTTTACTATTTGGTATTTTGCAAAATATTGATGGCAAAAGCAGTAGGAGAAAAAATAATGCTAAGAATATGAAAAAACAAGAAATATAGGCAGGTAGATACAATCAATCCAGCAGCTATCAAACCTAAACAAAACAAAACAGGAAAAAAGAGACCAGTTAACAACCTAGATAAGAGATGAAAATTGCCAGTGAGGCAGATCAAGTTTATTCAATGCCCTGATAAGCACCTATTTGCTCTTCCCCATAATGCTCTCTCAGTATTTATAAATTATCATTTAATTATGCTGGCAAGTGGTAATTGTCAAATAAAGCTCAGATAGGCATAAGCCCTCAGGCTGCACATGACAGAAAAATATCTGTTAAAGCTGGGCTGATTCACACGCTTAGGAAATCATTTCCTTTCTTCTTTTTATCCTTGCCAACAAATTATATGAACTGGCACTTTGTGCTTTGTAGGCATTTTGAAGTCTATGCAGATTACAGGAAAGAAAAATTAGTTGTTTCAGTATCTACCATTCCTAAATTATTCTGCTGATTTAAGACACCATGTTCTGTTTCAACAAAAGAGTGCCAAAGATCAAGCAATCAGAGCCTTCCTCTGCTTAGAATTTAYGCCCAGGGTCACTTTCAATTGGGTAAATCAAGATTTGGGGAATTACTGAATACTGTGCATAATAGATTTGATACAGAGCAATAGTTAGAATATGACGTTTATCCCATTAGGATAGAAACACTAAGCAATATTTTTTAAAAGTCTCTTACTACTTAGATTCAATTATAGACCCATTAAACATTCTCTGATACACACACACACACTGGTACAGACACAGGCACCCACAGATTTGAAGGATTTCTTAGTTTACAGCATATATATCCAACTATTGAAGTATACAGAAAAAATAGATGGAAAAGAAGTTTAGTGCTAATTAACAATAAAATCAGACTCTTGAGAACTTTGACCTGGAACGTGTGCCTGAACAACAGAAATATCAGATTTATGGCACAGTGATAGAACATTTGCTATCAATGCCATTGCTAGATAATTACTGCCAAAAAAAAGCACCAACATTCTGTTTTTGCTCTGTACAATTTTTGTACTCGGAGTGACAGACAACTAGCATTAGCATATTAAGTCTCTTCCCCTGCAAGTGTAATACTGGATACCACTTTACATGTGTACTTTTGTGCATGATAGGTCCCTTCACTGTTAAAAGGTTTCTGAGGTACTTTGGCTTAACGGAGGAGCCCAAAACAAGTCTCAGTCTCCCCTTTCTTTGAACCTAAATATATGTGTATTTTTTTTTTCCTCTCCCTCATCAGCAGAGTTCAATAGAATTTCTCTTGCATTTACACACATACTCTAGACACAGTTAACTTATATTCAAATCTGAGCTGTTATTAGTTAGCTGATGTCATATATGAGACTTCTGCTTATGATATTGGTATATCCTGCATTATCTCAAACCAGRCTGAAGAAGTCACTGAGCCTTCTGAATCTTTCAGGAGCAGCTTGCTGATAAAGGAGGTTAGAATTTTTCAGAAAAATCTATTTTCCTTTCAGGCTATCAGTAACCCCCAACTATTACCATAGACAGTATACAGTTACCATATACACAGTTAGCAACAGGAATAACACTATTTATTATGGCAAGAAACACTGGGAGAAAGGAGTGGCTGTACAAGACAGTATTCTAGCATCAATGGAATAACTAAAAAGAAAATTGTTTTCTTCCAATTTACAGGTTTCATGGCTTCAGTCAATGAGCAATACTGTGTATAGACTGCTTCACACAGATAGTTCCTGTTGCTTCAGAGCAGCTGTAAAAGCATTGCTCAACAACAAGCCTTTTCTCATTACTGGAATGATCTACTGCCACTTCCCCTAGTCTCATGAAACACATCATCTTCCTCAGGAGACTCACAGAGAGAATTAGTGCCCCAGGGGTTAGATAACACAGAGGTTGGCCAAGCAGTGTAATTCACAGGTTATACCAAATGTTCGAGTAGCAGATAGCCAGAAAGTATTTACTGGTGCTGCTGCAGCCAGAACAAGCTAGTGTCTTATATTCAGCATAAGCAGCAAATTAGATAATGATTCTCATAGGAATAGCTTTTAGCCACTCTGATCTACCATAAAAGCTACTGTAAAACCATGTAGTCTTAAATACGTACACTACAGTTTTGAAGCTCCCTACCAATTCCCAGAAATAGATGCAGGAAGCACTAGTCATTCTATCAAACAACATGCTTCACACATTGAAGRAGAAGTAGGAAAAACTCAAATAGGAAGACTTCATGTATAGATCCTGCATTCAGAAATTCCAGATATTCATTCTTGCAGGGGAGCATTTCGTCCTAGTACCTGGCCTATAGGTACAGTGAATCAATGCCAAAGCAGAAATTTGTGCTCAAGAAGATTGCTGTAGGGCAATCCGAAGAACTTTTGCCTTGGTAGCTTTGCTCCTGATCTGCAGGATCCAACCAATACATTGCCTGCAAAGTCAATCAGAAGATAGACCATCACTGAATCTATCAGTATAAAGGCTTTACACTGAAGCAGTATAAAGGCTTTAGGATCTTGGACATGAACCCGATTCTATTTTTTTCCCCACAATACTATAAAACACATAAAAATTAATCTGTTTAGTAGTGTTTATTTCAAGTAGCATTTTAGCAAAGGACATGCTATTTTCACTAAGCAGTGAACTGAATTTTGTATCAATTAAAGAGAAAAGAATGTGACTGCTTTCATAACAYCAGAGTACTCAACTAGCTGTAAGGAACTATTACACAGTTGTCAGAGAAAGATAATGCAGAAAATTTTGGTGAGCTCTAATACTTATTCTGAAGTAGGTTTTGTGCTGACAGCTGGCCAAAAAGTTTTTTCCTCTAAATGACTTATTTTTTACCTGGAAATCATTTCATACTAAGACTAACCTCCAGGCAAGAGTTATTATGCCAAGAAGATTGGCATAGCTACCAGACTGGGACGAGAAGAGGATCTTCTCCCATACATCAGCATTATTTTCATTCTCCTTTCACTAATTTGGGTTTTGCAGGTCTTTCCAGGCACTTTTTAGAATTAGTAGACATTGCATAAACAGGAAAGTAGGAATCAACTCACCTTTCAAAAATATTCTGCTTATCTACACATACTTTTTGACATCTTTAGTCACAAAGTTGACTGTGGAAAATGCATCATATTGCTAATCATACATAGCAACACAGGGAACTCGGAAAGCTTCTGCTCYAGGGGAAACATGCAAACCCACAATCTTCTATTTGCAGAGAGTATAATGCTGCTCTGACTTGCTGTCCAAGTTCTTATGTTTATGAGTCTTTGCTCATACAATAATATTTTGTTGCATTTACACAGCAGGTAACATTATCTAAAGTTACTCCTGTAACTCTATCTAGAGAATGACAGCGTGAGGAACAGAGTCCTGTACCAAGTAAACTGATACTGTTCAAACACACGGCTTGGTATTGTAACAGACTTCCATCCTGGAGCAAAAAATACATGACAGCAGACTTCTACTGGCCTAATCCAGCTTCCACTGAAACCATCGTTTCTCCGGTCACAGATAATATTGTACCTATAGYTGCTGGGAGACTTCTCTTCTGAAGTCCTCATAGTTAAGATTGAGAAAATTATGCATGGCCTAATAAAATATAATTTCATATTCAAATATATATGGACTATTGGAAAGAGTCTGTTGCTGCTTTTTCTCATCTTGCACAACAAACCTCTAGCTATATTATGGCATTAGTGACTTCCTATRTTTTAATTTGAAAAGAACAGACCACATAAAAATCTTGTCACAATTACAGGTTGAGTTAAAATGGTCCTGTGTCAAAAAGGTATGATGAGCCTTGAGCATTTTTCTATCATCTGAATTGATAATTACATCCCTGCCRCAGGATTCTGAGAATAGATAAATACAGAAGCTGTAATTCCACCTTTTTTTTTTTTTTCTTTTAGAGTAACTTCTAGAGTCTTCCTGACTTTTCTATCAGGTTCAGTAGGACTTTTCCATAAGTGATACCACAATGAGGACCAGAATTCGAACTGCTTGGTTTTACAGACTCAGGATGTCTTCGCTTTTGATCATATCCTTTGCACTCAATGCAGTRGTTTTTAATTTCTAGTTTTAAATCTGTTTTTCAATATATTGGTTCAGTTTTCATTTAAATTGTCCAGATAAATTAATATTATTAAGGTTGTCTTAAAGATAGCTTAACACGTTCCAGAAATTTATTTATAAACTCATRAGAAGATAATGAAAGGTCTTCCTGAAAAATCATGGTGGATTGGGAAATGTGGATTGACCAGCTATAAAATTTATTTCTCAATAACAGCCACACTCTCCTTTCACGGATTTTTCTTTATGAAAATATTTCATCACATATATAAACAATKATTTTTAGCTTAATTCTGCTCTCGTCAAACCACTTTGAAATCACATCAAATACACATGCCATAAGAACACATAGATTGAATCCAATTTAAAATGAAGTCAGAYCTACATACTTGGATCTGAAAACTCACAGAAATTCTGTGAAAATCCAGATGTAAACTTCATAATTCAAGCCCATCTCATTACCACAGCAGCATTAACGAGATGCTTCTCTTTACCTTCCATATGTTTCCTGCTGATTTCCTAGGTCAGCCTAATAGAACCTTCATGGTCTATGTCATGACAGCAAGAGCAGAATATGGGGGTTTTTTCTGGTAACTTTCTGGAAGGACTGGTTTGAAAACATGCTGACATAGCATGAAACTGCAGAAATGAAAGTATCGACTTTCCTTAAAAATTGTTTCTTTGAAAATATGCAGGAGAAAACTCTGTCTCTCCTATTCACAGGATAGTATCTTACTCTTTYGAGGCACTTCAGGGAGAAAGATCTTACTACAAAAATAAGTCTCTTCATTTTTGATCCCTATTTAAAATTAGATTATTGAAACTTGAGTTTAACTAGCTTATGATACAAAATTTTTAATTTACACTGATTAAAAATTATGTATGTGGAAAGGTGGCGCTATCAATTAAACTGGAAGTATGTACTGGAATATCAGTTTTCCTGGAAATAGMAGATATTTTGACATACATTATATTCAGCACCATGTGAGCATGTACACTATAATTTAATTATTTTCCTTGCTCATGGAGCAATTTACTTTTTTCTTAAGAATTTGTTTTTTATTTTGCTTACAGACTGCTCCCATTATGGTAATCCAAGCTCCCTCATACCCATTCTTGAAGGGCATTCCCAGGAGGCAAGAAACAGCATGTGCCATGACTACTACTAGGAAATAGAGCATGGCCACAGGCTGGCCACTTGCTGCCAAASAGGATGTATAAGGTTGCAATCTGCCCAACTTTGCCCAAGTATGGAAACCAGTTTGGTGGCAAGATAAATAAACCCAATCTTCACAAAACYCTTAGGAACACATACATTGGATATTGCTACATTTCTTTCAAATCYGGTTGAGTTTAGCCAACAAGTGTCAAAGGTACTGGGCAGAAATGGGGAGAGACAGCATCACTGCACAACAGTAAACCAAGCTACAATTTCCTAAGAGGTTCCTATCAAGAGATCTGGAATCAGCTTCTTACTTTGTTATTTATACTGTGAAGATTACTCACTTGAATTTATRAAGTACTGAGAGACCCCAAGAAAGAAAATGCTGTGAAAGTACTAAGCATGTTTATCAGTCTGCTCTTGTTCAAAATAGAGCATACACAAACAAGTCAGACAGTGAAGGCATCCTTTATGAGCATGAAGCTGGGATTCCCAGCCCCCTGTGCAGAATTACATCCTACAATTACATGCACAGTGAGGTGACTTGGACAATCATGACTTTTTCCTCTCACAGAGACAGGCACGATTCGGGTCAGACAGCAGACTGGGGACTAAGGACATTCAGGATATTCATGACATGCATTRCATGTTTCTTASTGTTTCAAGAGATCTAAAACCTGCTAACAGCAACAAAGCACRTATTTTTCCTTCTAAAAAGCAGTCATTGYCCCTTTCTTTCTCAAAAAGTCCCAYTTTCTCTGAAGGGTGTTACCTTGATATRGGTTGAAAAGGATAAGCTTTGCTTTAATTTTAGATCTTAGAAATTCTTATTGGGTTGCGTAAGGTGTGGSCAAGAGGAGTTTACGCAAGTCTTCAGGTGCCGCTGACATAGCTCAGCACAGCCAGAAGGACTAAACCATGAYGGAAAAGGATCTTAGTCAAAGGTGCAAGACAGCCTCTTAGGAAGGTCCAGTCATCCCAAGAGAAAACTCAAGAGGTATGTGTGYGAGGTGAGGTTGTTTGGGACTGAAACTCCCTTGTCAGGTTAAAGGATGTTATTACCTGGCATCTTAGCAAGAAAGTTGCACACCGTGTCCTTTAAGYTACTACCTCCTCTTGGTGATTGTTGTAGCTTCACGAACAGCAGGAAAAAACAGATTTCTGACTTTTGTTATGTGAAAGTATTTAAAAACTAAATTTAAAGAATAGTGTTAGGACTCAATGCAACTTTTYTCTCCCCTCCATATATTTCTTCCCTCCCACCCTCCATTTATTTTTCACATAATCTAAYCCTTTTTATATTTTTTATGTTCTTTAGAAAGGTATTAATGAGCATCCTGCAATTACCACAAACCTAAATTATGAAAATACATAAAATATATTTAGTTAGGAAACTGTTGCAATTTGTCAAGATTCCTTAGRAAGAATTATTACAAATTGGAAAGTACTTGAAGGATAATACAAAACAACTTCACAGTTAAAACAAAGTTTAATAGCTTCTTCAAGTATTCTCTAACACGCCTGATTTTTTTCAAGTTATAATTGAMAAAGATTTTTCCCCCCACAATTATACACTAACAACTACATGGAAAACACAAAAATATTAGGAGTTATAATTCATTTTGGAACTATTGGTTTTATACAATTTTTTGTACCCAACTTAGTATGCTAGAAAAATTATAGCACTCGTTCTGTGTATACTGCTTCTAACATTTCATTAGGAAACTCTACTTCGCTGCCAATAGAGCAGTGTTGAAGAAGCTGTCAAACTTCTAATGCAGCTTTTTCATTTCAAGAAATACAAAACTGTGATATTTTCTCTATCATCTAATTCCTATACTATTATATAACAGGATGTTTATTAGTGTTCTTCAAATGCATTCTGTGCTGAACTCTGTCTTCAATTAAATATTCAAAGAAACCATCAAGATCATCCAGTCAGATCTCTTCTATAGTCTGGGCCGTATAATTTCAGTTATTCCTGTACTGAGCCAAATAATGTGTGTTTGTGACTGTCTCACCTCTTCTCTTTGGAGAGAGCGTATTTTCCTTTCTTTTCCGTTAATATCCTGATTAATATATCTTCTTCTTCACTCAAGTTTGGTTTTCGTTGTGACATATCATTTTGCTTCAGTAAGTAAATATATAAAATGTATATCCAAAGTCAGGTTTGAAAACCATGTAACAACTGACCTATTATAAACAAYGGGTCTTCTATAGTGGATAGCTTTGCCAGGATTAGTGTGTTTCGATGAGATAATCAACTATGCATTTTGTGACCAGCTCACTCACATCCTGGCAAAATGATCTTGCTGGGAGGCAGACTGCATGCTTCACTACCAGGAAATGGACAATGACAGATAGTCTGCATTTCCATTTACACGTATCCTTAATTGTTGTCACTGAAAAAGACGTGCCAGATACTGACACAACAGATCATTCAAAATAAGTTATGTATTCATGTTAAGCGTTATTTATCTAGACTGCAAAGGAAAACAAATATTGCTCTTTCTCCCCCCCTTCCTAATTAGCCGATTGTTTCAAATGCTTTTTGTTAGGGATTCAGCAATTTATGTTCTTTAAGCTTGTCATAAAGATAACGCTTATTATGAACTATGCTAAGAATACAGTCCTAATTCAGATTCCTTTCTTTTCTGGCTACACCATAATGAAGATGTTTGCAGGATTCATTTATTTGATTCTGCCCAGGGAACCTCATGAAATGTATTTAAAAATAAACACAATAAAACACCCCTGCTCAAAACATCAATGGCATTTTTTTTTGTGTGTGACATCCTAATAACAGTCATATGGAGTCCTGTTAAAATTTGGTAAAAGAAAAAAAAGCTGCATTAGCAGATAGAAAATTGGAAAAGAATAGTCTAGCTAACACTATTTAAGAAAAGCTGAAAATTCTGCTATAAAACAACCTCATTAAGAGAGCTTTTAAAAGGTAAACAAAAGAAACCCCCAAATCCCTAAAGATTAGAGATAATAAAAGTAACTTCTTAAAAACAGTTGAATAATGGAAAATAGCAATTTCTAACACTGGAGACCCTCTGAATAAAATTAATTTGTAATACAGTGAATATTATTATTAGTTTTAATAAAACGGATTCTGGTCTTTAATTTCCTAAGACAAGACCATTCATCTTGACCACATCATGAAGGGAGCAAGGACTTCCTCAACGAGGGAGAGGAGTTGGTCTGGGTCCCCACATACCGCCATTCTCATCCTCCATTCAGCCCCCTTCAAATTTATCAGTGACCACATTTTCATCAAAAACAGAAATTAACAGAATTACTGGAGATGCTAAATTAGAAAAGTCTCACCATCCTGAAGACAGATCTAAACTGGTTGTATATAACGCATGGAACATAACACAGAAACATGATGTACAGAAAAGACCTTCTCTGTATTAATCAAAGTCAGTAAAAAAAAGATAAATAAATCTCACTGTTTTAAAAATATAATCTAGTTTCAATACATACTTGCCACACTTCTGATTTTATATTATATTTCTTGGGTAAAATCGCTTTTCATGACAATCAGTAAAACAGCCTATTTCCACAATTTCTTACAGCCCAGCAGGCAGGCCTACCTCTACAGCTTTGTTAATTATGAATCCTTTCTGCGATGCTAATAGATTATTCCACTTTGAATGAGCATCCAAAATTATTTAGTTACACCTTGTTTAATACGAGTTTTGTGATTTTACATATGAAATAATTAATTTGCTTAAAAATGTGTAAACAATAAAAGAGCCCTCACTTGTGGTATCAGCTCTTTTACCAGCATAAGCAACACTGTGGGCAAGACATTCATTTCTTTGTGGTTTTTTTTTTTTTTTTGGTTTTGTGTTTTTTTTCCCCCCCCCCCAATTCAGCCAACATCAGCTTAACTATATCTCCACCAGGTCAATACACACAGGTACTACAGTTGTGACAACAGATGGCAATACAAATAAATTTTGCAATATATGCAATATAACCATACAGTCAGCGTCAGTCTATAGCAGGTTCCATGCCTGAATAAGCAAATTGTTTTTAATCTTTAGAAAGTGAAATCAGAACGCAACTTATTTTGGGTTTGTTTTTAGACCCACCGTGCTTTTAGTTTGACTGTAAAATCCTTATTCTTTCACCACAGTAAATAGCCTGACTTCAGAAATGCTAAGTACATACTCATTCTTCAACCTTTTGAAAACCAGATTTCTTACAAAAGGATTCAGACATCTAACTTCACGCATGTACATTCTTGTTAACACATCAGCCAGCTCCAAAAACAACAGCTTCCATAATGGACYGTTACACTGGCTAATCCAGTTTCTGTTTTATTGGCATGAAGCTGATTGTGGACCATTCCAAATTACCTGGAAAAATGCACTTTGTAAGCATTTGTGCTGTATTACACAGCAGAATCAAAGGTTTGTAACTGTAAGTAAAGTTCTTAGAGAAATGAATAATATAATAGCACTAATATACAAGTACAAGGGTCAGATTAGAAACTGCTGTATTCTCGTAGTCATATAGATGTATTTTGCTCTCCTGTCACTTAGCAATCCCATTTCAATGAAAGATGTGGGAATTAAGCCCTCTTGAAAATCAAGCTATTAACCCTTGCCTCAGTTTACCTAGTTGTAGTATCTTATAGTAAAATATAATGTATTTTACATCATTAAAATATGATGTATTTTACAACAAGAGAGCATTGAAGAATCCCGTTTCTTTTTTATTGCTTTCTTCTAGTGTTATGGAAAAAGCTTTTGTGGAGTGCTCAACTGTACGCTAGGAACAGATAAAGGACTTCATAAATTGGTCTAGACAAACTTACTGCTTCCAGCTTACTGACCCTTTTCAAGTGCCTTCAAATTCCTGTGCTATTTCAGGAGTAACCTAGGGAAGGAATGATGAGTTGATCGAACCATATCCCTGGCATACCTATGTCACTCAACAATTCAATACCTGGTGGTGCCTAGACTGTTCAGATATATCTTTAGACTGCTAAGGATAGGCCAATTTATTTTTAGTCATTAATACAACCAGGTATTTCCAAACTAGGTATATTTCACAAGCACTGACAAATAAGTTAATGATACTAAAACTCTATGGGAATTGCCTGTTATCCATTGACTGGTCTGCATAAAGAGCATTAGGACATGTTAGCAAAGGATGGAGGTCAATGGACAGACTTGCACCTACCCACCTTTCTAGAACCATTAGATTGAAAATTTGCTACACACAGACAACTTCACTGTAGAAGAGGAAAATCCTTTTCACTATGTCTGGCTTCCATTGCACCCAAAACAGAAACATAAACCAACAGCACTTTGACGTAAGAGTGCTCCTTTCTAGCACAGCCCCTCTTGATCCACTGAGGTAAAACAGATTGCAGGACACAATTGTCACGCATCCCTTTTTGTAATAGGTTGCCACGAAGGCCAATTAATGGCACATTATTGCAGGTGCAATATTCCATTTAGCAGACAGCTGCATACTGATTACAATATAGTTATGATATTAATATAATTACACATTTTATATATAATGGGCATTTTAGAACATATAATAACGTAATATTGCAACAAAAGACAGTCTGGAGTAGAAGTCCTGAAAGGATGCACAGTTATTTTTAAATTTATTTTCCTAGTCTGATTTTCTCACTGTTCTGGCACCTCCATTATGTTGAGGTAAAAGGCAACACTCACCCAGGCAAGGTCACAAGAGTCCTTTATGAGAAAATAGCGCACCACAACCTGAATCACAACTGGCAACTGGATGCAATCCTCCATCGGAACCAGACAACTCTCCACCGTCTTAAGGGTAGAAAGCACCAAAAAGGTGCAAGGCTCCACACTGCTCAAACATGAGCGTGCTCTCTCTGCAACACTCTCGGGCTGACTATGTTAGAAACAAGAGAACAATTCCACGAAACAAACTCTCATGTAATTCCCCACATCATTACTGATGGACTAACCAAGTCATCTAAAAGAATTTTCCCATTCATTTAGCTTTGCGTAAAATATCCAGCCCTTACGGTGCAAGAACAATACAAACAGATAATCATGGGTATTGATTTCATAATGATTAATGGATATTGTACAGTATCTTCTTTGCCCTCTGCTTTCCTTACACAACCAAGGCTTCCACTAACGTCACGGGGAGTTTCTTGAGTGAAGAATGCTGGACTAGGTAATTGTTTTTGCACTTAAGGGCATCTTGCTCCATTTGTTTTATGCATAATAAAAGCTCATACTTGTACAGTAATTTAGCATTTCTGAATAAACAGAAATTGTGATTCATAATTCTCTATCTTCTTGTCCTTGTTTCTTTAAAAAAATTGAGTCACTGTTGTTTAATCCGATAATTATGCAAACACTAAATCTTACACTGGAGGAGAAAATGTTAACACATATTGAAAAACCAAAATGCGTAGAACTATAATCTGTATGATAAAATGCATTACTCTGTTTAAAAGGATTGTTTTACAGAAGCAATTAACAATCAGCAATCATACAGTTCAGACCGGTGTTTTGATGCCATCTGTTGGAGCAAGTCTTCACATTCCCTAGAATGAAGCTATAATTTTCCGTTTATGATTTCATTAGATGCACAGAGTATAACAGCTACAAAAAGAAAGAGGATTTCACCAAACACTTTCATTTTAGAAAGAGCTGCTCTAAACAGTTCTGTTTGACACAAATCTCTTCTTAAGAGGACAGAAAGTTAGTAAATTTGCAGTTATTCCCAGAACTCAATAATACATTCTAGTTTTAAAGAAATGTTTCAGAAGCTTTATTTCCTATTAGCAAATTTATGAAAAAATTATTTTACAAACACGACACATATCATTTTAACTGGAAAAACTGTAGTAGAAAATACTCAGAAAAAACATAATTTTTGCTCCTTTCTAAAAACCGTAATGTTTTTCCAATGGAACAGGGTGTTATGTTACGTGTGTCACCAAACTACATTTTCCCATTTTATTAATTCATTAAATACTTGATTAAACCTTTGGGGGATTTTTAATACACTAGGGGGAGCTATATCACTACATTGTACACAAACAATTAGCTGAAAGAAAGTTTAACCCTCTAAAAAGATATTTAAAAAATAGTCTTATAAATATCTCTAGCTGATAAACACACATATTTCTGTATGACAGCACCAAAACTGAAGTCCCACGACATACCAGGGAATATTAAACAAATAATAAAAGCCATAGAAATAAATTAAAATTACTCTTATTCTTTTTTATTACTATTATTATTTTATTGTTGTTATTACAGAGACTGCTCTAGTGTACCCAGGGGAAAAAAAAAAAAAAAAAAACAAAAACTTAAAACCAACCTAAAATATTTCTCCTTTTCCTCCTAGTACCACACATCATGCAGATTCACCTCTATAATGCTGGCCACTATACTATTAATACAACAATAGCATAAATAAGCAATGCTGCTACACTAAACACTTTACTGTTACCTTTTTCTTTTGCATTACTATTCAGCAATTACACAGAGTATTCAGCTAAGAGTATAAGGAATAAATTCTGATTTTACATATCATGTGCCTGCAAGTTTTAGTCTTCTAAAATGCACTGATTTTTAAATCTTTCATTTTTAAATACTTTAATCAGTTTACTTTATGATAGCAGRAAAATCTCTTTCCTAAAAAGAAACAAAGATCTGATCTGATAAATCATTATTTTAATTGTTGATTCCTTTCAAGTATTATGGTGAAAATTACCCGCTCAGCTGCAGCTTTCAAAAATCAAGAACAGACTAGTATACATGGCTGTAAAATTTTGTCCAACTGTACAATATTAAAAAAAACCAACAACCCAAACCACCCCAGTTCCACAGATGTCAACAGGATTCCTAGAATGAGGCAAAACTACTTATGAAGGGTTAAAGGACCCATAATAGCAGGTGCCAGACACTGAATTTCAGATGCTGAAAAAGAATGAGCACAGTGCTCTGATACTATGCTAATCTGCTATGTCTGAAACAATTAATTTATTTAAAAATAGGTTCCAAGCAATGCCAAGGATCTCTTGTTCAAATAAAGATCTGGTTATTTACTCCAAGACTACAAATATCATACAAACTTTTTATGTGACTGAAGTTAAATTCATTATATAAAGGGGAAATTTAGTGTTTGTTCTACTTGTAAGCATGTCTTGTCTTTTTTTTAATAAACTAGGACCTTGAAAATATGGTATTCTTCTCATTGGTTTTGCCTCTTTCATTTGTATACTCAATTATCTTTGTTTTCTTTTGCTATTTGTTTGCCTTATTGTTATAAATGTCCAGACTACAATGTTATTCTAGAATACATTTTGCAAGAACTGGGTATTTGACAAAAGTGCTTTAACCTTATTCTTTTAAAGGAAGGAATGCATTTTAGTACTAAAAAAACCTGTTAAAGATAAGCAACAATAAAAATATTTATCTTAATCACAAAAATTTTAAAGAAGAACAGATTATTTTACTATTTTATTTCTTTGTCTTCTGCATCCCCTACTCTCTATTCATCATATTACTTTTTTTTTTTTACCCCCCATCCCCACCACAAGGAGAAGAGCTGCCCCATACATCATGTCATTAGTATTTCCAGTTAAAACTCCAGTAGAAACTCCTAGATGTTGCTTTATTTATAGCATTATTTAAAGATGTTAGAGGGAAAAGGGAACAGGCAAAAAGGCCATGGACTGAGGTCCATTCAGTCTGGTCTGACCTGGTCATCCCGGGACTGCAATGACAGAAACATTAGTGGAAAGAGGAGTATAAAGTGGTTGTGCAGCAGATACCACCTCTTGATTGGAAGTAATGTTTTACCAGGTTGTTTTCTTTATAAACCAAGATTCATCTCCTACATGAATAACAACATGTATCTCAAACTGTGACCCTTAAAATCTAATGAAAAGCAGATTTGATTTAATCTGTGTAGTCCAGAAACAAATCTGACATGACAGCAAGAGATATACTGCCAATATTCAAGAAAGAATACAGTATTTTATCCATGAATATGAATCAACACCTATGAAAGAAGGAATCTGTAGAACTCTTCAGACCAGGGTTTCCCTGGATAACATTTCTCCATGGCCCCCATAGTGTGTTATGCTGACAGTTGCAGAAATAGTTGCATTAGAAAGTACTCTGAATTCTTTTGAAAACTTAATCAAAAATACAATAATTCTACTATCACTACTTTTCCCAAACTGCAAATACCGTATATGCGTATATACCAAACAGCACCTATGCGTTTTACGCTCATTGCTGTCCTGTCCTAGCCCCTCTACACTACAAGAAACTTTTCTCAAATTCCACAGGACGCACACATGCACTTTATTAAATCAACAAGCTAGAGACTTTGACAGAAAATCAGGTACTGATGACAAGGAAGTAGAGAGACAAATGTTATTTGAGTGGAATGGCCAATACTTTTTCCTGTGCTTACTCTAGTGCACAAGGAAATGTTTCTAATTTCAAGAGATCTAGTGATTGATTGAACTTATCACCTTTCTCCACTGAAAGAAGATCAAGGTAATTTTCATGTCTTAATTCACTAGCAAAAACCAGTAGTTATTCAGGATACTAAGCATATAGACAGAAGGCAGTAGTAGGGACAACCACTTCAGATCTTTTTCTAGGACAAAATACAGAACCAATAAAGCTGGTCCTGCATTGAAATGATTTTTTTTTTTTTTTTTAGGCATGCATAGTTCTATGAACTACTGAAGGAACTAATCACGCAAGTGTTACTACTACAAGTTTTTGTTGATTGTACGGTATATCTCACCCAGAAATGTCTCAGGCATGTTCTAACTCTGTGGAAGACTAAACGCTGTAGAGAAGTGAATACTGATAATGTCTATTGTGACAATATTATACTGCCCAGCTACTCAGAGGAGTTTTGCAACTAAAGCAGCTTAAGTTCTTTATGAAACAAAGTACAGTTTTCACTCTGCAGATCCAGAGTTAGGAACTTCTTACAGAGTAAGAGTGATAAAGAGCATCTGATTAAAAAAAAGCTATTTTGAGCAAAGGTTTGAAGTGATGGATATAAAAACCACTATTGAAGACATATTTTGAKTCTAGTCTGAATTTCAGTTCAGTTTGGAACAATGGCCTCTGTCTGTTAAGCATCCTTTACCAACAGTAACTTTTGGCTATCAGTAACCTTCTCCCATGTAGCTTATTGCATACTGACCAAGTTACTACTTGACTTTTGGGGGAGAGACAGGGATAAATTAAAAGATTAAACTTTTATAAATCTCATATTGTAAGTCAAGTTTAAAAAAGAAAAAAACAACAAAACACAGCTGTATGAAGTATTTCAATAAAGTTCTTGCTAAGACCTTTTATGAGATAATTGCATTAATAATTCCTTACTCCTAGCACTATTCGCTTGCTGATATATCCAAAGATTGTTCTCAATGCCTTTGCCTCAGCACTACGCCAGGCGGTCATGTTTTGCTGCTTATTTAATATTAATCTTAAGTCCTTTTTGGAACAAAATGCTTCCAGGGATACAGCCCTACAATTTGCATTCCTATCCCACAGAAACTACTATGTTGAGAAAACAGTGGTGCATTATCTTACAATGACTCCCTGCACAAGAGTGAATGTTTTTGTCCCAGTTTACAAACTTCTTCTGTGAATGCTTTACTTTCCAGATTTTTCTCTGGATTTCGTGATTAACAATGAGATGAATAGGAATAGGTGCTCAATGGGAAGAGCATTACAAATGCCCTCTCAGAGATACTGCTTGCCACCATAACTGTTCTCCTGGAACAGATCTTTATAGGCATTTAGTGCTGTCTCATATCAAATTAAACACACTCTATCATATGGAGCATGCTCCAATGTGATATGCATAGTTTCTAAGTTCTTGTTCATCGTTCACAAGTTCCTGTAAACAGAAAGATGGTAGATAACAGGTATGGGTAATAAAAGTTACTCACACACGCTATAAAGGAAGAGAAGGAGCTGGAAAAAATACCCTAACACACTAAATGGCATTTCACTGAAATACGAAGAAGGATAGTATAACTTAAGGCAAGCAGCAGCAGTTGCATTCTCTCCTCTTTTCCCGAGTTCTGTTTGAGAGCTACAGAAAGCAGACATGCTCTGTCATTATGACCTAGATACAGAAACATTTAAGCCTATAAAGAAATCTTCTGCATGTAATGACAAAAAAAAAAAAAAAAAAAGAGACTGAATATAAAACTTGAGCTGCCTCTAGTCTACTCGTGTGGACCATAAGAAGCACATTTACGATGTACAAGTAGCAGCGCACATATACTTTTGCATACCAGAGAAGGAAGAAAAGTGTGTAAGCCACTGCCACAACAGGCATGATCTATTCAATATGTTATGAGTAGAGGCTYGTTATCTTCAAAGGCAATGTTTGATAAACAAAAGACCAGAGGTTCATTTGAATTAACCTCCAATGAAAGTCATAGGTGTTGCACAAGGATGCAGCACTTGCTCATCTTCTTGTTGTTTCATTCTGGACAGCTCCTAAACAAGGGCAATAGTTTTACTTCAGTAAAAGCAACTTTCCAAACAAACTTGTTTGTCAAAGGAGATTCTGAAGATTTTTACTAATTGGAGCAAAAGTGACAAGACAAAAAAAGAGATTTAACTTTCAATTTTTTTTTTTAATACATAGGAATAAACTGCTTAGAAGCTTTCACAAATTTTAACACCATATCAYACTACAGCATCCTGAAGCTTCATCAACAAGACTAGTCATGTTATCTTTTTCTAAAACCATAACAACTCATTACTAACTAGCAGTTGGCTTGATTCAACAACTAATATGATAAAGGACAGTCTTTCCCACCGATTAGAGCATGTGCTGGATCAGGTGGAGTTAACGAGCAAGTTCATCCCACAACCTACATCATAAATATATATAGGAACACTTACTATGAATTCTGACATAGGTGATAGACAAGGGTCTTTAATTTTAGTTGAAAGCAAAAATCCCAATTTCCCTTCCAAAGCATTTTAGCGTTCAAACATTCGCTAAACAGTTTGTATTGCCCTGTCCCATGACTTCCTTTGCCAGACTCAAAGCCTGTTATAATGATGCTGAGAGAAGGCAATGGGGTTTATTCCTTACATGAACTTAGTGTAGCACTACAGTCTACTAATCCAAACCCACTGCAGAGTTTATTGTCAGGCACAAAATATTCCTTCCTGGCAGCGTCAGTCCATCAGTATGAACTTAGGTACATATATATGACCAAGTCTTATACCTGGCTTTAATTTATCTAAGGGATCTCTTATTTATTGTATGTGAACAACTTTAAAAGGATAGCTAGGGTGATTTGTACTTCAGAAAATTAAAAAAAAAAGTCTCTGTGAGTTAGAAGACTAAATTCTACTGATTTGAATATTAGTGTGATTCCATCACTAAGTAGCTTCTGGAAAGCGTATCATCTACCATTAATCATCTTAAATATCATTTAACATCTACATCAGCTGAAAAGAAAATGAAGTCAGTTATCTCAATCTAGTCCCTGGCAGATATTTATCAGCATAAACAAACTGCTCCATGACTGCATACTAATGATATTCTATGTTCATGAATGACTTCAAAAATCAGAATGATACAGACCAAGGTGCAATTTTCAGAAGTCAGCTTTTGTACTGTGGGGTTTTTTGTTTGTTTGGGTTTTGTTTTTTGTGGGGGTTTTTTGTTTGTTTGTTTTTTAAAGACATATCCTCTCAAGCCTACTACACCATTACATATARTTTCTTGTCCAGATTTACCTATTTCATACACTCAGTTTTAGTAGAGTCAGTACCTCTCTCCTATCAGTGCAGAGTTCATGTGAAATTATTTTAAAAGGCAAATATATTTATGATCTACTGAAAAATATAAGAAGTCAATTTTAACAGTGACTGTTCTAGACAAAAAGAAACTTGAAATCAAACCCCTAGATATTGTTTAAGAACTGCTAAGATTATAACCGCTCACATGTACTCTCTTTAAAAAATAAATTGAATACACATGTTCAAATAACTATGAAAATATCACCAAAAGTGAAATTCTAGTCAAAGGCATGTATAATAATTTTGTCTTCTGACTCTGTGTCCAGAATACCTCAGAAATATGAGCGATCAGTTATTCCAGATAAAGAAAATAACAACAGGTTAGGTACTTGCTGAACCAAGAATCATAATCAGCCCTGTGTGTTCTTAGTTTATTAACACACAAGTAAAAAAAGTGGTCTTAAAATACGTATATTTCACATATCAGAAAATGTCTGTACCAAGCAATTTCAGTTCAGTATTTAAAGTGATTTTAAATTCTGCTTGTCGACAAGATGACTCATCTCCACAAAGAACAGAAGAGAGTTATTTACCTTCACTTTTTTTTTCTATGGGCAGAAAGAAAAACTGATCCAACTTATTTTCCTTAGTCACTTAAAACAGCCAATCTTTTCCTTGAAACTTTATGGATAACAAGCATTCTCATTTAGCAGCTAAAACAGAAGAATATGTCAATAAATATAAAGTGTTCCCTACTCTGACAAGAACTAATTCAGACAAGATGCAGGCACTGTAATTAAAAAAAAAAACAAAAAAAMCCAAAAAACCAAAAAACCCAAACAAACAAAAAACCAACAAAACCCAAAACATAACTTAAGAAACTTGGTGTTCAGGCTACAGGGGACAAAGTCTTCTCCCTGTTACACAAAGTATTTGCTTACAATAGCATTTATTTAAGGGAACCTGACTCACGCCTGATGATCACTGGTCTAAGTAATGCCAGAACATGGCACTGAAATGACATCTTTGCTTTTGGAGCACTAGCAAGTCTTAATATACTTTTCAGTTGGACTTGCAGCTCAAACATCATCTAGCTCCCTCTCACAAGGTTTCCAGGAAAAAATGCAGCCCGAATAGAAGCCTCATAATATACATCCTACACATTGGTTAAAAACCTCAACTGAGACATTTCTCAAGCTTTTAATTTTGATAAGAATGTTACTAAATTTAAAATACAATTCTGTTATTTGCCTAACATTCAGGAGGCTGAATAATGAACGGATGTTGTCCCTTCCTCAAACGCACACAGAATTCATGCTGCAAGAGACTATGACTACTCCAGTATATCAACATTTTATTCACTCTTTAAAACATGAATATTTAAACAGAAGACATTTTTCCCCATGCAGAAGCCTAAATAGAAGCTCTTATCTGAAATAGTAAAAGCTGTTATTTTTTTTTCAAGAGGTTTTAGGCTGTATAGAGATAGTTACATACACAGGCATCTCAAATGAGAGGGCACCATACATACATGTAATTGGTTGCTTTTTCTTTTTCCTCGGCAGTCTGTACAAAACGTGAAAATGTGCCTGCTTCTGACTAGCCATTAAAAGGCAGTGGTTGCACCATACTGTGATTTGGGGAGCTGAAGAAAATAGCCAGAACTGACTGATATCTGATAAACAGTAACAGGAGTCAGTTTATTGCACCAATCGTTAAATAATGGTGCTGATTATAAGGCTGCTAACTGCAGATGCTGTAATTGTCTGTCATAAATCTTAGTCATTTGTGACAGGAGCACAATGAAAGAGAGCATCTGCTTGAGGGCAAATGACTTCTGATAAATATCAGCTCTGCTAAAATGTACTTGGATGTGTCTCAATATTTTGGAGAGCCATTCATGTTGCTTCCACAAATGTGAAGTTATTATTGGTTTGTATTGATTTTGCCACCTTGGTTTTTTTTTTTTTTTCTTTTTAAAGAGACAGAGTCAGAGTGACTCAAGGTTGAGTTGAATTGAATCTCAGCTCTTTATCTGATCTACTCATTCCTCTCAAATGCATAATTGCACTTTTTCAGAAGATTGCTGTGCAGAAACACGGCCTAGAAAATTCAATATGTAGTTCAGCTTTTTATTTTTTCTCTTAAAGCAACTCCTTAATAAAGGAAAAGAAACATTCTTAAAGCATGTTTTTTTAACATAATATTTTTAAAGGCTTTAAAGTAGTTGTAGTAAGAGTCAATTAAGCTATTTCTAGAGGATAATAAAACGCAAACTTAAAAAGCTATCAGAAAGTAATTTTTTGTTTTCAGAGTAATTAACAACATTTTCATTTCCCATGCAACCTGTAACAATACAATAAAAACCCTAAGTTCTGCCATCCTGGCCCTTACTGAACAGTGCATTAGTTCTTGGATCTTATAAATGCTTATCATCCAGCAGTCTATTGCAGTCTAATTTTACCATCAATGAAAGCGGTGCATGCACATATTGATATTTAAATATGTATTTCTTTGTGATATTCTTAACACATCATCAGAATTACACTAAAAAAATTTAACAAGTAGTAAAATTGAACCTGAAATTTAAAATTGGGAATTTTACTGGTAACTGACCATTAGAATAAATAACGGCTTTCTCTTCCAGCAATTCCTTGCTTAATTCAATTAACATTGTTTAGCCTTTGTAACAAATGAATTTGGGATTCTACTGGCAGCAGTTTCTTTCGCTGCACAATTGCACATGTTGCCAAAACAAAATAGGTGCAACTCACATGTTGAATATGCAAAATCCAGTGGAGCAAATCAATTGCAGCTACCTGACGAAAGTCTGACCCATGCCATTTATGAGTCAGGGCATCACCTTAAAGTTACACAGGGTTGGTGTAAAGAATAAAGTTGGAAATCATGAATGTAGTGAAAAATACAATTTACTTTTTAAATAACTTTAATAGGGGGCTAAGACAAATATAATGGAACCATATCTGATCACCCAGCTTGTGTCATTGGTGAGGTTCAGACTTAGAGGTTTACAGCACAACCCTCTATGACTTGATCTAATAAAGTGGCAACAGTAGCATCACCAACTGCCACGTGGGCTAGCAACTGCGAACCAGTCAAAGCACATGAAGGGCAGGGGACCCTGGAATCTGCAGTATATTCCAAACATCATAGACACCTCAGCCCCAGACTGTCACAGCCCAAACTGGGTCATGCTCTTTTATAATCTCCTCTTTTTGTTCCAACTAAGCTCTGCCCTTTTCAGCTCTTGGGTTTCTCTTATTTCAGCTAATGGCATAATTTCTTATCACTCTATAATCCAGTATGTCTCTTTAGTCTTCTGTGTTGCTGGGACATCAGCAGCAGATATTTCAGGACAACAGTCTATTTCTGTACACAATATCAGAACAACTCTTGACAACCAAAGGACAACAGAGAAGGTCCTGGTTAGCATCTACAGACTATCCAGTGTACCCGCAGGGCCAAAACCAACCAACCAACAAACCACACACCATAAAAACCCAGCCCAAGTTCTGTTCTGGCAGAGATCTTAAATCCCAGCACAGGCTGCAATTATCAAACTCCCCCAAGTAATTGAGGACAGGGGGGAGAAAAAAAAAAGAAAAAAAAGAAAGTATGTCTAGGGGAAAAAAGTGTACCTAGGTTACACACCAAAGATCCAAAGAGCTGTAAATAATTTTTTTCTTCTTATTCAAGTTTTGGTAGTTTTTCCTTTTATAGGACCCAGTCAAGGTCTCATTAAATCAGTTTAGTGGGAGCTCTATCTTTTGTATGGCATACTAGAAAGCAAATGCAAGTGTAACATATGAGGTAACCCAACTGGAGGACAGAAGAAGTGATGTATGATGGATGGTAGAGGATTTGGCTGGATCTCTTTCCCATGTACTTCCACATTCACAACATTGTAAGGATTGTATTTTCTTCCAAAGCTGTAGAAATCCTGGAGAAAGAAAGAGCGAGAGAGAGACAGAGAAAGCGAGAGGTATTTTCTTTGGTCATCTTTGGGACTCTGAAACACTTATTAGTCATAAGGACTTTAATCTTGTGCTATTTCCCCAATGGAGAGATGGTGCTTTATTATACATTTTACTCTTGTTTTCTGTAGCAAATCCAAATGACCGTGCCCAGAGGGAAATCCTGATGTAAGATGAAGTCTTAAAGAAGAGAAAGATGGGCACATTAATACATGAGACCTATTAAAGAAGAATCAATGTGCTTTTTGTAAAAAGAAGCAATACTTCAGAAATTTATTGGTGTTTTTAAAAGAATTCAACAGTTATGTACGAGTAAGATCTAAGTGATAAAATCTTGAAATTCAAAAATGCTTTTGGCAAAGTCCATTGTACAAAGCTGTTAAAGAAACTAAGGTGGCATGAGATAAGAGGGAAGGTTCTCACCTGGATAATAAATAAATAAAATTTAAAAAACCCAAAGAAAATAGAGGGTGAGGCATAAGCAGACAATTTTCATAGTGGTATGAGTTCAGCAGAAGCAGCTCATGAAGATCTGTGATAAGGCCCACACTATTTGTAGTAATCAAAGAAACTAGATTACTAAAGTTAGTGGAAAAAAAGCCCTAACTGGAGAGTTATGGAAGAATGTTCAGTACCAAGCGAATGAGCAACAAAATGGCAGATGAAATTCATTGTGGATAAAAGTTAAGATATACTTGTGAAGAACACTCTCATTTTACCTATGCATACAGAGGTTCCAAGATGACTATTGCCTTTTGGTAATAGAATAGATTGTTTTATGAAAACACCAGATCAATGCTCACTTGCAGTCAAAAAAGTCAGCTAAACATTGTAAATATTTAAGAAAGAGGTAGACAACAAATTAGGAAGTGACATGGTGTTTCTGTATCTTGAATACTGAATACAGTTCTTCACTTTCCCTTCACAAAATGCATAACAGAAATAGTAAATATACAGAGAAGGCAACAAGGACTGTAAAAATCTGGACTAGAGTCTAGAGATGAGGGAGGTTAAAAAGCTACAAAATTTAAGATCAATAAAGTATGCGATACAGCAGCATAAAAATCCACTGAAGGTTATAGAAAAACCCCATTACTGCCTCAGAAYGAAGCACTGCAAACTGCTGGAAGCTGAGGACGTAGTCTGGAGAAGTACTATGGTGCGAGTGCCTTACATTCTGTCTTAGGTTCCACTGCTGGTCGCTGTCAGAAGTAATACCCAAAGTCCCTTTGACTCTGTATCTTAATGAACTTAATAAAAAAGTTTTTGTATTTAATGATGATTTTGCTTAATGAAGTGGCCAAAAGGAATCCCTCCTTCACATTAAGGTTGCATGTGAACACAAAGAAAAGGAGATGTTAAAATTTTAAGAAAAACTGTTTTAATGGCTTACTATATTTTGTCCCTAAGGAACATTTTCATTCTCTAATTCATCTTTAGTCTCCAAAGATATATTAGACACAAATTCACCTCAGCAAAGTATACAGGCAGAACACTCCCTCCTCAAGCTGCTGTATTTCCATCGCCATTCCTACTTCCCGCAGTACACTGCCTTAGCTTCCACCTCCCGGTTACCACAGACAGGAATTTGTAGATGAAGGCTATGATGGACACTGGATAGGCAACTGGAAAATAGGTTCAGTTAACTCTAATGAGGAAGCACGATCTAGCCTTTCTTTCAGATAAAAAACCCCAAACAAACAACAAAAAACCCCACACTAAACCAAAAACCAACACCCAACTGGTTCTCAAGTTTGAATGTACAGGGATTAGTCTACATTTGACATCTATTTTTAAACACATTAAAACACCTTTTATAGGTACAACATTTATTAGACTTGTTGAAAGGATGATTTTGCCATTGCTCTTGGTTCAAAATCTCTCTTCCAACCTGCTAGCAACAGGTTGCGAAGCCTCAAAAGTATGAGATTTTTTTAAAAGCTAAGCTGGCTTTCTTTGTTACCTCCTTGGTAGTAAAGAGTTGATAAAGAGTATACTGATTCTATTTTAAATATAATAGTAAYAGTGTTTGTTTTGATCCTTTAGCATTCACTTTTTCCTCTGCAATCAAGAAAGCTCAGATTCAGGCTTAAGTCAAGTGCCAGGTAGCATATTTCCTCCCACCTGAAGTTAAAGACTAAGAGCAAGCAAGGCAGCTTGCTTGATATTCACTAGCTTTCAACCACCATCAACACCGCACAGCAGCTCCATTCCAACAGCACCAAGTAAAGGCAAAGGTCAGCAAACCAAGGAGACTGCACTTCCAGAGGCTGGAGGGTCCAGGCTATGGGTCATACATGCAAACTGCCAGAAAAGTATTTGTCTACAATTTAGGGCATCAAATGATGCCAATAGGACCCAGGTCCAAAGCAAAAGGAAGCAGCTCATTATATTATGGGTAACAGACTCCTGGAATCTGTTAATGAAGAACATTATGGCCGTTAGAAGTTTATGGGCTCAAGGGAAGACTGAGGAAATGGAAGTGTAATCACTTGAGGGTTACTAAGTAGACATAAACCTAAAACTGACTCAGCTGAGCTGAAAAAAAAATTAAAAGCACGAACATCAACAAAGTTTCCTACATTTTTGTTCTGATCTTATGCTTTGTTAGGGAACAACTCATACTTATTTTTTGAAACATGACACTGGGCAAAACAGCCTTTTGGTCTGAACACATTCTCACATGCATCAAAACTCCTTTTGCGCACATCTTTGTGTTATGGTAAACATGAGAGATCTTCCCTCCCAATGGAAGAGAGGTATGCTCCCCCAGAGCAAGTGCATACAGGGACTGCCACCGTAAAATGGTCTACTCAAGCTTACTCTTCCATAACCTGTTTGTGTGTCCACATACTTCAATTTATCTTTGTGCTGGTTTTGGCTGGGGTRGAGTTAATTTTCTTCACAGTAGCTAGTATAGGGCTATGTTTTGGATTTGTGCTGAAAACAGCATTGATAATACAGAGATGTTTTCATTACTGCTGAGCAGTRCTTACACAGAGCCAAGGCCTCTTCTGCTTCTCACCCCACCCCACCAGTGAGCAGGCTGGGGGGGCACAAGCTGTTGGGAGGGGGCACAGCTGGGACAGCTGACCCCAGCTGACCCAAGGGATATCCCACACCATATGGCACCATGCTCAGTATATAAAGCTGGGGGAAGAAGGAGGAAGGGGGGAACGTTTGGAGTGATGGCGTTTGTCTTCCCAAGTAACCGTTACGCATGATGGAGCCCTGCTTTCATGGAGATGGCTGAACACCTGCCTGCCGATGGGAAGGAGTGAATGAATTCCTTGTTTTGCTTTGCTTGCGTGCGCGGCTTTTGCTTTCCCTGTTAAACTGTCTTTATATCTCAACCCACGAGTCTTCTCACTTTTACTCTTCCAATTCTCTCTCCCATCCCACCGGGGTGGGGGGAGTGAGCGAGCGGCTGCGTGGTGCTTAGTTGCTGGCTGGGGCTAAACCACAACAATCTTCCTCTCTTTGCTTACAAACCACTTTGCTTGTGGTTTTAAAACCCCTATTTCAAGTTTACTTTCCAACTAAACCCATGTCACTGTACATAAGAACTGGCTGTTAATTTTACTATTACTGATAGATATCAGTATTTCTTATTTTTATTAACTTCCTCAGATTTCTTTAGCTAGCTTGTTTGCCATACTAGTTATCTGTGAATATAAGCATTTTTAACAAGCTTATGCTACCCTGGAACAGCTGCCTGGCCAGAGCAGCAAGGCCAGGTGAGTGGCCCGGTAAAGCCCTCTACAGAGATGCATCTGCAATGACAAAAGTAGCTCATTGATTCAGTTGCTTCCTAGAACACCATCAGCTACACAGGCACAGGAGCCTTTTCCCAGGACTTCAGCTTACGCAGTACAGCATGGCCATCAGCAGTGTGATTGTCATTTTCTCAGACTGTAAGCCAAACTTGGCAGCAGAACTTTGCAGCACAAATCTTGTCCAAATATACTCAAGAAAGCCACTACAGGACTAGGATAAATCACATTGCCAAGTTAGCCTTGGGGCTAAAGCAATAACTTAAAGTGTAAGTTTATTTCCATTTAAAAATAAAACCTCTAACCTCTTAATGAATGAATGTTCCAATGAAAATCGTCCATTAAAAATTACTGTCAAGAAGCAAGGGTAAGCGATATTCAGATTTTAAATYGTTTCCAAAGAATGCTTTGAAAACTTTCACAAAGCCCACAGTGAAACCATCCAAATGACTTTTCTGTGACTGTTGAATCAGATGCTTTTATTCCCTCTCCTTCCCCCCCAATATTTAATTATCAGTTCAGTGGAAGTCTACAGTAGTTTTTCCTCAGGTTTTACCCACGGTACATCACTTGTCAAAGGTACACTAAAACATTTTCAGACCTGTAGACAACTGGACTTCTTACAGTTTCTTTAAAGGAAAAGATGACTGTGAATGCTTTGCTTTAAGTTGAAGACAAAAATTTGGAGCTGGGGGGAAATAGTTTTTTGTAGTTTTAGGAGCAGTCCAAAGGAAGTTATTATTTATGCAAACAGAAACACCTATCTTTGTGATGAGTACACATCACCTCAAATAACTTTTACTAGAAGATGATTTCATCAAATTAATGGATTTTTTTCAGAACAATCTGTATGCAAACTAATATGYTGAAGGAGTAGCATGGCTTAATTTAAGTTTAAAAAAATTTTTTAAATTATTCTTAAGCTTGAGTTACAACTCTTCTCAGATCCATCTATTTTCTTATTAGTTCAAAACTAAGATGTTGAGGCCTCAAAGTTTCTTTAGAATGAGCTTTAAACAATGTCTGTGMAACAGCCATTTCAAGGCAGATTCATCAGTTTTGGTGGAATGTCAGCAGATCAGGAGGGTGTGCAGTCTGTATCTGTGAGGCCACATGGGCATACTTGCCTTGAGAGTATGGAGCCTATCCTAGGGGCACTTAATGGGTTAAAAAACACTGCAATATGCATCAAGCACATGTTTCAACGCAGCAGGGTGCCAGTCTAAGATGTCCTCAAAGCCTAATTTGATAGATATTATGCCATATGCTGCTGCAAGTAGTGAGTAATAAAGAAAGTAAAAATTTTATGGATGAACAAAATAGGAGCTCTTATGGATGGAGTGTTTTTAAATCAGGTGTATAATTTACCTACCGTCAGACCACATGTAGAGTGCATTACTCAATTGAACTTACGAGCAGATAGGAAGGCAGTTTCTTTTAATAAGCACTTCTTCAACTTATTGGCTCTACAATTACTTGCACCAATTACCAGCAGCTGCTGCCTGTTTGGTGTTTTATCTTAGACAAGGAGTTACATTAGTTTCTAATCAACAAACCATTCAAGGACTCTTTAAAAATATTTAAATTTAATTTCCCCATTTATTTTGAATTAACTGAAATACTGGATATTTTCATTGTAGTACTCTGATTCTTCTTAGGTTCTTCTCCAAACATAGATTTATTGTTGTAACATTAATTTTATAAATTCTATAAATCCAAGAACATACATCATAAAATATTTGATACATATATATGCCTTCAGTATGTGCAGCATCAGTATTGCCCTTATTAACTATATGTGGCAGTAAATATACAGTTGATTGTTACTGCTTTTATAAAACATCAAGCTTACCATAGAATGTATGATACTCCAAGACCTTTAAGACTTGTTCAAGTCTATCAACTTTATTTATTATTTACCTGTCTGACTCATACTTAATAGGGCAATGCCTAATGTAGCAAGATAACAATTAACAGAGAAAGCATTTTAATATTTTTTTAAACAAATGAAGATACTCTTTGTTATGGGAAAGAAGGATATTTTTTTTTCCTTTACCTTTAGATTTTCAAGCAACTTAATGACACTTGAAAAACACCTTCCTGTAACATGAAAACTGGTATTTCTTTTGTAGGTTTTCTCCCCAAATATCTCAATGGGAGAAACAGAATAAAACAAATAATTTAAAACTGTAAGTAGCAGAAGTAGCTGAAAAACTAAGATGTACTATAATACCAGACTCAGTTTTTGCAATTAAAAGTAATAATTAAATAAAAACCAGGGTGTCTGCTAAGTTATTCCAACTGAGGCCTTGTCTAAATTACAGAATTGCCACCTCTGCTGTTACACTAGAGGATTCTACCAACGTAGAGTACAATAAACTCTCAAGAGACTTCCTGGTGGTCTATACCTACCCCTACCTATGCCACCTTCCCCTCAAAACACAAATGGGACAGGCAAGCTTATGCAGTTCTGGTGCAATTTTAGAGGCTGCAGTGTACAGCTATTGTTCAGGAGCAACAGAGGCTGTTGTTCTGGAAACAGCCTTCCTCATGGCAAATTTCTGGGAGAAGACTGCCTTTCCAGGGAGCAAACTATGTTTACTACAAAGAGAACAGTCAGATAAAAATAAAAAACACAACAAAACCAACCAAAAAAACCAAACCACAACAAAAACACCTTTTGCATTTAAGTTTTTATACCAATCATCACACTTTTTGAGTTTGTCTTCTCAGGTATGGGGGCATCCTTCATACTGTACATGAGCAGCATGCTAGGAAGCTTAAAATCTGAACAGATGCCATTGGGATAGGTACTATTAGTGCTCAATCCACTCTAAAGGGTCTGTCAATCACCACAGGAGAGTTAGCCGAAAAAACCCTAAACCAAACCAAAACAAAAGCTTTCTCTGTAAAAAGTAGAGAGGTACTTTGGACATTTTAGAGCACAATTTTCAGAACCAAGACAGTCAGGAGAAACTTTCGGTAACATGATGATGCAATTTAACAGATAAATGCTTGTGTATAGCCTTAGTTAATTAAATCCCATGTATAGAAATCTCGCAACACTAGCCATCTTCAGGGCAGTATCATGATTCCAGGTCTAACATTGAGGAAAGAGAAGATGCCAATTCAGTGATGTCTCTCAAATCCATGGGTACAAAGTGATATAAGCTCAAACCCGGTAAAAATATTTCCATTTCCCATTCACGGGGAGTTTGTTATAGACATACATTGCAGCTGTCTGAGGGAAACAAAGAAAAACCTTTCTTGTTCCTAATTTTCTGAAATTATGCATCAGAGCATGCAAATCCTGCCTCTTCTGTAAAATAATTAGATCTAAATAGAGCAGTCTACTTGTTTCACATTATTATCTGTTAAAAAGAAATAATCAAGACTGTTAAAAAAACCCAGAAAATTCCTTAAAAGAGGCCTCAGGATCAACAAACACCTCATGTAATGAAGGAGTCCTCTGTAAATATCAGGATATTGTAACTATTTTTGGAACCCAGTGCCAGAGGTGCCTTCTAGTATACTGGATCCAAACATGGACTTCCAACTGTAATCACAGAATAATTTAGGTTGCAAGAAACATTTGGAAGTGATCTGATCCAACCCTTACACTCCCCAAAGCAAGGCCAACCTCAGACTTAGTCTTGAATCAAATTGTGCTGAAAATGGCAATAGAAAGCAGGAAAATTAGTCTGCAAATGAAGACATTTATTTAGAAACTTYGTGGTGAGCATCATTTGAAAACAAGTGATGAATCACCCCTACATGTCTCAGAAGTCATTACTTGTATATCTTTCCTTGTTCTTTTTCTCCAAAGCATGCTAAAGAAAAAAGCTGTGGAGAGAGGGGGTCATTTTCTAGGATTTTACTAAACGCAAGTAAGTAGTCAGGCCTTCTTAACTGTTCCAAAAAGAAAAATCACCATTTTCCACAGAAGAGGAAGGTCCTGCCCTCTCTTTACCATAGACTTACAATTCAGTTTCTTCATCACACTACCAGTGTATTAAAGCCACAGACCATTCTGCTATTAAATTTTAGAAATAAGCACATTCATATTTCTATTGCAAATTCCTTCAACCCATGCAGTTAACTTAAAAATTATCCATCTTTTAATGTGATCTCTCACAGCTGGGAAAAATCTAACCCTCTCAGGACTCAATCAGAGATTCACATAAATTTGTTTAATTAACACTAAGCTTAATATCTCTCTTAATTATGACTGCAAACACTTTCTTAAAACAAATCAAACTCACTAACTTACAAAAACAAAACAAAGAAATATTACACCATTTAAAAATGACTCACGTAAATTTTTGAGAAGATTAAGATCTTTTTCCTCTCTTCCCATGGATTTTTTTTCCCCTCAGTGTACATGAGGGACTGTATAGTATTCTTAGACAATACACACAGTTCTCAAGTGTTTCTTGAAAAAGAGGTGGTCTATCACATTAGCAAAACTAAGGTCACCATATATATATTTTGAGGCTCATAATTTGAATTCCACCCAGTCTTCTGATAATATCCTGAAGAATGACATATTTAAGCACATACACACTTCTATCCTGTAGAACACACAATGTTAAAAGACACCAGGTTTGTAACTCTTGGTTTCTCTAGCTGATACATTAAGGTGCTCAGAAAATTGTACGAGGATATCGCCCTCTCTCTGGATCAAATCTATAAAATGGAAAGCACTCATTATGCACAAACCTCTAAGCATGTTAGTCATCCTTGGGAATATATGTTTCCCACATAATGAATTCCAGACATGTCTACAATTACAAAAATTATTGTTGTTTTAGAGCTATGCTTGGAGAGAATGTGCAGGTTACATAAACAAAAGGAAATATGAAAATATGGTATCACTGATGTCACTAATCTCTCATAGCTCTATAGCACTGCCTGGACATTGGTATGCACCTTATTGCATAACATACTTTTTTTTTTTTATTATTCAATAATACACAGTACAGATACTTAAAGGCATAAAATTAACTATACAGTGTTATGTCTTTCTTGCAGAAAATTTTGCCACTGAAAGGGGCTTGTAGTCAAAAGAAACACTGTTAGGCTTAAAGTAACTGTTTCATGTCCAATACAAATATCAGTTTGACAATCAAAGCATTAGACCTTGCTCTTGAGCATGGGCAGCTATGTATTTAACTAATCAAGGACCTCATTCTGTAAACTCTTTGCCTGCCATACTTCCTGTGACCTCTGAAAGGGTCAGTAAGCCAGAACATCTGAAGCTATAGCAATAGAAACTATTTCCTATCTTACTTAAAGTATTTTCCTGTGGAATATCAGAGGCATACTGACATTTTTTCAAAATCAAAATCCATTTTGATTACCTCAATCAAGAAAGAAAATTAAAAAATKACCAACACATCCAAATGGCTAGAGTGGACTCCCTCCTGTCAAGGTCCTCCCCTCTTGGCAACTTAACCCAGAAAATGAAGCAGTAATTGTCCAATGTGCTGCTTATTTTTCAGATAGTAAACTTGCTTTTTTAAGATAGAAAAATTCTAAGTGTAATGAACACCCATAAAACTGCTTTCTCAATCGTCTGGAAAGAAGCAAAGAAGTTGCATCATTTGGCAATTCCCAAGTGCCAGAAAATACCTGGAAAAGAGAAAATTTAACAACCTTTACTGTTTTATTATTACTTAGCCCTCAAAAAAGATGGATACAACAACACTGGCAACTCCTTCCATTATCCTAAAATTGGAATAGTCACCATGACAGCAATAAAGCTTTTTTTCAGTTATTCACACAAAATTATTTGATGTCTCCCTAGATTAAGATACTATCTTTACTGCTTATCTAATAAGACAAATTTGAAATCTTCTAAAACAGGTAAGTGTCACATTCAGTTCTCCGTCATAAAACTTAAGACTTGGTTTCCCAGGAGTACCAGAGCTCCTCAGACAAACTCCTAAGCTACCAAAAAAAACCCCCAAACCACACCCAAAAAAAAGTCCTTCTACTTAGTATGATGAACACTAGTGTTGAGGCCACATGAGAGAAAATGGACTCGGAATTTTCTCTTGTATTTCTCAATGAATTTGATTTAGGACTTGTAAGATCAACTCTACTGGATCTCATTAAATAACTATGCTTTGAAAGAAAACATAGCAAGAATAAAAAGATGGATCGAAAGAGAACATCAAGCTTTAAAGAAAGTTTCTGTCCCTTTCCTACACGCTCTTTAAAAATGCACATCTTGGGTTCCACAAGGAAAGAAAAAACCCAAACAACAACAACCCACACAGCTCTTGAGTAAAGAAAACACATTTGTGCATTAACTTTGTTTTTACAAAAATAGCAGAAATGGAACGGTCATTTCTTACACGTCAAGCACATTTTTTTCTTTACAAAATACTAGATCTACAGTTGCAGTTCATGTAAGCATGCCCAGGAAGGCTTTAACTAGTTAAAGCKTTAACCACAGGGTTCACTGCCAGACAGTCATGTGAGAAATGGCCACTCTCCAGTTATTTCCAGTATCTACACAAACCAATATCCAAGTGCAGCTAAGGACTACATTGTAAATGTGAGATAAGGAAACGAAATAAGTTTTTAACTATTTTTGTCAAACCAGAATTTACAGACTTCGACACTTAGTTAAATTTAAGGTGATGCTGCTTACCACTGATCATTTTTTTTTTTTAATAGCAGCACACCTCTTCTTTTTAAGCACACCTCTGCTTTTTAAGCACACCTCTGAGATTCTTCTCATTGCCAGATATATAGTATCTATTATAGATATATTTAATAAGGTTAGCTTTACTGAGAAAGATTTTACTCTTTAAAATGAGAGCTTTTTAATACAATGGAAAATTTTCTTTTAAAAACCGGAATTAATGTGCACTGCACATAATGTGTTGTAAAACAGGCAGCGCATCATTATCACCTCCTACTCAGAGCCATTTTAACTATAATCTCAGTATTTGGGTAGATCAGCTAATTAACAACCTAGTATTACTGTAAAGATGAGATTGTCATGTTGTTTCAAGTGGTTTTTAACAGTCTTTGAACACTAACTACTAAATTTGTTAACCATTTGCACTATTTTAAGAAGAAAAAAATATATAATTTTTCAAAAGTCTAGAAACTGAAAAGATTTGTAGTTTGATTAAAAACTGCATTTACATTTATATAAAGTTGGGGTTTTGGGTGTTTTTTGGTTTTTTTTTTGTTTGTTTGTTTGTTTTTTTTTTTCTTCAATAAATACATTGGGCCATATCTACAGACTGCTTGCATTAATTGATTCTGGGGTTAGAACACCAGCATTTCTGACATTTCCTGTCCTTACCATTCCAAGTTGTGGCCTCATTTCAACTAACACTGAAAACACAAAAGCAACGGTAGAAAAGTCTATTTCTTTATCAGTGCATGTGTACATTGAACAACACATCCAGATATAGTCAAGCAACAAGGTTCCAAATCCTTATTTGAGCAGTCATAAAAAAAGTAACCACTACAAGAAAGCACAAGGCAGCTAAAACTACAATTTTTTCATACCCACATAGTCAAATGATGTCATAATTTCCTCACTGCTCAGTGACACCAATGTTTTCAGACAAAAGGAACAGGTACGATTTCACTCACAAGCTGTTCAAAAGAATTAAGTCACTGGATTTAAGCTTTTATGCATTCAGATAGTACACTGGGTTTTAGATATCTGCATTGTTTTGTGGCTAGTGCCTACTACRTAGCCCCTGTATCTTGTAAAGTCCCTTCCTCAAACATGACCTTAGCAACTCTACTTACCTCATCATCTTTTCTAGTTGTGGTCAGAGCTATTTTACCAAAGCAAATCCTTTGTAATTACAGAAGTTAATCTAATTGGAGGGGGGAGTGTTCACTCTTTTTTGTTTCTAGTCCCAAATATGACTTTGAATAGAGGTAGAAAGTTAAGAGGTAGAAATTCCTGCTTCGTCAGAAGAATCTTACATCTCAGACACTTGAATGGGCATGGAATTCCTGAAATGTCATCAAATGGTGTTCTCTCTGGTGAAGTATACTCAGACCATAACATGTTTTTCTCTAGCAAAGCATCACAAAAGCCAACCATCACCTCTCATTTCAAAATACCTAAATGACTGAAGGCCCACTTTCAACCTGCAAAATCCCTTGAGTTAAATACTGAATAACTATCACGTGCGTTCAGTGCACAAGTTTATTAAAGAGAAAAGGAACAAGGTAGCATTGAAAAGTACTTTCATAAATTTACCTTAAAAATAACAGAAACACGACCTCTCGTATCAAAACATACAGAATTGGTTTAAAATACCTTGCCAAACGCGCCTGCTTTCACCACATTTGATTAAAGCATAAGTAGTCTGAAGTAGAAATAAGATACAAAAGTTAAAGAAAACTGAGTACTAAGAATGCAACTGAAAACCTTTGCCTGTGAAATACAAGTTATCCTCTGGTTAACATATTATTAACACTAAACTAGGATTTTTTCCCTAATATTGTGTAACAAAAGTTGCCACATGAAGTGATAACATTGAGTGCCCTATTAGGTGAGAAGCTTATGATATTTAACCTTTCCAAGATTCACACGCACAAACCAATGAAAAGTAAATTATTCATTAGAAAGCTGAATGTAAAAGAGATTCTCAAAGTAGCTACCAAACAGGTACAGAAGGGAAAGCAGTCCATCAAACAACCCAGAATTCTGATGCTATGGGTAAGAAAATGATGAAAGAACTATATATGTTTTTGAGAACCAAAAATTAAGAGGAGAGTAGTTTTGCAATCAGAGTTTTGAAACTGAGCCACATGGTCTGCTAAAATAGACATACACGAAGACCAGACAATTCAATGCAATATTAGACTGTTTATGGAACAAACAGGATAACACTTAAGTATAATTTAGGAATTATTCATCAGAACGATTCTCAATTCCTTCGTTAAGAACTGCTTAGAGGATTTAGAGTAGATATTCCATGCAACCATATACGCAGCATCTAGTCAGCAACCCATTCTTTAAAATGTTTACATCAAATTTTCATAGGAGTAGGGCTAGAAAAGTAGCCTGGAAGAAAGCAAGTACAGTTGACCCAATTCTTCCCTTGAGTTGTACTCTATATATGCATATTGGGGCTAATTGGATATAAAATTACAGACTGATAGGAGTGAACTATTGTTACACACAATGCTTTTTCTGATAGTATTACAGTGTATCTGATAAAAGCTCATATACATGACCTACTTATTGACGAAATGTACAAAGGACTGACAATACTGAGAACTCCTCCAAATTAAAATCAAAAAGCAGTTTAATTTGGAGCTAAGTGTGAAAGGCCTTTTCATTTATCAGTTTGCTTCATGAAAGGTGGTAGAAGTGAAAAGCCTAATTAATTTCTCTTAAGTAAAATAAAGGACTATACTAGTATTTATTTGTTTATCCTACAGAATGTTTTGTATTGCAGGATAATTGTGGGATTATCATTTCCACTTAAAGGAGAAATGCATTTGTTACCACTGCATCAGAGTATTATTCAGTACTGTTCTGCATTAGCAGAATTTCAGCCATCCTACAATACATTCAGATAGAAGTTCATTTTATAAAATCATATTTTAGTCTCCTGTATTGATTTCTCAACCCACCATATACAATTTGTCTCATTACTTACTCCTGTTTGACTGCAGCAACTTCCTGGAAGGCCAAGTGTAGGCACCTGAAGACACAATTCTATTTCTAACTGCAGGGAACATCAGTTAAAACCCAGACTACAAAAGTCACAGTCAACACATTTAAAAAGATTTCCCTGTTTCCCTTCATCATCACCCTTCTAATTTCCATGCTGATCAACCAAGACTCATATCTCACAATTTTCCACATTGTGTCTGCTTTTGAGACATCACAAAGTCTAGATTTCTCAGGCCTGTTATCATGTTTCCAGAATGCTTTCAGGGCTGACTCTGCTTTCAGATGACATTTTTCCCTGGTTAGAATTATGCAGAATTCCAGAATACACTAAAACCCAKCAGCAGTTAACTTCTATGTATCTCTTTCTATATTCTGCACCTAACAAACAGGGCCTTTCTGAACACAACAGCATTTGTGTTCTTAAGGCAAAATAAATTGCAAAAAGCACAATGGAAGGCTCTCTAAAGACTTCATTGCTGAAGTCATTATTCAAAACACATCCCGTTGCCAAATCTGCAGAGCAGAATAGCACTGCACTCCCTGCCTTCCCCTCCTCCCCTGAGCTAGAGATATTGATTGCAAAATTGACATCACTAATGCAAAGAATAAAACATTCAAGAAAAAAAGACAGGGTTAAACTCCTGAATTAAAAAGTGCCCTAAACTTCAAATGGAGGCAAATAAAAAAGGTCTTCAGGAAGCAGGCAAAACAAAGCACAAAAAAGAAAGAAAGAAAAATAGGAGGTATTCTGTTTCTCCATAGAAATATTACATGTATCCACATTTGTCCAGGAGTAGATCCTCCAAGGACTAAGAGAACCAGTCTCATTATGACATGTGCAAGTAAAAATTTACTGAGTCATAAAACTCGCTAAAATTAAGTAAGTTAATACTGCTCATTTGTAGAATCCAAGAAACTGTGCCTTTTTAACTGCAACTTTTTGGTTCCTTGTGCACTTATTCCAAAAGAAAAGCTTTTATGTGAAGAATTTCTTTTATATTACGATATCATAAACCATCTAATTGCCAAAATTACTTTATAGGAAACAATTGAGCTTGTAAATATAGCACAATAAGAACAGAGTGCTAAAGTTGCATTCACTTAGCATATACTTAGCCATAGATATAACAACTATAATATGCAATTGTTCTTGACTTTAGAAGACAGAAAGTTATTTCACATTTTGTCCATTTTAATAGATCTGTTAGAAAATAAAAAAATAATTTAACTGTTAACCTAAAGTTACAAGGATATCAGATTCTGAAACATTCTAAATTTTTTCTGACTTTATATACCCACAAAAATATTTAATCATGTTATTGTGCACCATTACTGAGTGCACAAGTACTGAGATATGCATTTGGGCTACATACAAACTGCTATCATATGAAACTTATTTCTACAACCACCACTCTTTAATAGAGCCTCTGTCTTCTTTTAGTCTTAAATTTACCTTCAGGAGCAAATCTGTATCTTATAGGCATTAAGGGAAAAAAAAAAAAAAAAAAAGCATCAGGTACATTACCCAAATGATGCTATTGGAGGCGTAGCTACCAGGAAAGCAACACAGACAGAGAAAGCGCTTTCCTCCAATGCAGCCATGCTGCTGTTCCCCAAGCACAGTGGGCCATCACCCCATCGACACTCCGCTGAGAGAAGGCAGCACAAACAGTCCCCTCACTTCAGTTCCTGAGGCTTGTAACTCAGCTTGGAGACAAAACACACCTCCTTCTGCTATCCCTCCTTCTCAGAACACTCTTGATGAATTTAGCTGAAAAGCTTCAGGACACATTTTCCCCCCATCTTTCAATATCTTTCAATAGTTTACTTGTGAAGGCTGCTTGGTTTTAAACTAAACTCGTCCCAGCTGAGGTGTGCTAATTGCTGCTGGATGAACAATACTCAGCTGATACCTGGGTCTCTGATGCAATTTACCTGTRCAGTCAGGTGCTGCAATCAGGCATGCTGTTCTCCCCTCCCGTGTAACAGCTGTAGATCCTTCACTTACATCACCTGTTCACAAAAACAGGAGCAGGAAAGTTTTCTTTCAAAAACACATAGGAATACAAATTTATTCCTAGTGTGGCTGTACTGAGTGTGATGTAATTATACCAGGGATATAACCCAATGTGTTTGCTGTCACTGGATTTCAGACTTCCCAGTAGGACTTTAAGAAAAGTAGTGAGATACTATCCAGTATTTAAAAANAAAAAAAAAAAGGAAAAAAAAAAAAGAAAGAAAGATAGAAAGAAAAGAAAAGGAATCTGGCTTTATGCCATAATAGCTGTCATCATTCTCAGTAAGAACTTGGTCCATCATATAGAAAGCATCCTTTAGTAACTTTATAATCAGGGTGGATACATTCAAATTCTATGCTACATAGAAGGGAAAAGACAAAAGTCAATGCACATAGAAATATCAACTTGTTGAAAAACTGGACAAATTGCTTTCACCTGTGCCATTCACACTCCACCCTCTCTAAATACACAAAAATTATGTTTTATGTAAAAATATGTTTCTGATATAAACCACAAAAGACTTATTCTGTCCACCAAAAAGGAGGGAATTTTGGAGAGATTTATTGCACTCAGGAATGATTGTCAAAGTTTATTTAAAGCTGCATTCCTAGAGCAACTCTTAATTATCCAGTATGCACTGGATAATGAGATAAGGGTTGCAAGATTAATATTGTTCACATAAAGGAAAAGACCTAGATTAAACAATTTCATATCTATAGTGGCAAATGTAATATTCACCCTGAACACAAAAAGCAGATATCCTCAATATTAAAATACGTTCAACTCTGATCTCTCTCCTTAAAGGGCACCTCATTCTGAGAAGTGTCATTGAAAGCATTGATACCAGTTCCTGAGGTGAGGTACTACATGAGACATAATATGGCTTTTCCTCTTTCAAGCAGATGAAACCTTGCATAGTCACACATACTCAAAACTCTCGTCTTAAATAGCTACCTACATCCAGGTTCCTTCTTCTCTGATTAAAAAAAAAAAAAAAAAAAAAAAGATTTTGCAGGCCATTTCTTGTCTGCATCACCAAAAGCAACTTACACTTCTCCTTCACCCACTAGAAATAGCAGAATAATTAAATTTTTTATGCTCATAATTAATTTTTAAAATAACACTGCAAATCTAGATGCCAGACAGCAAAGAACAAAGTAGGCCATTAACATTTCAGATATTCTCCAAGCAATACTATCATTTTGTTGCAAGGTATTCATGTCCATTTGAGCCTCCCTAAGGAAAGCAATATATACTAAACAGTTTAACAAAATAAGCACCTGTATATTACAAGGAGGAGATTAAAAAAAAAAAAAAAATTTAAGTACATTGCCTCCTCCAAAATATTTTTAACTCTACATAAACTGCAAGAAGCCTAGAGTTTTAATTTTACATTTGCCAACAGTGACACCTGCTGGAAAGCACCGTGCTCATATTTTCTGTCTTTTCAGACTCCTGCCATAATATGGCAGCTTAACTTCTGCTGCTGTGATGTAGTTCAGTTTGCACATACACGTGCGGTGGAGATACTTTTTATTACAAAGTTAAATCTTTTTGTATCAAAAGTTGGAGTATTCTGAGGACCAGTGGCATGCAATGACTTTTTTAGTACTGTTTGGTATTTCAGATAAAAGCAAACATGAATCTTATTTGAGAGTATTTATTAGATAAATAGGCTTTGAGAACTGCAGCAGAACTGGGACTGCAAAGATCTTYCGGTTTTTGCTTATACTCTTTAAGTAATTCAAAATGAAATATTTCATGCAGAAAGTTGGAACATGAGCTCAGTGCAAAAGTTCTGCAACTATACATAATTATTTTGCTCAGCTACACTGATGTAAAAAGCAACCATCCACATCATTCATTAGCAAAAATACAACTATTTTGGCTTCTAATAGTTGGAGACAATTGTGTAAATATTGATGCAATTTTTTAAAGTAAAATACATAATAACAATAATATTCTTTTTACACTAGTATTTATCCACTAAAGTAGTTAAGGTGTATTATCTTCTYTTCATACTGTTTTTAACACACAGAGTTCCATGCTATGTATGGATCTTATGCAAATGCTCTTTGATTTCAAATGAGACTTTGCATACTAAGGAGTCTATTTTCCCATCAATGCAGAAGAGATTTACGCACATAAGTCCCATTACCATTAATGGGACTCACCCACATAAATCCCCTGCACATTGATAGACCCTTAGGATTTACATTGAAATGGGTCCTTTAGAGCCATTACAATGTCAACCTTTTGCCAGGATTTTGCGTATTAACAATACTAAGCAATACGTGGCAATCTTAATGTGTAAAATCCTAGCAAAAGGCACAACACAGAATTATATGAACAGAGCAAAAAAATCTTACTCTTATGCTATTTAAAGATGATCTTTAACTATTCTTTACCTGTCCACATTCCTACTAGCTGTTTTCCATCGTTACTTTGCTTATTAAAAATCCTACCTTCTATTTTACATGACTATCCTCTTTCCCTAACAAGCACTGCTCAAAATCTGCTCCAAAGCATCTTAAAAAAAAAAAAAAAATATTTTATTTTTCAAATGAAAAACTTTCCTTCTATTAACTTCCCTTTTAGCTGGTTACAATCTCTCAGTTTCCCTACTATTTTTTTTTAAACTGATAACCCTACAGTATAAATGCAGTAGTATAAAACCAATGATTTAAATGCAGCAAGTGAGAAGGCTAAGTAGACTAAAACAAAACAGTAGCAGTAGTAATTCAATTTGTATGCAGTGAAGCATAATTCCCAAAATATGCCACAGTGTCACTCTGTCCCTCAAGGCTATAGGTAAGAAAAACAAGGTCATCTACAATCCCACACGTGTTAAGAACAACCACATATCACCAAACTAAGCTAAGATGCCACTGGAAAAGCAACATTTACCACCTACACTGTCAGAAATACTTGAAACAGATCTATCTTCCATACACACAAAGGCAGTTCAACTCCTAACTCCTAATTTGCTGCGTAACTTTCCATAGATTCACATGAGTGTTTTGGTGTCTAAACAGAAATTAGAAACTAAAATATTTCTTCAGAACTTGGTCTACTAGTAACTTAACTGCTGAGCAATCTACTCTACGTAACGACAAGATCACATGGCTGTTTGCCCATCCCTCACTGCCCCTGTGACATGATCAAGAAACAGGAGGATATACTTGATGAGTAAGAACATTCATTCCACTTGAAAAAAGGAAAAATCTTATGTTTGATTCTTTATTGTTTATTTTTAAAATGTTTTATATATATATAAAACTAAACTAATTACATATATATTTGAGGAGTTGGATTACACTGCTACTACTTGGCCATTCAGCAGTCACTAAAAGCACTGAACTGCTAAGTGTCAGACACCAGGAAGACCAGCTCATAAATGGGACCACCAAAGAGAATGAAGCTTCATCACTTAAGTCATGAAAGACTCTCTCCTCGAGTACTAGACAGAAACTCCTACCTGCAGTTATGCAAAATTTAACATCCAGATAGCAGGCTGCCACTGTTGTAGGAAATGTACAGTCCCATAATAAGAGGGAAATGATGCTGCAAGCAATAACTATTTTACATTAATAAAGCAAACAATTCTCATTTTACAAGCAGGGGTGTACAGGTCAAGAAGCATACTCTGGGTGACCAGCAGCAGTTCCAGCACATCATATCAGCCACTGCTTCCTGATACTAATGGATACATCACTGCTGCAAAGCAATGAACATTCAAAAGGTTCCTGCCACTATTTTACAAAGGAAGTTGTTTTACACTGTAGATTTAGCACCTGTCTTCAGTATAATACAAAAATAAATTAAAAAAAAAAAAAGAAAAAGAGAAAGAGAGAGAGCATGAGAGAGAGCATGCAAAATACTGGATAAGTAACCATGGTGATTCTTGATCTCACATACAGGATAGACTATCCACATTGTATGTGACCTTATTCTACTCCACGATGAAGTAAGACTCCACAGACTTCAGCATCAATAATATGGTATGTCATGATTCTTGCAGGATCAGGCTCTTAGGACCAGACCTACAAAGTTAATTATATATTTAAGAAAATGAGAGTTAAGCATGTAAATATTGTGAATTTGAGTCTTAGTGAACAAAACCAAACAACAACAACAACAACMACMACCACCCTCAAACACAAAACCACACCACAACCAAGTACTATGGTCCAGATCCACAAAAGAACCAAATCCCAGGAAGGGATTGCATGTAATTTAACTGACAGACAACTAAAATCTGCAGAAGAATTGTAAGCATTTTTTCCCCAAGCTTGGCAAATCACCCCTTATTCCTCACAAGCAAAATCAGGGCAGGAGATCTTTTATTCTACAGTAGACCTAATAAGGATCCTGCCTAAATAACTTTCTGGTTAAATCTCCAAATGGTCCAGTCCAATAGCATGTTTAGTGAGTGACTAACATACCTACAGGACGGTCACTGTACTTCGTGATGGAGCTCGAGAGACCCTCCTCCCCTTTCATTTTAAGGGAAAACACAAGATGGTGCTAGAGGTGGTAATGCTCCTTTTTACACAGTATTTCAGCCATTAGAGCACTGTCCAGATTTTGTGAAAGTAGTCATCATTTGTTTGAGGAGGTTTGCACTCTAATAGCCCAGATGAAGGGCCTATAATCACCTAGTAATACGCTAGCTGGCAGTACAACCCTTTTAAATTTAAATTGCCCTATTTTGCAAACACATCGTGATTCAGCAAAGGCGATCATATTTCCATAGCTAGGGGAAAGCCTTAACTTGGGAGAGGGCAGATCAGGTCCTGAACCTTACCTGAGAGTTTACTCAGTGACAATAAGTGGAATTGGGAGTTAGACTTAGACGAATTAACCAGCTGGAAAACAGTTCTCACATGCAGACGTTATCTTGTAAGTTCTGCTGAATGCTAATAGGAACAGGACAGGACAGAACTGACTTCCAGGACTTGACTCAGTTGTTCTATATTGTAGCTCAATTAGCCCACAAAGTTAAAAAACTCAATTAAAACAAAAATCCAGGTTATAATGGGTTATTCTTGCTTTTGCCAAGCAGCTATGCTTCTGTAAGAAAAATGTATAATTAACATTGTCCAACCATCCTGATTTAACTGAGCTCTGCACAAGCTTCTAACAGACCTGCACTTGCAGGCTATTTCAAAAAACTATTGTAAACCCTGTATTCTGTGTTTGCCATTAATGTTTGCCTATCTTCCTGCCCAGAAACAGCCTCATTTCTCCCCTTCCCAATTACCCACCTTCACCCAGCCCTCAGAACTGTATAATTTTTCCCATAGTCATATTTGTCCCTCCCAGAGCTGCATGGAAGCTGCAGTTTCAGCCCTCAAGCTGCTTCTTCCTCCTCTTGATGCTGAATCAAGCAAAGAGAGAGAGAGAAGACAGGAAGGACAGAGACCAGCTTAGAGCTGAAGAAGGTAGCAGCTGCCCTGAGCTACTAGATTTCTTCTGCTCTCTCCTTCCTTTCTTTGCAAATGGATTCAATTACTGCCTCCTTAGGGGGAAGTATACGAGGCTTGCCAACAGGCCTGAATAGCTGCTATACTCAAGGAAGAAGTAGCCAAAAGCACTCCTTTGGTTAGTTAAGGTTAAAGCGTGTATCCTTCTCACAGGGCTGAAATCTCAGGTGTCTCACAGCTTGCTCCAACCTCAGTTAAAATGAGATTAATGAGAAGAATTTGAGAGAGTTAACAAAACAGGTCCTCGTCATCGAAATGACATTGCTCAGGTTCAGTTGTTATCACTCAAGATAGGATTTCCTGTAATCAGCTGCTTCTATAACCATCCTCATTTATCTCTAATGACTGTGTACCAGCAGTAATGTACATCCCTTTGCAGGTTTACTTTTTGTATTTTTGCCACAAAGCAACCTTGCTGTGATGACATAACTGCTGTATTTAGTTCCTGCTCTGTACTAAAGTATAATGCTCAGCTAAAAGTTTTTCCCTCTCATTGTGTAGTCTATATATAAAACTTAAGATATAGTTTCTCGCCAAAAGGCAGGAGATGGTGATATTTCTGTAGCTATAGATAGTAGTTACCTAGTACTCAAAATTACACTTGTATTAAAAATGACACATATTACTATTGCACAGTGAACTTCTATGACTTACGTGTCATCTTCTCAATTTTACTAGTCAAAATACATTTTTAGCTATTGTTCCTCGACAAAAAAAAAATGTATATTACTAATGCTAAGGTTGTGACATGAAGTGACAGAAGCCAGAAAAATTCAAAGATAAGGCTGACACTGTATCCTTTACTCACACCTCTGGGTTAAGACAAGACAACAGCTGTCTACACTTTGGAATTCCCAGCCTTTGTTAAATATGTATCATAACCTTCACATTAATTTTAAAAAGCCCATCTCTTCTTCTTTCCTTAAAAATGGTTTTTAAAAATGTTTTTGTTCCTTGATACAATTTGTAAAACATTAAAGGAATGGAAGAACAAGCGATAGATACTGCTGTAAAACTCACATATACTTTTAGATGCATATTGCACCATCTTAATGATATACCAGACGCAATTCTGCACTGCAGAAAATCCAGGTTTCATGTTTCTTCCCAGTTCCTTACTCCTTTGCAACATACAACAAAAGGAACTTACCACCCCCAAGTTGTATCATTCTTTCCTACTTTACTCTTTTGGGGGAGGCTCCTGCAAGTTTTTTAAAAAAAAAAAAAAAAAAAAAATCCTTTCACATGACAGCATCTCTCACTCAAAGGGATGTACATCCATGATCGGCAAGGAGAACACTGACACTTTAGCCATTGAAAAGAACGGAGTTGGGACAGGGAACTCCACAGCATGTCTGTACAAGGCTGCACAACCCACTGCCAGCAAAGACATTCCAATAGCTCACAGGGAGCCTGAGATGGGCTGTCCATGGAAGACCCGATCAGAATTTAGTGCTAGGAGACCTGAATTCAATTCATTACTCTCCTCAGAAGTTTTGTGATACCCTAAGGAAAAAAAACTGTTTTCTACATCCAAGGACCCCACAATAAAATGGGAAGGTGGGATACTGCAAGTATAGGTATAAATAGTGAGGGAGCCAGATAAGACAGTGTGGGGAACCAGGTAGTAACCAAAATATCTAGAATAAAACGTTTAGCTGTGGGAAAGAACTATACAGTTTTATACCCTGCTGTATCAAAAATCTTTACAATTATACAACCCTCTTATCCATAGTGTTTAAGTACTTTTAGAAGTATTTATTTGTCATCCAAATACTATCAGTATGAGACTAGATATCAGTGGAGAACAGGTAGATGAAGCAAGTTGCCCATGGCCATTAAGATGTCTGTGGCAGAACAAAAGAAACTGAAGCAATTTCTCCATCCTTTGGCCTTCCGACATGAAGACTGCAGCTGCTAAGAATATGAGCACATAAAAATGAAGGAATTCAGGACCTATATGAAGGTCTTTGATTATATTACAAATTTGATCAAATATCAATCCATTACAGGAATCACCTAATGAAATTACAAACACACACACAGAGGGAGCATTTTCTAATATATTGTAATCATTCCCTTCACAAGCAATCCAGTGCACAAAGCAAATATTTTCCTATCTACAGTTATTATGTATGTATAATACGCATAATAGACTGTAAGTTTGGAATCCATCAATGCATTTTACTGCATTAATATCTCCCAACTTTTACACAATATCCCTTTAAAATTACTATGTCTACCTTTTATTTTAATGGTATGATGTGACAGATCTTAAGGAATCTGTTCCAACCCAGTAACTCCTGCTTTCACTCCCACCCAAACATCCAATCTATGTATTACAGCTACTATTCATTTCATAACTTCTCTTTTTCACTTATCTTTAATAGGCTGAATTTACATGGCAAGTTCCTGAAAGCAAGCAAAAAAGATGTTGCTTATTCTGTTCTAAATCAAATACATTTTAACTTTACTCTTTCTACAAATCCATTCAGGGTTTACACTGACATGACAATTTCTTTCATCCACTTTTGTATGCTACTGTCCTGATTTTGGCTGGGACAGAGTTAATTTTCTTCCTAGTAGCTGGTATAGTGCTGTGTTTTGGATTTAGGATGAGAATAATGTTGATAACACACTGATGTTTTAGTTGTTGCTAAGTAGTGCTTACATTAAGTCAAGGACTTTTCTACTTCCCATGCTCTGCCAGGTGCACAAGAAGGGAGGGGGCACAGCCAAGACAGCTGATCCAAACTGGCCAAAAGGATATGCCAYACCATATGACATCATGCTCAGTATATAAATCGGGGGGAGTTGGCCAGGGGACAGTGATCGCTGCTTGGGGACTGGCTRGGCATCGGTCAGTGGGTGGTGAGCAGTTGCATCACTTGTTTTGCCTGGGTTTTGTTCCTCTCTTTCTTATTGTTTTCCACTGGGGGTTGGAAGGGTGAGCAAGCGGCTGTGTGGTACTCGGTTGCCAACTGGGGTTAAACCACGACAGTCACCAATCCCTTCATGCATTTCTCTTGCATATGCAGGCTATGCTTTTTCCATAAACGGAGTCAAATACACTTGACTGAAAAAACACTCAAAAGAACATTAATTTCTGGAAGAATTTCAGCTTAAAAATGTTACAAAATATACACAAAAGTAAAATGAGACCTCAGCCCCTTGCCACATGCATTTCACAGGGGAAGAATTTCCAGATTACAAATTCATTTTCTGTCAATTGTTTTAGTTTTCCCCTGCTCTCAAATGCAGCAACGTTTTCCATATATTATGTAGTTAGTAATCTGCATACCTGTTTTATAAAATAGTTTCCATACTTCCCTCTAGTCCATATTTGCTCCCCACCCATTTGATGCTTCGAATTGACTTGCACTGTTACCAGCATGCATAAGAAAAGTCACACCTACTTGTTAGACCTGACAGACACCAGAAAGGCTGTACTGCAAAGCTTTGATGAGAGAAGCCTCAGAGATGTTCAAGCACAGGAAATAGGAGGCATTAAAGCACAATAGCTGATAGAACAGAGTTCTTGGAAGGATTTGCTCCCTTGAACTGTAAAAGAACATTTTTTGCACAAGGATATTTATGTTTTCTGCGTGCATAAATCAATGAAATTCAACTACATACATGTTTCTAACTCAAGAGATGCCACCATACACTATCAGATCTGTCAACCATGGAATCAAGATGGAACTTAGTCTAATATTCTTAGTCAATTTCTATTACTTTTATTTTTGAAATAAATAGTGATGAGAATTCCTAATAAGCATCTTGCTAACCATGAAATGGGCAGTGATGATCTCAGTCATTTCACACAGCAAACAAATTCTAGAATGGCCAAATATTTCCAAGAGCTCTTCACACAGCTGTACCACCTCCCACTAGATTCAAAAGTATTTTACCAACAGTAATTGATTGAGCTTATGGATCTGCAAGGTTAGGTTAGCAAAACAGTGCCATGTTATAATTAGCACATTTCCACAACACACAGAAGGCTTGCATCAGCATGATAAAAAGTCTTTATTTTGCTGTTAGTTATCCTTCCTTAATCTTCTAAATTGAAAAAGCATAGTATCAATGCTAAATATGACCTCTGAAGTTAAGGTTGCCAGTCAAACATTATTTTCCTGGTAAAATTATTTTTATACACATACATGAGGCTAACATAAAAATACTGCTCTGCCTTCACAGATAAGAGGGCACAGAAGCACCTAGAATCTTCAGTCAAGAACTGGGTCTTTACTGTATACGTAAACAGATGTCAAAGTCATCAGTCAGTGGCCTAGAAAACTCTCACATGTAGAGTAGTAAAGGAAGAGAATACAGTGTAGGAAAGGGATTAAGAAAATGAATAAAGCTAAAAAAAAAAAACCTCAAGAGACATATCCTTGGTACATATCACCTTCTTCAGTTCCAAATAAAAGGAACAGGAAACATTCCTACAAATCCTTAGTCTAGAATTTTGATGATTTCAATTAAATTCCACTCACTAATACTTTCATACAGGAATCTAAGATGCAGTAATGTACATAAAGTTGTAAATGGAACACGCGTGACACCCTATGATTTCAAAACTAGATGTTTTTTTGTCTATAAAGGCTAATTTGTCACAGAAACGTAGCAAAAGGACTTTATACCACCAGAGTCTGTGCTTGCCCTTTGCTTTAACAGATATTCTTTGTCTCAGGCTCCAAAAATACATTTAATATAATTACTTGAAACTAACTGAATGCACTTGTCAGTAGAATTCAGCCATAGCTATCCCAAGCATTAATGCAGCATTTTAGCACCAAGTGCACTCTTTTAAACAGAGAAGTTCCACTTTCTTATGCACGGTTAAGGAGTTTGCTGGCCTGAGAGGCTACTGGAGATCCAGCAAGCTACTGCCACTCTGGCAGACTTTACCTGCTGCCTCTCTAAGCAACTGGTTCCTGTTACACACTGCTAAGAAACTATGGCTACGAGTCATTAACATCACATAAAACTCATGACGTTTTGATCAGAAACAGATATTGCAATCTACCACAGACTCTCCATGTGACAGCAAGCAATGGACTTGGGCAATAAAGCAACAGCACTTGGGATCTTTCAGCACATAACTTGCTCCCACCCAAAATTAACCACTGGTCAACTCAGGATAATTGATTTAAACCACTTTCTTTCAAAACAAGAAGAATCAGCATTTGAAGATGTTTGTTCATAATACTTCAGAGACCAGACCCTGGACTGCTCAGGAGATACCATGGGCAGAGGTGCCATTGTGGCCTGTCAGCACATCATGGCACAAGGAATGAGACTGCTCTGCCTGGAGCCTTAGGTATCCCTGTGAGTGGGACACTCGCTGGAAGAATGAGGAATAAATGACTATCTAACACAGTATACAGTGCTATGGTGCTGGCTGCTCTAAATATTCCACTGTACAGAGATTGCCTGCAACAAAACTATTTTAAATGGAGTTGGTGGGGTTTTTTTTGTTGTTGTGGTTTTTTTTTTTTTTTTTTTTTTTTTTTTTTTTAAGTAAAACGGAAATTATGCCCTTCAGTTAAAACCAGAAATACCACATTAAGGGCTACAAGCACTTGATGCTGAAAAGGACATCCCTCAGTATTAATATTATGTCAATGAATGCACAGCTTCCACTTCCTGAATCAGTTAGAAGAGATCACGGTGGAGGTCTCTCAGGTAAAAAGCAGTCTAGCTGTATGAAAGCAAGGAGCCTTGCAGCAAACAGTACTTTTACCTTTGAACTCTTTTGCAGATCAAGTTTATTCAGAGTGGTTACTAGACCCCTTTCTCCTGTAGTTCTGCCCTTATCTGCCAGCTTTCTGAGAACAAATTGTCAGATGATAGAACCAGTTCATTTCATGTTGCTGTTGATACGCTAYTACAAACACAGTCTCTGAAGAAGTTGAAGCAATAACAGATAAATAACAAATGATYAATTTTTAAAAAGTCTTCCTTATCCAACAAAACTACAAGAATAGCATTGGATCCTTGTTTTTTAATTGGGTGGGGGAGGGAAGACAAAATATTAAAACAGACACTGATATTGTGGGTGATGGCAACATTATGAGCACTTACGCTCTACAATGAATTCCAACATTCTGTCCCTCAGAGGTTTTATTCCACTCAAAACAAAAAGATAAAACTAGCAGAAAGTATTTTAAATCAGTATTATCCAGACATCACAAGTCTACTGAATAGCAATGTATCCTATAAGAAATTTGCAAATAAAAAGATATTTTTAAAGACTAGTTTGATGAAAACTTTTTATCATCTCAAGTCTTGAACACTCTTAGTCACTGGATGGACTACAATGGGTTACATGTAGTAGTTTATTGAACTATTTTGTCTTCTTACGGAGTTTTATACATAAGCCCAGAAATACTCTACAAGAATACTTCCTCCTGTATTACCTTTTACATAATGCAAAGTGTTTGCTATCCACAGTCAAATCTGACCAAATGGAAAGTCCAAGTAGGTGCTCAAAATAACAAAAAGAATTTTCTGAAATATTTTGCAGGTGTTCTATGAATCCACAAGGAATGAGCTGTTTTTAAAAAACAAAACAAACCAAACATACCACACACACAAAAACCCCAAACAAAACACACTTTATCACACGCTGAACAGCAAACTGTATCTGCATTATAGGCCCGACTACACCAAACTCACAGTGTATCAGGAATGCCACTACTATGACAGTTCTAAGTGACCACAATAATACTCTATATCAGTACTTTAATGCATTGATAGTACTGTCCCACCCCTAACTGATACCCACCATGCTCATTGAAAGCCAGGTCTGAAATTTGAAGAATTTTGGAAGCATCCTGAGATGTTTGGGGATGGACTTCATGGAACACAAGAGAACACTGTGCATGTTACTCTACTTTTCAAATTAAGATAACAATGCCACAACACCTGATGTCACTAAGCATCAGCCCCAGGAGAAACTGAAACAGGATTGTCCAACACTACTGCAGATATATACTGTTTTTCTCGTCAGCACCTGAGTGGGAAGTCTCACTTTATTAGTGTTTTAGAGGAGAAGCTCACATTTCTTTTAAGATCACACTGAATGGTAACAATATAGTAAGAAAAATCAATTTTAACAAAAATTGCCATTTTTAGGGTAATGTGAACAGAGACATCACTTTCAACTGAATACAGCATCAGCCCTGGGACACTGAATCTAAATGGTGGTTAGGACCTTGAGGAGAAGGCCTGGGCCCTGGGGCATCTAAGTGTTAATGCCCTTTCCTTATCTCAACACCACCCACCACTCTTCGAATTTCTCTTATCTCTTCTTTAACATTCTATACTCACTCCAATTCCCATATCTTTCCATAGCCTTTTTCTCCTTTTGTTTCCTTTCTACTTCTCCTTCTTCCAATTGTGAGACTGCCTAGCTCTGCATTTTCTTATGATCTTTATGAGAACCCAGTTACACCATAAGCTGCTACGTATATTCACTAAGTCTGAGTATGCTTTTAGTGTTCAGCGACTGAAAAATTTAGCTGGAAGGAAAAGTGTTTCTTGCAGGCAATGCAGAACCCTAGAGGGCACATGAGACTCAGGAATTATCATCCTTTGTCCCCACCTCTTGTTGTTTAAGACATTAAAAAAAAAAAAAGCCACTGAAAAGTCCATTGAAAATCTTTTCCCATCCCAATCCAACTCAGTCTGATTAAATACCCGAACCATCTGATTAAACACCCTAACCTTGGGCACCAGAATTACCTACTTATATTGAACAGTCGCTTCAACAGATACAACCCATTGTGTTGCTAACCTGTCATAGCGTGCATTTCCTTGTTCAGTTTATGCTACACTGGATAATGTTCCCTAACAGAGGAAGTACTTTTTAACTTCTTTGATATAACTTCAGTTCCCCATTTTATTGTTTCATTACTGTAAACTCCTCTTAAAGATTCAAATCAGAGATTATAATAATTATGCATACAAATTAAGTACGTAATTATACACATTCTCAAAAAACATAGTAGTCATTTGTTGCTATAAGCCTCTCCTGCAACAAAGCCTTACCAACAGGTGATTGAAATGATAGAGGATATTTATTTAAAAAAATACTGCAAGTAATTTATTTTACTAATTCATCATACTCTAATGCAAAACGTGCTTGAGCTTGCAAGGTTCAAGCACAAGACTTGGCAACTTGAAGTCAGGTACAATTGGAGGTACTCCTGTAAGATCCAACCCATGTTTAAGAACCTTACAGTGGTTTACAAACATTCCACCACAAATGGAGTATTGTCACTGAATGCAACTCAATCTAGGGAAAAGTTTAGAACGTATCCATAAATATACATAAATAGTAGGGGGCAAAGTCAGAACTCCAACACACTCATCCCAATTCAAGTCACTTGTCCTACTTACAAGATCACATCCTTAAAAACTGTAGAGGAATTCATAAGAGGGAAAAGCTCACACAGAGATAAAAAAAATCTGTGTTCTCTACATGTCCCATATAATTCTTAATATTTATTTATATTTTGACAGGTCCCAAAGTTTTCGAGCAAACTGGTGCTGCACTGCGCTAGGAACAGTACATATTAAGACAACAAGCCTTGATCCTGGGATAAGACCATAAGGGACATTATTTTGCTTTGCTATTGTTTCATTTGTTAAATAATCAATTAAAACCTATTGGGTTTGACAAAGTCTTTAATGAAGATTATATCTTAAAGTTTAAGAAGGAATAAGGAGGAAAGATACAAAACTAAATAAAGAAGGTTAATTATTATTTTTATAAGCGGGGAGAGGAAGGAGACAATCATTTAACCAAAATAAGTATCATATGATACTGGTATGCAAGTCTGTGAAAGCACAAATTCTTACATTATCTAAATGACATAATCCAAACAAAGTAAGTCAGCTACTTGTGTCTTTGTTTCCATACTCAGCACTAGAAAAGTTTACCATTAATGCATAGTATACTGTATTTCTCGGCGTGGAAAGTCTGATGTTCTGCTAAAAATATCAAAGAGCAAAGCTATTAATTCCACAAATTTCTTCATCAATTCTAAATATATGAAAAATGGTAGACAATCACAAAATATGCAGCAGTGATAGTTTCAGGAAAAGTTTTTTGGAAATTTTCCATGTTTGCTGTTTTATAAGTCAGTCATTAGGAGGCAGCAAATGGCTCAAAACCATGTGAGAAAACAAATCCTGTAGGAAATTGAAAGTGAATAGGATAGTAAGAGTGGGAAATTAATTCATATACAAAAGTGACTTCTTGACATTCTCCAATTCAATCAGATGTCAGGTTACATCAAAGAAAATACTTTGGAAGCTATTTGTTAAATAATTTGGGATCTCATTAATGGAAACCACACTCAAACTTTGTATGGTTGACTTTGGATTTTTGGTAATGTTAAAAAGCAAAAGACTTTCCTAGCCTGTTTTCCTGTAGTATGCTTTCTAAGTTGATATCACGACCTTGAACACACGCATGCATAAGGAACACAAAACAAATCATGTTTTATACCATTTCATCTAAAACAAACAGCTTATAACTGGAACTTCACAGTTCTAAATTATTTCCATGGCTTCTCTTTTCAAAGTATAATTTAAAAGCCAATGTGGTTTTACTAGTGCTTCATTAACAACAATAAGATCTTAGCCAGCAACATTCATACCTCTCTACTCTTCCTGCCAGAATACAGCATAAGCCAAGCTAAAAATAACACGAGAAGCTTTCTTAAAAAATAAAAATAAACCCCAGAATTTCTACTATGAGTGCCTACATTTTTGTAAAATTGCTGGTAATGTTTTATATTGTGCAACCAGAAAGCTGTTTTTAAAAGGCATTTTATATCCCGAATCAAAACACAAGTGGAAAAGGAGAAACATTTTACGTTCTAAGCAAGTCTGTAAATATGAAATGATTAAAATATGGGCTAGGTTTGCTCACACCTTTGAATATGACACGTAAATTGGTGTTTATTTCACAAGCTGTATTATCTTCAACACGGAACAATGCACTTATCTGTATCTGACTAAACAGTTATGGTAAGTAACAGAGATAAGAAGAGTTAAACCACATCAATATTTCATGTTAATAGATTCATACAGCTGTACAACATTCTTACAATACAGAATTTGCAATTAATCAAACATTTTCAGCTTTCCACATTAATCGTGAAATACGAATAACAAAAACAAGGCATAAACTTACTGTTTGTTAGGTGTCCACACTGTCCTTTGGTCTGAGTCAATGGGAAATAATTACCACTAGGAAATCTGGTAAGCAGAAATACAATAAAAATAAACATTAGCATGCCAAAAAGAATAAACTCAGCTTTCCTGCAAGTATTTTTCCCCATAATACTTCACAGGCAAGGTTAAAAAAAAAAAAAAAAAGAAAAAGAACCAAAAAAAGCAAAGTTGAAAAATATATATACACATTTAAAACATAGTCCAGCAGTGTTCAAGGATCCTTGCCTCTCAAACTTTAAAGCAGCACAGACAAATGTTGAGATGCCTATAATAGAACAAAAATCCAAGTTCTCAATCACTAGTTACGCAGTATGTGTCAGTAAGGAAGACAATTTCCAAAATAATGATTAATGTATTATCCAGATTTTTTCCTCTCTCTCTCTCTCTCTTTTCCCCTTCCCATTCAGGTTTTTCTTCTTATAAAATGCACATAGGTTTTTTCTTCCCTGTACCCTGACTCAGGCCTGGCTTTGAAATGCATTTCAATCTCTCAACACAGACTGCTTTCACTGCATTTAGAGTCCCACCAAGGCCCAGCTTTAAAAGCTACTGATTCTTTTTTTCTTTAGCCTTCCTCACAAAGGAAGGGTATTTTGTAAATTACCAGCTCGTTCAGATCAACAAAAGGTACTTTCATAGAAAGCCCCATTTGATTTTGCTCAAATTTGATTACAAGGATGGAGAAAAGGAAAGGAAGTCAAAAAGAAAAACCCCAGATGGCTTTTTCATTCATCTCAGTGAATGAGCTTTATCTGTGCCTTTTGAAACTGTAGCAGTGGAAAAGCATTTCTGTTGGCTTAAAAAACTTGACAAAAATTATTGGTTTGCCATTTCTCATGTAACTGCCATTGGGAACTGGATGAAAAGACTTTTTCATGGGATCGCCTGCTTGGATCAAAATAATGGAGATTAGGTATTTCATTATAAATTACAGTGGGAGATAGAGCAGGCTGTCATATTAATAGCAACCTGCTCATGGCCTTCAATGGTAGCTATTCTCCTAGACAAAGGACCAAGGGGGTTGTCTATTGAACTTGTACTTTAGGCCTGATCAATTTTCTATCATCAAGGCAAAAGGTGAGGTGACTAACAAAAGAATTCACACATGACTGACCTCATAAGCCTATAGATAAAACAGCTTAAAGAAACAAAACACATCCTGAAATTATGGGTGATAAACTGTATAAAGGAAAAAGAAGAGAAATGATAGAAAAAGGGAAAGAAAGAGCATGTGGTCTATAATTCTCCCTCCCTTCTTAGGTGAATGGACATATTAAAACCTACTTGTTTTCAGCTGCAGATAATTGCAGCCTTTGCTTTGCCATGTTCTGCCTTAAATCCTTCCGTGTACTTTTTCCTCCAACACTGTTCCAGCAATTTCATTCACGAGTAACCACAGTACTGAGTTTAATACAGAACTTCCAAGAGCTGTAGCCACACACAGAAATGATTAGACATAACATCATAGGCAGAAAGGTGTCACACAGACATTACATTTATAATCAAATTACAGGAATAGGTATGATCCTTTGGGTCGATATGCTTTTATACAAAACCTTGCTAATTAAGTGAAAGTTGGACAACTGAGTTATATAACAAGAACATCCCCCGGAGCTTGAAAGTCTTGACACCTTTTTCTTTCACTACAATGGCATGTAATTTTATACAGTGTGCAAAACAGCATGTAAAATGCCCATAATATATTTAGGTACCCTTACAAGTATATTATCTGCATTTCTGCTGCTGCTTCCTAGGCGATGAAGACCCTTCTACAGCATTAGCATTCAGCTTTGCCGATCAGCTAGAGATACAGAGGGTGAAATCTTCACTCTCCTAAAGCCAAATATATAGCAGCAAAATGTTCACTGATTTCTGTCAAGATCAAGATTTCCTCCGGTTTGCTGTACAGATAGAAACTCAGTTATCCAGAACACTTTTATACAAAGAACTATGGCTCCTGATACATCTTAACCCTGTTGAAATTTTGCATAAGATGTTAAGGTGTTCATACCCCCTCCCATGACATTTGCAAAATTAAGGCAAAATTGTAAAAGCACATAAATATTTGCATTTGAAGGCCAAAACACTAGCTAAAMCAGCAGAGAATTCCCCTTACATACAGTTAACAGCAGCTCAAGTGTAAATGGTATCCAGCAGCCTATTTTCATCACACCAGGGGAGAGGATAGCAGTCTAGAATTTGGTTTCAAGTCCCACCTACACAACCACCAAGAATTCAGTATGTGCCAAGTTTTCTGAGATATTAAGGAATTTCTCCCCTCAGCCTTACCAGTGCAGTGATACTGCAATTTCAAAAATGAAGCTAACCACTGATTCATGGCGCTTTGCCACAGATCACAGATCCACCTGTCTGTCTAACAATATTTATGTAAAGACACTGAAATAATCCAGGCTAAAAGTGAACACTTTTTAGTGACATAAGATCCAGAAACAGCTAGACAGAACACATGGGAGGCTACAAACTGGTGCAGGGGAGGAACTTCTGAACCACAGCTTTGCTGCAGAAGCCAATGGATTGTTGAATTACAGACTGAGTCCTACTGAAAACAAATGTACATTCATTATTACACAGAAACATTAAATAACTCATTGTAAACACTGTTTCTGGAAGTAAAGACAAGATGAAGACAAGCAAAACAACAGCACTATGTGTGAAGCTTTGACTGCCAACACAAAAAACGGAGAAACACTGCCAGAGCACATATCTTCAAGTAGCTCAAATACGTGACATCATATTTGAAATTAGTAGAAGTGGTAATGGTATCTTTCCATTATCCCAGAGATGCACTGATGATTACTAAATGATTAGCAATTAATCCCAACTTTACATCCTCTATGAGGGGCTCTACTGAGCAGTTATAGAAGAAAGAGCTCTTGTAATCATTGTAGATAGCTCTCTGAAAGTATCGGCTCTGTGCTCAGTAGCAGTGAGAAAGGCAAATTGAACTTTAAGAGCTATTTGAAAAAAATACAGCCCAAGCAGAAAATACATTTTGTTACAGCATCAGTGTAGTTTGACTACCCCATATTAAGACAGAAGGAGGGCAACATAGCAAAAAAGACACATAGGTGCAACCACACACTTCAGAAGAAATAATTAAGCAAGCACCAACTCCCACTAAGACATAGACAGACTTGACCCACAGAGCACATCTCATGCAGGACACATGTAGTTAGTAATCTTGTAATGCACACTGGAGAATTAATCAAAAGCCAATGACAGGGKTTTTTTTGTCTGTTTTGCTTTGCTTATTTAAGCAGGACTCCACTCACACCCCCACATTATAACGGTGTGGTAAACTTTAGTGGTAAAGGTCCACGCCTTTACATTTCACTTCCTTTCCTTGCAGACCTGCCTATAAAGGGGCATCATTACATTTGGCCATACTGTTGCTGCTTGTGCTGCTCTCAGAAGCAGGAAGGAACAGGAACCCAACCCCAAATCCAGTCCTGTTGCTCAAACAACAATACTATTTATCTAAAAGTGCATGCTGTATTTCCCACTCCGGACTTCTCCATAACAATAAAGTATGGTTGCCCAACCAGTTACTCTTCGTGCTAAAGGGCTATTTTTGTATTACGTTTGGATCCTGCTGAACACCTACTTCTGGTAAAAGCACCAGTAACTGGCACAAGGAGACAGAATTAATAATATTTGGGATGATTTTTAGACTGCAAAACATTGTTGATACAAAGGCTGCCTTAATTTTTGATAATTGTCAAATAGTGAGCCCCAGTAGTAACCAGAATTTATATCCCTTAAAGCAGTTTTCATGAGAATTTGTGAATAGCTATTTCATTTTTGAATGATAACATATGTTAATCTAAATTAAATTTCTCAGGTAAATGAACAAAGCTCTTTTTAAGCTTAAACTTCTGCATTCTGTGCTCCTGTAAGCACTCAGTCTGTTTGGACATACTGATTCCAGGGTAACAGTCATATTGCCAAAGCTAATGAAAATAATTCAGAGAGAGCACTCTGAATAAGAAATATCCACCTAGATAATGTAATTATAAAATGTGCGTCCACATAATGGGCCAAGCCAATCAAAACCTCAAGAATAACTCCCCTCGTAGGAAAACCATAAAAGCTGTTTCCATTGGCTTTTGATGAGTTTTGTCTGAGATGTGTTTGGTTTGTTCTCAGCTTCCACATCACAAACTCATTGTCACATTTTCCTCTAATTCATCACCTTGGCACAAGAGACCTGCAGAATAAACAAGGTCTGCTACCCTCAATGTCTATCAACTTCCCTATTTGGCACAGACACTTTGAACAGTGTAATAGCTAACTGCTTTTCCCTGTTCCATTAGTTCTTGGTGAAATAATTGGACTTAAAAGATAATTTTTGKTTTTGAAAGTGCATAGCAAGTTTTTTTTCCAAATTTCTTTTTGAATATATTTTCTGAATAATCTTTGCAAATAATTCTTACAGTGCACTTTAAAGAAGTACAGCAGACATCATAGCACGGTGTCTTGTGATCAGCCATACCGGCTGAATGAAACGTCTTGTTTTCTGATGAGGCCCATCTTATCAAAAAAATGGACTGCACACATGTTTACATGTTTCCCTGAACTGGGACCTGCATGAGTAACGTTCAGAAATGCCTATTTGCACAGTCTCCAGTTAGAAGTTTGTTTTCCATTAGAACTCGACATGCATGCTTGCCAACGAACAAAAAAACCAAAAAAMYCAAAAAAAACCCAACTATTTTTTTTTCCTTACCAATAGGAGAACGTAAATTTACAAGACACTTTTTACAGTGAAGGAAGACAGTTAAACTGGGCTAAGAATTATTAGTGTATGAACTAAGTCGTGCATAAGCATATTCAGTTAAACTATTCCTCACGTTTCCTCAAGTTATTTTGCAGTAACTAGATAAATGATGCTACGTGCCTGTATATGTCTCTCAAAGTCTTTTTAGACATATTGGGATAGAATTGTTTTTCCTTTTTAAAAAAATAGCATTTAGAGTTTCCCTCCTTTAAGGTTATAGAAGGTTCATTATTAGCTTTAATTGTACTAGGCAGGAAGAGAGCTAATAAGCGTAAAGAGTCTGTCACATATCATTAACATTTTAAATCACTGTAGTTGCTAAATCCAAGCAGTGTTAATAGCATTTGAGGAAGCAATGCTATAGGTCAGAGAAAGTGAAAACATAAGCTTGCTTGTTTTGTGGCTTCTAACCACAAAACTATAAATGTCTGCTAAATAATTTCAGGTAGCGCAGATAAATTCATGACATAAGACAACCAGAGAGTGCTCTGCCAGTAACTTGCTCCYATTTGTACAATAAAAGTTCTATTTAAGCGATTTGGTTCATTTTGATTGCTGCACTATGGCATGTAAAATGGCTTGCTGGGAAGCCATTCCCRGAGCACTCAGGATTTTAAAGTTAGYRTACTGAATTTCATCTGCCACCTAAAGGGAGGCAGTGTAAGTMAAGGAGMGCAAGTGTGGTTTACTCTAGGCATGAAACTGTACYTAGGAAAAGGCTCCCTCCTCCACACTCACCCTGATCTATCTTTGTTCCTTTTAAAGTTTCCTTGTCTTATTTCCAGCTCTTTTCTCCTTCTTACATTCCATTGTATTGCTTCCACTTTCCTGACTAAATTTTTGGAACTATTGTAAACAGGGAATATATGGAACACCTGATACAGATGCTTCCTGAAAAATATTCCATTCTAAAAGGGAGGTTTTAGTTCCTTATCTCAAACATTAAGAAAATCCCTACCCAATCTGGGTATTCAATAATTTCAAATTAAAGTGTCTTTAAAAAAAAAAATAAAATTTCAAAATACAAAAAGGTGAATCACAGATTTGGATAGAAAAAAACATTTATGCCACTTGGAGAATATGTTGTATCAGTAACAACCTGTGAGGTAGTGAAAGTAGTATCCAGAACCTGATTTGTCTGTTTTGCCCCAGTTGGGGGCAGGGGTACTAGACACTTTAGGACAAGGTGCTTTTTTTATGTTTGACTCAGTTTAGAGTCATAGAAGGTTCTAGTTTGGTTYGGAAAGGACCTTCAACCCCCCTGCAGTGAGCAGGGACATCTTCTAGTTTCAGGAATTGAGAGGTGCTTTTATTTAGGTAGTTATAAATGAAGTCATATATGAAACTACTACATGAGAAAGTACTAACTAAATTCAACACTTCATTACATTTTTTCATTGATATATCACTAYATATAAAATATGGTGGCTTTTAAACTCAAAAATACAGTATAAGAAGTGAGGAGAACCACAGATTGAACTGATGAAATTACCCAAATTACAACCTGAACAATTTACTAGACTAGCACTTGAATTTACAGGTAACCACAAAAAGGAAATCATATAAGACAACAGCAAATAAAACCAATGCATGTTAAGAAGTAACATTTTAATAAACCCTGAGAACTGACAGACAAGGTTGCCTGAGACAGACATATGAAAAAAAAGAAATCAAGAAAAAAAGGCAGCTTTTTKTTTTTTAGCAAAAAGGAAAAYAAAGAAAAAAGKCGATGTTGATTGCCCCAATACAAAGAAAGGATATAAATAAGGATATAAATATTTTAAGTTTTAGTCATCTTGGCTAGAAGTTAATTTCTTCATTGACTTCAAGCATAAGATGTAAACATCTGAAAGTGGAAACTGTCAAATATAAGTACAAAAGAATAGCATGAGCACAGAAAGGCAGCGCCAGAAAAGTGAACAAATAAATTGAGGTACAATTAGCAAGAGACAAAGGACAAAAAGAAATTCTACAAATACACTTCAGAGTAAGAGGAGGAGCAAGGAAAACTATTTGGTCAGCAGCCTGAAGGTGAAAGCAAGCTMTTGACATATTGTGCCAGTCTGAAGTGTTTACTTCTTTATTGACAGTTGTTACTAAGAAGCTCAATTGTAATCAACTAGCTTCCACAATTAAAAGCTATTAACAACAACAAAAAAMCAAAACAAAAAAAAAGGAGCRGGACAATATCAAGACAGAACATGGAAAGAAAAGATTAAGAAAAATACGTAGGTCAAATCATTCAAAATTGGCTATGCCATATTAAATTTGCCCAAAGTCTTAGAGAAGTGGATGAATATCAGAGCTGTTACTGCTTGAAAGCTGTTATCATTAGAATTATTTCTGAAAGCACATGATGGATGGATATGGGTACAAAAGCCTTTAAAAGAGCAAAARTAACGCCTGCCTTAAAAGGAGGAGGAAGAAATGATAGCCTAGTTACTTTAACTTTCTTTACTTTCCCAGTTTTGAAGTCATCTAAATGAAAAACAGGAAATGAGTAACTGAGCATGGATTCATCAAGAACAAGGCATAACAAGGTAACAAGCCTCATAGTATGGGAAATAATCGATGTCTCATTTCATGATTTTAGGAAGACTTTTGGCATCATCGCACAGTATGACGTGTGATGAACCAAGAAACGTCATCTAAATAGTATTACTACAGCGTAAATAGCTATGGAAAAAAAATGATACTATAGCTATCAGTGATTCACTGTCTAAAAGGAAAAGGGCATCAACTGGAGTTCTTAGTGAGCACTGAATCCAGTACTATTCTTTATTTTCGTCATTAATTTTGATGACAGAAGAGAAACTGYTCCCATAATGTTTGAAGGTAAGTCTAAAGTAGGAAGGTCTGCAGGCACACTGGGGGACACAATCAGAGTCCAAAAAGATCTCAGTAGAAATGGTTTGCAAAAGTTTAACTGTGATTCAAGGATGGGTACATTATTTCTTACTCTCAGAAATAACCAACTGCAGAAACGTAGGTTGAGAAACGGCGCACAGTTCTGCGCTAAAGGATCTGGATCAGAAGCTAAACCTGAATCTACAAAGCTATTGCAAATAAAAGCAGGTATTATACTGGAAGCCTTACAGGCAGAATAAAGCATGCCCTGAATGCCACCTGAAATGATCTTTTTGCTTTACTTGCTTTTGATAAGGCCTTAAATGGATTACTGTTTAGTTGTGGACACTGTCTTCCAGTTAAAAATAAGATGTAGTTAATTTGAAAGAGCAGCAGTCTAGAAAAAAAAAAACAACCTACAAAGAGAGACTGAAATAYTGGACCTTATTCTAGAAAAGACTTCAAAAAAACCATCACTTTAACACAACAGAAATACGCACTTACATTCCAGAAATGGAGATTTGAGATAGACATTAAAACACACTTTGTAGAGGTAAAGACAGATGTGCAAGGAAAACAGACAATCCCTGGATAGCTTTGGAAAGTGTTTAGAAAAATGTCTGTCAGGAATGGTTTATTTATAACAGATTCTGTATTTAAGACAATTTCTTAAGGTTTCTTCCAGAATTTCTCCTACTTATTCTTTTATCTGAAAATAATCATAAAACACAAAAGTAGCTGAAAATATAATTTCATCAAATCCTGTTAAAACTGTTACATATGTCAAGATTTACAGTAACTTTTCCCCTCRAACTTTATAAAGTCAGAATGGTCTTTAAGCCAAATAGAATCAATTATGGCCCTGTCCCATTTTACCCTTGTTACAGGATCACCTGTCCTCAAAGGGGTAGTAACAATYGTGTACCTCTCTTCCTAAACCATCCTCTTCCCCTTTCCCTTYTGAACCTTCAGATGCATCAACCAAACATGAAGTCTCATTGCAAGTGCCTCTGAGCTTATGAAATGAGAATGAATCTGCTCACCTATAGGACTACAGCGTCAAGTCCAAAAACGCCCATACAATGCAAAAATCTGTGTTAATAGCCTGAAGTAGATATTCCAACTATGAAGATACAATGCTCAGTAACCTTAATACTTGGAAAGCTTCTTAGATACTAATTAAACAATTGAAATAGACATCTCTCTCTGTATAATCTCTGGCCGTGTCAACCTTAAACTGACAGTATGGTCGCATGGTGTTCTTTAACTGGACTTCTATGTTCCAGCCTAACACAAGTGATTTCCACRTTCTGACAACTCCAGTTTCAATTACCATGACAACATGAACACATAATTATATACATGCATTGAAAGCAAACTAGAGGAGTAGAAAGCATCCAGAGAACTTTGTGTGTGTACCTACATGATAAACAAAATCAAACCCAGACTAGAATGTATTTCTTTTAAATCTATTTTTACAGGTGAACATAATGGTTAGCAAAATAATGAATTAAATTTATCTGAATTCAATGAAACATGAATTAAACAATATGATTACCTCAAACTTCATTTTATTATATTTTTCAATTCCACTAGAAAAACTCAAAAAGTTAACCAAAAAAAAAGTTTTCTATGCAGTTGAGATTTTGAATGAGATCTCATATAATTATAAATGCTTGTTAGGGACTGCTTTGTGTTAGAGGTTTCATCTGGGAATTTATTATTATCAAAATAAATGAGTTGATTAGAATGCTTATACAATGACAATTATAAGGTGTTTAAAACCTCCTTTTTTTGGTAAATATAGCTTTCCTGTATTGAAATAATGAGTTTAAAKAATTGTCTTCTATTTAAATACTTATTTTTAAGAAACACTTTAAAAATTCCCCGATTTTTATTAAATATCCTAGCCTAGTCATCTCTGTTCCCAATAACATATTTCAGCACAGTTGTGAATAATTCTAATTTCAGTCTTCGTGCCCATTCATTGCTGATTTTTTATCCCTGTGGTGGTATCAACAAACACTTCAGTTATTACCAGTTAGTAGCAGCTGTGGTGACTTTTGAAGTAAAAAAAAAAAAAAAAAAAGTCTTTAGACAAGGACTGAAGTCACCAAACTCATTTAACAGGGACACTGAAATTGTTAGCTAACCTGGGCATTAGTTTCACCTATTGAGCAGGGAAGAGAAGTCTATTACCATACTTCTGAGAAATCAGTCCAGTTCATCAAGTTATATCCCTGCAATTTCCCTCACCGACATCTAATTTTTTGGATGCAGGAAAAATTTATTTTTGCTGTAAAATATCAAAATGAAATGAAGTTATGACTTCAGAAGTATAGGATGGGCCACTAGAGTATTTTCCCTRGAGAGAACACCCACCTTTTCCCAGGACATGGAACATTTCACCATTACAAGCTCTGGCTTTGTCAGCACRTGGGATTTGGTCACTGCTCCCATAATCAGGGGATCAGAAGCTCCTTGTCAGTAACAGGTATTGCTCAACTGGTATTTGAAAGCAGCTTTGATATTCCTCCTTTCCCAGACTGTTGTTCTAATGGAGMTTGGGCAGATAACAAACTTAAACCAGAAATAGGAAATAGCACTCACCAAGCTGATTTCAAAGAGCAGCACTTATATTATTGAACTGATAAGACTATTCATATGTCTTACTTGTCAAAATGAATAGAATGAATGTCTTTGAACGTCCTTCAGAACAGGATACAGAAAAGGAAATCTCACACAGGTATGAAAACATTAAACAAGCACTTCCACTGGGGGGGAGGGGGGAAGGGAAAGACAAGAGAATTTGAGTTTATTTAAATGAATGATAGTACTCTCTTGGACCTTTAATGGAAGAAAGATTTTGTTTGAGATGAGAACCAAAGAGAGAGTGTGAGCTAGGATACAAAAGAGGGAAGATATTGCTGATAGTAATGACTAAAAATAGGATTCATCCAGTCCTGCTGTGCCTAAACAAAAGTCTTTCGTGAAACAAGAGATAGTGGAAAGACTAGCATTTCACTGACAGTGCCTCTATGACAATGTACGTCATCATGGACTATTAAACCACACTAAGGCCTCCACAACTCACAACAATCCAGAAGGAGATCCTATTGAAGTTCTTTAATGTGATCATTTTAAGCCTCGAAAACAATGACTTCGCTACCAAGGTAGGGGGTATCTCAACACATAGCCATTGAGCAGCAAGAAAGTCAGTTGTGCAGACTTATTTGGGAACAAATTACACTTTTTCCTTCATGTGGTAGCCAGGAAATGAGTCATTTCTGTTCTAACTTGACTGTACCAAGCCAAAGAACGTAATATTAATATGTCATATTCACCAAATTTGGTAGGTAGGACCACTTGACCAGGCAAAATATTCAAACCACGAATCAGGTTGTTAAAGGACTAAGAAAAGCAAAAAAAGAGAGGTTCAAGAAAGGTTTCAAAATGTTAGAACAAGACTAGCAGCTTTGTAAAAAAAGAACCAAGATAACAGTCAAATATCTTAAACAAAATAAACAAATTAGCATCCCAAAAGCTATACTATTGTTCAAACCTTCTGATAAAGTTAGGTAGATCCATAATAATAGATAACAAGGTTTCAGCCTTAAGGAAACTGTTTCTGCCATGGGTAAGGCTAAAGTAATGAGCATGCATTTTTAATACAGTCTGGTTTTAGGTATAATTTTTTTGTCTGTCTAAAGTGGCTAACATTAACAAGGGTAGCTATAAACACGAATGCTTAGTTTTAAAAAAAATTAAATCAGCTAAAGAGTATCTTTCTTGGGAAGTCCATTGAGAATGACACTTAAAAAAGGTTCTGCAAATGTAGGTTTAATTATTTGCAGATCCTTTGGAAAGTTCTTAGATTACCCAAGCAAATAAAACCCTTATCAGGAAAAAAAAGACCAAATCCAGTAAGATTGCAGTCTGTGAAAAGACAATATTACAATAGTCTTCCTTTTGAAATAGGGAACTAAATTCTGTATGTAAAAAGCTCTGCAAATTGGATCCATTCAAATTACTCCACGGCCACTAATATCAAAGGAAACTTTACTTACACACCGAGACTCCCAAAAAAGAGTATAGAAGGAAATACAGGTTAAGGCACAGCACACTTTTGAACACATGCAGAAACTGCTCTAAATTAGCTTTACATCACTACAGAAACTAAAAAGCCCAACACACTCAAATATTTAAGAACATATATAAARATATATTAAAAAAAAAMCAAAACCAACTCATTTCTGAATTCAATTTAAAGATGTAAACAAGACAAACCAGAGCCAGCATCACTTTCAGCTCCACACTGGATCCTGCAAGATAAGGTTTAGCATTTGCTTTAACAACATGGTTGTGGTTGAGTTCAATTAACTGATTACAGCTGGCAAGAACTGTGATTGAGGAAGGGCAGGAGGTTACACCTTGTGCTTTTCACTGCTCCCCCCACTCAGTAGTTCTGTAGGTTTCAGGGATAACAAAGCTATGTTCGTCGTGCACCAACTCAGTTGTAGCACCAAACTCCAGTCTTGAAATACATCACACATGAAAGAGCTTTTCTTTCTTGCCACTGGCACTGGTCTTTTCCCATGCCCTCTGTATTAAACTCCCAGCCAAAGTTTGGCAATAGGGTCTGATAAGGAAATCGCAAAGCTAGAGCACTCTCCTTTGCTTGCTTTCTTTCAATTTTTTTCTTCATATTTTTTCTATGGTAATTTATAAGTTTATAACAGAATTTCTATCCTTAGTATTCCTCTGAATCTTGAGCATCTTCTAAACACTTTTACAGCATACGTTAAAGAAATGACATGTATTGGGATGGTTGTATTTATAGCAGAGCTTCAGTCGTTATCATTCAGGTCTAATTTCTCCATAAAGACTGTGTTAATGTATCTTTGAACAATTTCATCACATTAATGAATTCAAAAGAGTTTGCTATTTTATAAGTGGCGACAGGAACAGCAATTTGATGTCAGARAACATAATGAATTTAACCAGCTTCCTGATTTACCATGCCAAATTTTACATTGTCTGGGCACCTCAGGTAATGTCTATTCTTATCCTATAAGCTATAAAGCTTCAGCTGTTACTACTTTATTATGAGTAAGCTTTTGATCTCCAGTAGATTCCTACATCAYAAAAGAGACACAGAGATATTTTCCTTGCATGAAGAATACAAGGGTCAAGGATAGGCAAAGAAGCGTTTGATCTGATGACCTTACAGGCAACTTTGTTTAAAATTTCTCAAGTACTTATAATAAAACTTTTGCAAAGGGATTTGGAAGTTGCATGCATAGCTATAATTAAAGGCAACGTGTTTCGATCTACAGCACTGAGAGAAAATAGGACTTTTAAAGATATCAGGAATGACTTTTTCTTGTTCTCCTGACAGTATTACCCTCAGTCAACGTGACACACACTATATTCCTGAGGCTTGCTSTCCTTCCTCTATATCCAAGCTTCTAAAATAAGTGTTAGGTTAGAAAAACACTCCCTTTTAACTTTAGGAAATTAGAAATCAGGACCACCTTACTGTGTGTTGGTGGCGAGGTGTCGGCAGCGGGGGCTGCAGGGGCCTCGGTGAGGAGARGTCRGGGCTGCCCCGTGCCGGACACAGCCGGTTCCAGCCGGCTCTGCAACGGCACCACCGCAGGGCATGGCTGAGCCCCTCAGCCAYGCTGGTGGTGCCTCTGGGAAAGTGTATTAAAGAAAGGGCAAAATGCTSCCCAGCAGTGTTTTCCTCCCAGGACTGAGGAAAAAAAGTTTGAGAAACAGCCCTGTGAGCACCCAGGTCAGTGAAAAAGGAGGGGGAGGAGGTGCTGCAGGCACCCTGCCAGAGCAGGGACTCCCCTGCAGCCCGTGAGGAGACTATGGTGGAGCAGGTTGTCCCCCTGCAGCCTATGGAGAGACCATACTGGATCAGATATCCACACTGCAGACATGGATACCTAAAAACTCAGGCATTGGCAGTCTGTACCTTTGGACAATTTTAATGGGATAATGAATTCAAAAGTTTTTGCTGTTTTCTATGCAGTGACAAAATCAGCAGATTGCTTGATGTCATAACAAATAATTTAACCAGCTCCTGATCAATCATTTGTAAAAGTTTATATTCACTGGGAATTTTAATTTGCTTGTCAGAGACTTGCAGTCATTTTCTAATGCTGCCAAAAAGGTGTCTCGGACACAAAAATGTTTAGGTAAAATTGCATTTTGCAAATGTATTAAATCAGTGTTGCCAAGAATACTTGGCATCCATTGCACGCTCAGCKGGGAAGGGGAGGTTGTAGTCAGTTCATGACAGTTCCTCTCTGCTGCTCCTTCCTCCTCACACTTTTCCCCTGCCCCAACACGGGTCCTTCCCAGGGGCTGCAGTCCTTCAAGAACTGCTCTTGCATGGATTCTCTGCAAGCTGCAGTTCTTCAGGATAAACCTGGTTCAGAACAGGCCCTCCACAGGCCACAGTTTGTTCAGGGAATATCCATCTGCTGGAAATTCACTGAACGTACCTCACAAGTTCTAAACAGAGAAAATGCGAATGTATCTTTAGCTGTTACTGAAAAGCAAGGTCCTTTATTTTCTGTCATCCTTCTCCACTACTCCGAGACAAGATTTTAAAACATACAGACCTAGTAGATTACGGTCTGAAGTAAATCCCACAAAAGAACAATGTGGAAGAGTACAAAGAGAGCGTGCCAGGGCATTTATCTCTTTCACTTAAGCCTACAAACACAGAGTAAGTATATATATAGTCTCCCAAAAGGCTGAAAAGTCTAAGTCATAGTAATAGGTAATTCCAATGGCTTGGGATGCTGCCTACAGATGGTGTGCTCTCGCTCTGAAAATCAGCTGGGGAAGAGAAGGGTCTTTTTRCTCACTGTGTTTGGATTCAATTGAGATTCTTTAATAAGGAACATTGAAACAGAACTTGGCTTTCTTCTGTGCACTAGGTACAGGAATTGCTGGATGAAACTGCAGTACATAGCATCACCTTAAAAAAATGATCCATGAATTGTTCAGTAAGTACAGTAAGCGAAGACAGATCAGAAAAATTTGTGGGACCATTTCTGACAAATGGGAACAAATCAGAAAAGTGTACTTCCCTACTAAAGCATGGCTCCCTGTAATGTATAAACATAGTTGGGGCAATTAATAATATTTTAACAAAAATACATTATAACTGGGATTACACACCTTACATAGTAAATGGTCTCAGCAAATATTTTTTTTTATCTGTGCAAAAACATAACCTCAAAAGTACGCACTTCGTTATATAGCTAAAAGTTTAGGCATTGTAATTTGGACATATACCAAGAACAAATTGGATTAAATTGAAAAAAGATTAAAAAATTCTGCTTGTTGGGCACATGGGAAGTTTAATAACTCACATCATAAATTGTTTTTAATCATAAAATTTAAGAAAATTCAGATATACTCAATCAGCATGGTGCACTGAATACAGAGTGGTTCTAGGCCTGGGCCCTATCCTCACTTCTCTCTGTAAATCACTTCTTGCCTCAGAGAAGATACATGGAGATCCACAAAATCATTTTAGGTACACAAGCCCTCAGTCATCACATCTGTGATTTGAAAACAGCATTGCAGATAAGCTTCTGAAATACAGAGAAATGCAGAAGTTCATCTTTTACCTCAATATATTTCTACAATCAAAATAGTTAACTATTTGGTACTTATATGAAAGTACAAACATGACCTGCATCCTATTTTCTAGTTCACGACATCACTAAAAATAACTGAGCAAAAGTTCTTCCTTCTGAATTTAGAAACTGTTTGTCATATGTGATTTATAATAGCCCCCTCATTATAGAGAATCTTTTCACCATATGATTGTGTGTATAAGAACAATTAAAGAATTTCAGAATTCTCAGTATTTTCTTTAAATGAGCTGACTGGCTGTGAAAGGTGCTGGACTGACAGCTCTGATAAGTGAAGTCCTCTTTCTTCTGAATTGATACAGTACAGAGAATAGCAATGCAATTTTCATTCACACTCTCCTGGGTATGTAATTTATCCCTGACCTTGAGAAGTGCCCGTTTAATCATTAGCCTCTCTACTGAAACTGCTAACAAGAAAGGCAACYGTAGTAGCACAAGGCACCTGTTCATTAGGGAGTAGACTGAGAAAGAGCATCAGCTCATCGCAGCACAGAGCACCATGTAGAAAGAATGCTTCTACATGTGGTTGATCCTCCCCTCTGCAAGTAACACCAGTATTGTCAGTAATATATTTTATACAGTTGCAGGCTCACATTTTCTTTGGTTAAAAGGACAGAAATTAAAACCTTCTTCTAAAAGTTAAGGTAATTAAGGAATCTATGGCAAGAAATACCTGATMATTTAAGCACTTTATATGTTCAAGCTGTCTGCATAAGCGGCAATGAGCTATGAAGTTCTTCACAGGTGCATATTCTTGCTATTCATAAGACTGAAAAAGGTATGAGACATTTGGTTTTGTTTTCCTCTTTAGAAGTATATGGTACTCTCTCAATGTTCGACACAATATTGGGGGAAAAAATCCCTACACCAAGTCATCTGTGTTTTGCTGCACAATTGAAAAAATACTTTATTAATTATGGAAGGAGAAAAAAAGAGCTGGAACAGATATGAACAAGCTACATACAAATTTGTTGAACCAACTACTCTATTGTTCAACAACAATGCACAATTTTCATCTCAGATAAACAATTTCAGTATTAAGCACAACAGAATCTACATATACTATAAAGGGATGTTTAACAAGACGTAACGAGTGCAATCCAGTCTTAAAATACTCATCTGATGATAACTGTCACACAAGGAATAAGCATTAAATGCTTCTGCATATCTTCAATCTTTTAATTCAGAAGAGATAAGGGTGAAGAGGCCAAATACTTTCATACATTAGTGATGAAAATAGAAGACGAAAGGGAAAAAAGAAAAAAGAGGAAAGGAGGCAGAAAAGTTAAACTTTTTAAAACCCACAGTTAAATGATGTCTATAATCTGGGAGACATTAATACTGTGATACAAAATTTATCACGTGAAGTGTCTACACACAATATTAAAACACTTAGCAAAGATTTTTGAAGTGAAAGCTTCAAATTTGAACGTGTACGGGCAAAACAGAAGTAAAGGTTTTCTGGGTGCCATTTTGTGATTGTAGGTGAAATTCATACTCTGTGTGACTGCAAAACAAAGAGCAGGCAACACTTGCTCTAGGAATCTCAATGGGATTTGTATTCATAGTCCTGTTGTGGAAAATGTACTGAATAATGGCATTTGATATTCAGTGTCTCCCGCAAACTGCCAGTGTTGGAATTTCCCTTCCTGAAAGCATGTATTTGATATCTGGACTTCTTTCTTTTTCCCCTGCTCATTTATATGTGTGTGGTTTYCCTTTTAACCCCCACCCCTTTTTAATTTAAATAAAACTCTGGAATAAAAAAAAAAGAAACAGGAGATCACAGGATGTGAAGATGCCATTCTGAGAACTAGCAAGCAGTCTCAACAGCAAAAGAAGCCAAGTGATCTTTCAAGTGGGCTATTACTGTAGTTGTGGGAGCAGAATAATGAAACTGAACAGAATAATTGGCCTAAATATCTGGTTAGAGGGCTGGTACAGAGAAAAGAGCATGAAAGGCTCTACTAAAACCACAGAAAGGTGGGTGTTCCTGCAATCAGCACAGAAAAAAAAGCATTGGAGAAGTCTGTAAACTAAAGAAGAGGGGGAGGGGAACCATTGGAAAGAAATCCAAGCAGAGAGGTGAAAAAAATACCCACTAAATCTGAAAGTCTAAAGGAAAAGAAAGCGGTTGATTGTATTTGCTGACATTCCGAGGATAGCAGTTGGGAAACAGCAATCAGAGGTGCACTATCAGGAGGTACACACTATAAAAGAAATATGGGTGGCTCCTGAGATATATGTAGGAACACTTTTATATATTTTTAAAACAGGGACAAAGACACAAGTTGGCTGAACAGTCTGTATAATGAGATATTATTAAAAGAGGGACTTCAGCTATCACTGCAAAGAGAAAATAAACAACCATCCTCTCTTAACTGGTCATTTYCATCAGCTGAAGACTTAAATGACTTCTGAATAGAAAAAACAGTGAAGTCAGTATATTCAGATCTTATGACCATCCATGTTCAAGTCAACAATTTATTACATTAGAAAACATCTGAAGATGTAAGATCCAGTTTGACCATGCTACATATCTATATCTATATAACAGAGATTCTTACAGTTGAGATGAAAGATTGAGCTACTAGCATTTTCCACACACTTACTATGTACTTCTGAAATTAACTTTGTAAGTTACCATAAACAGTCCAAAACCAAATATATCCTATTTACAGTTCTGAYGACAGAAACACACAATGCAGTTGATATTCCTGTTGTTAATGAATGATGATTATAATGACAGTAGCAATAGATGATAATTACAATGACAACATCATACTTTCAAAAAACTATAGCAAGGTATTTTCTGTGTAATTAGCATTCCAAATTTTAAGTGACATAGCAGAAAATAAGTGGCTTTTCATTGGCTGGTTTGTATTAGAGTTCCTTAAATAATATACAGATCAAGATCTATTAGCAGGAGTCCTAGAGTCTTCGTAAATGCGAGGAGCATGAGAGTGCTAAGGACCTCAATACAGAGAAACATGGCCCAAAAAAGAGGAAAACTACTGCAAGTTTCAAGCATTTCCTAACAAACCAGTGAAACTGGTTCATTTAAACTTCAAAATGTCCAGATGATATTTTGAATACCAATCCGTATGTTAACAGCTAAATAAACGCAGCTACAGGAAAGTGATTAACAAACAAAATTATGTGTTAATATCATAAATATATTGAGAAAGAAATATACTTCTAGGTCAAGATGCAAAATATACAGCAAGAGGTAATATCTTTTAGTAGACCAGCTGTCATGACTGGGAGCAAAAGACATGGTTTGGGGCACAAAAGCCTTTGCCTAAAGCACGTATGTATTCCTGAAGGCATCTCTATTTTTTTAAATTCTTCCAATAAAAGATATCACCACTTCCTATGAAAAATTTGCTTCACTTATATCGATAGATGATCACAGCTACCACAGTACTACTAGATTAAAATAAGCGAGTGACCAGCAGCCCTCTCTTGGTAAACAGTCAAAGCTAAGCATACAACACAAAGTACAAACCTTCTTTTTAAATGCATACAATAAAACAAAGAAAGAAACAAACCTATTCTTTAGCCATTTAAAATCTTTCCTCACAGGTCTTCTGAGCTGTTAATTGCAGAATGCATCACACAGTTGCATCCAAGCTAGGAATGAATGCAGAGTTTTTGGTGGACCTAGGTCTCATGAAATCTCATGCAACTCACTCAGAATGGATGTAATGAAAAATAAAATTGAAAACAAAATACAAGGAAAAATCACGTAAGACCATTTTTGCTTTATGTCACTACAAATAGAAGGAAGGCAGAACGGTGAGTAAAGACCCTTAGTGATAGCTATGCAACATCACTTGTCTCTTAACTATAGCTTCAGTAATAATTACACTGTTAATTTTCTTGAAGTTATGTCTCCTGTTAGACTATTGCATTTATTTAAGAACAATCAAAAATAATAGAAATAGCATGTGGCTCTCTCCCTTTGATCTCTTTTGGTTTCCACATGACTAACTAACTTCTGCTGTACGTTAAAAAGAACACACAAAAGGGATAACATCACTTGAACAAACTACTACCATTATTATGATGGTATTTTTCAGGCAAACACACTTCAGCTACTTCTAATGATTACGCCCTTAATAATCTATTTGGCAAAAAAATAACAGAAGTCTCAATTTCTAAGAATTTACAGTAATAATCAATAAACAGTGCTTCAGCTTGCAAGAAACTTATTCACACAGAGAATATCCAGTGAGAATCCCATTAGATAAAACAAATTAGCAAGTTTTATTTCAGAAATGCTCAGATAGTAACACTAAGGCTTTTATAAATACATATTTTTATCACTGCTTGTACTACAGTGGCCTCTAGAATTTTATCTGACATGAGGACTCTTATGTTAGGCAGCATACAAACTCATAGTTAGATATAGCATAAAAAAGGTCTAAAAGTAGAAAAGGGTAGAAAGACAATGGGTCTAATACAAGAAACTATTTTTCAATTCAGTGATTATGGTACAGGACAATCAGAATGAAAATAAAAGAAAATTTATTCAAAGCCATTGTCGAGAAATGCATTTAGAAGCAGGACAGCTAATCAAGCTGTGTCTACAAACTACAGAACTAAGCATGAACACCATGAACCATTCTGGAGTGGTTAATATAGACATATTTTAAAGAGAACTAATTCCAAAGGAAAAGACATTGATGTCAGAGGAATAAAGGAATGATAGAGGAAAGAACTCGAGGTGATGCATTCTCACAAATATTCCTGGATCTGATTTATTTATTTTATTCAATTGCTGTTGTATACTGCATATGACTCCTGCATTCATTTGGGCAACCCTCCCATCTTACATGCATCCCTCACACTACTATATTCACAACATCCTGAGGAAGCTACTAGTTTCCAATTTCTCTCATTTTTCATGCAGAGAAGCTATGAAAAAAAGAGACATCTCAGATCCATTAAAATCAATGGCACAACTATCACTGACTGAAATGGAACGAGAGCCCCACCTGAGTGAGTTGTTCAAGGCCATATACAAATTCTGTGCTATAGTACAGAACCGAGTATCACTTTTAGAGTACCCAGCACACACATTAGTARCTGAGCTTATCTTCCTTTTCATAGCTAATGGCTCCTCTAAAAAGCTTTCTGGTAATACCTTCAGCTTAGAAGGCTGAATGGAAAAAAATGGTTACTTGGCTGAGAAGAAAAACAAACAAACCCCAGCAATAACCTGCACTAAAGCTCTACTGACTCTGCATACCTACTGTCATGATTTCTCTTGTTAAGAGATTCTACTTCCTTCCCAGAATTGCTGAGGGTTACAAATGATAAAGCAGTTTAGTAAAAGTAGTTTCTTTTACTGGAGCTGGAGGAGCTGGTACTGTATTTGCTTCACTTTTCCAATATAGCTAATTGATAGTCCACTTCATAAAAGTAACATAAAAGCATGGTATGAAATAATGGTATAAAGTGACAAAAATAATTAATGATAATTATTAATAATTAATAATAAGTAATAATAATAATTCAGAATTCTGAGTAATAGCTCTTTGAATCACTGTTTGTTGTTAGAACTTCAAACCATCTTAAAAATTACTAACTCCCAGAAAACTGAAACCTGATGGTGCTAAGACTGCATATCAATATAATCCCAGATAACATGGACTTAATCTAAAAATCTCCAATGTACCTCTGTGGGTTTGCATTAAGGGCTGTATGCCCTTAGGTAATAGTAAAACCAATACCTTCGGAAAGTTTAACTCTGTAGAAAGGTGACAGGATCTGCATAAGCTGATACTTCTATAAAGCCACAGTCTCTTTAGTAATGCTCTAACAAAAACAAATGCTATTGAAATTCCTAGCATGCATAAATAAGGCATTTTTAGAGAGATCCTTCCCACATGAGGTTACAATTTCATTCGTAGGATTTAAGGCCAGAAGGAACCTGTCTGATCATCTAGTCTGACCTCCTGCACTACAAAGTCTGCAGAATTTCATCAAGTGGAAAGTACTTCTGGTTAAAATATAGCATAYGCCTTGCTACTGGGCTTACGCATGAAAAGAAACAAAACCAAGTTGTGTAGTGATAGAAAAGATCAATGTCATTATTCATGTATAACATTTCTTTATGCTTATACACATACACAGSAGAAAAAGAAGTCACAGATTGAGAGTGCTAGTGCATTAATCCTTATTTCGTAATTTATCAGCTCTTACATAAGAGCAGTGCTGGAGAGCAGTCTCTGGAAAAACAAGAAAGTTTTTCACAGAACTGTTATATAACATTGCGGAACAGGATATTGTAAATAATTAATCCAAATGAAAGAACTGGGGGATCTTTTGGCAGGGATTAAACATAAAAAGGACAATGATTGGCCTCTATCTTTTTGGGGGAAATAAATCCAAAGATATCAACAATGACTGCAGACTCTCAGAATTTTTAGGGCTTTTACTGACTTAGAAGTTTTAAAGATAAAGTGTAATGTCTCTTAAAGGTCTTTTCCAACCTACATGATTCTATGATTCTATGATTGTAATATATAAAAAAGAAATTAGGAATAGTTATGTAATTGCTGCCTAGTACTTCTCTTAAAAGGACAATAATTATGGTATTTCAAGCCCAGTAGTTTTCACTCTTAGCTTTAGAGATACATATATATGTATCTGTGCCTCAAAATGAATSTTTCAATAAGAATTATCACTTTGTCTCAAGCAAAATTTTATTAAGGTTCAGATTAAAACCAAGAACATCTCTGGTAACTTATTGCAACACAAGAAGCTGGAACATAAAGGAGATGCTCAAATACATTTTAAAAATCAGTAAGGTTCTGCCTGGCTAAATCAAGTTATTGCATAAGCCACCACTTTGCATTCATCAGAAGTCAGTAGTCATCCACCATCATAAAGCAGTTTTATATTCCTGAGCCTTCAAAAACTAGTAATAATGAAAATCATCCCTGTAAACAAAAAGTGAGAACTTCCTCACAAGACTTTTTTCAGGGTTAATTTAATTTTGAATCCTTTATTGCAAAACTCATGTAAAACTTTTACTGGCTAAGCAGATCATGTAGGAAGTTGCTTTGAAGAGCCATAAACCAAACCCATCWCTGGCCAAAGCCAATCAATTACTATCAGCATGCTACCTGAGCAGGAAATCTGGCCCACATCTCTGCTTGACATACAAGGTTTCCCTAAATCACCAGCTTCGCTATCATAAGAACACCTGCAGAGCTTTTTCCACAGAGTATARTTGCTGTGGAAGTAATATTCTCACCTTATATTCAGACCCATTCAGACAGTACTTCTGCATTTGTGGGGTGGGGAAAGGGGAAGATAGGTACTTAAGAYGCAGACCAACATGTTGTTGCTTTGTATTTACTCAGGCCATAACATAAAACAGTCTARGCAAAATGTTCGCCAGCTGTGAAGTTACTGAAGCTTTAGAGCAGGGATGTTTAAAGGTGTCTGAGGAACAGCAATGATGCCATCCCCACCACAATTAAAATCCTGAAAAMTCCATTATTGCAAAGGTTCTGCAGTCAAAATAGACAGTGGGAAGCAAGTAGAGTTTTTGGATGTTTTAATCTATTGCACAGTCACTGCTAGGGAATCGTCCTGTTTTGGGGCAGGGGGGAAAAATCCATCTTCTATCCTAAAAGCCTATGTTAAACACTTATTTTAAGTAAATATAAGGATTGGGCTTCATGCTTCCTCACAAAAACATAAGCCTTTCCAGTTATTTCAAACATCAGTTAAAAGTCATCTCTCATTTTCAAAGCTCTTAATTTACTTTTTTTTCCACTGACATAATCAGTTGATCCCAAATCGTTCCTTCCACTTTTACAGAATCTTCAGGAATTTTTCCCTCTATGACTCAGAAGCCTTCTCTGCACCTTCTTCCCCTTCAAACTACTTGCTTGTACCTCTGCTTCACTGACTCCATAATTACAAATCTTATCTGAAAATAATTCTTCTCTTTCCCAATATTTTTTCTTAGCTCTGTTAGGGAGAAGAGTGCTTTGCTGACCATTATGCACAATTCTCTTTCCTGTGGTATTTAAYGCTAATATGTTCTGGAATCAAGTATGTAAAAAAACGCTATGAAGAWTCGTGCATGCTGTGCATACACAAATGGGATGTGTAAGTTATGGGGTTTACTAACGAAAGAACAAGATTACGGGGGAATCACTGATAGTTATAGGGAAGCATTAAGGTACTTAAGACGACAAGTGTCCACTAGACCTCAACAGGATTTGTATTTCTAACACCCTTTGGTCGGGTTTTGTTTTGTTTTGTTTTGTTTTAAATCCTACGACTAGTCATAAACAACCAGCACTTCATTATACTATAGTCCTACACAAAATTCATCATTACTGTTCAGTACCTTGAAGTAAAATAGTGTTACAAGAAAATATTCACAATAGAAACTCAGGAAATTCACACTGAAAATAAATAGAAAGAACTGAAGCTTTTGAATATACTGAAGTTCCTAATTAAAGACAACAACAAAAGATTCTCTCTGACCACATAGTAACACTCTCTTCCTGTCTTCCGTTTTATCTTCCTTTCATAATATAGTTGTAGTGTTACTTTTACATAAAGGTAATTTTGGTTTGCACTTCTGTTTTGTTTTTTAAACTGCTCTAAGCAGTTTCAAGACACAAACTAATCATGAGTGRCACTTTGGATTTTAAAAAAAAATCATAAAGCAGAATTTCATAACTGTTTTTATACACACAGTGAACACTCTTAGAAACTAATTACAAGGATATATACATTTCAATAATATAATCTCTTCTAAACATACAAGATCATCTAGAAATCTGTAGAGTCTCCTAACAAACAGTTTAGGTATATCTTACTGTACCTATCYCTAGCCCTGTCGACGTTACCCTAAAAAATTCCAGTGACTTCTATTCATTTTCAGCTAAGACTCAAGTGTAATGCTTTCATATAACACAAGTTTTTTCTTTTCAAAGCCAGTTATGGGAAACATTAACCCCTATTGCACCTAGGTTTCTATCTGGARATTGCCAAATTTCATGGATTTGGCAGTCGTGCATACACAAGAGCATATTAGCTCTGTAATTAGTTTTATGTGCATGAAAGCATAAATACATATGGGTACACATTTTGTCATCTGTTTCTTTCCTTTAATGAAGATTGTGATTCTATGAGATGAAGGAAGAAAATTCTCTTTTCTGCTGACTCACTGTAATGGTAGTAGAGATCCAGACCATGGTTGAAGTGATGCTGAAGAAAAATTGGCTGCTTGTCTCTATTTTGTACAGTACTAAATATTGCATCAGCATGCACCACTCAAAGGACTCAAAATTTCATCTCTGAAATAAAAAAGTACAAGAGCTTATAAACTCTGCTGCTTTTGAAGCTTTCCCGCTGTGAGAAGACAGATAGTGAGGCTAKCTGGTGTTCAAACTCATTAGTAAAGTGAATAAGCACCACCATSTCATACCCTTAAGCACATCATGGGGAAACCCTTTTCAAGAGAAGGAGGTAACTGGCATTATTTTAAAGTAAAAATCATCATCACCATCATAATCCCTAATTAAAGATGAATAACCAAGGAGGAACACATATAACACTTCACAAGAAACTTTTGGATATGCTCTACTTTCCCTTTTAAGGTTTTGGATTCCACTCACCAAACATTGTTTTATCGAGAGCTAAGAGTTCTTGATGGTCTCTTTCATCCTCTTTCTCAGAAGGACAGGAATTCATTCAGTCAAAATTGCTTTGCATTCCCAGCAACGCAGAGAACCGATAACAGAACGAGACACTAAACTGGAGACTGACAAATTATGTTATTTTTTCCAGTGCCAAGTCACATTCCAAAGCAGACCGGAGCTGGTGCAGATATGCTCCTTTTGACTCAAGATCTTTTTTATAGAATTTTTTTCAATTTGTCAATGCCATGCATTATTGCCATGCACTAATTTTGCAGGTCCGTCCTTAAAATCGTGTTCCTATGAGCTCAGTGTTTTCCATTCCAAGCACAGTCACTAGTCTTATTTTATAGTCCACGGGCTGCGTATAATTATATCTCTACAAGGTATTTTAGTCTATGGCATCTAATAATGCTGCCTCTTCACTTAGCTCCAAATATAGTGTTGAGTTGCATTCTAAATCATTTCGATATTATCAAACATGTCAAAAATGCATTTGTATTTCCCAAATCAATTGCAACTGAATATAATAATAATAAYTGGGCAGTGAATACAGTTGTTTTGATAATGTAATCTAGAAATTTCAATAGTTATTAGTCCTGAACAAAATTTTACAAAGCATCTTTTGTCCATTTGCCCATCCCCCATTTTGCACTCTAGTATTCAGATTGTTRTGAGACATCCGTAAAAATTATCTGCAATCTGTTTATTGCCATAATATAGATAATCCACCAGTTCATGAACTGCAGAAACAAAAGCAAACACCTTTCCGTGCTGCACACTAGTGTGCATTTTTGCCATCTCAAGCAAATGCGTGTTTGATAAAGCTTTCAGTAGAGTTGCAGTGAGCGATATTTCTAAGTGCCATTTGATGGAGAGTCTGATCCTGGTTGGTTACAGTAAAATATAATCTGAAATAGAGGGTTAGCACCGTGGCATATTTTTAACTTCCTGACATATGCAGCATAGTCTGCTATTGAGGAATTTTCCTCTCGCCAAAGTGATGAGCAGACAAGGCAACACTAATGCTACTCCACGCTTTGCTCAGTGGGAGGTAATGCAAAATCAGTGCAGTAGAAAATATTTTATTAATAGCGTGGTGCTCCTTTTCCCTTTCCTCCCCCATCTCAGTTTCAGAGTTGGAAAGTGATAACATACAGGACAGACTACCTCCTTCTTCAAGCAAAAGGAATGAAGAGAAATAATTTGGTAAGTGATGACCAGGAAAACAGAATTTATTAAAAATGCACTGGGCTGATAGTAAATAACTGACATCCATATTCAGTACAGTGCTGAGCAGCTACAGCCAGTGATATAACCTGTTATATCAACACAGGACCAAATTCATCGCTCAGTTATACTGATGTCACTGAGGGTCCTCTAAATTTATAGCTGGTGTTTCTCTAGCTCTATAGTGATGATATCAACATATCAGTTCATTGATTCTGTGCTTACTATGATGCACTTATTAAGTATGGGTATATTTAGCATCAAATACAGAGACAACCAAAAGTACTCTGTACTTACTGACATATGAAACTCAGTAAATTAATTTCCCCAATTAGAATAGCTGCAAGTTTAAAGCTTCTGTTTCTTTGAATATACTTGATAAAATAATATTACAAAGGACATACACATTTTAATTACTCAAAAACATATAAATGAAGTGTTGCAAAAATAGATTATGTAGGTATGGGAATTTAATTACTCAAGGTATCTTCAAAGATTTTAATTTGTGATATTTCTTCATTTTCAAACAAAAATTGCTCACCACATACCTATATGTCTACATCTAACATAGATTGTCTTTGACTCTGAAGACTGTATTATAGAAACAACACAGATAAAAAGTAAATATTGTGAAGCACATAGAGCTCCAGAGTTCATAGCAAAATAATTTT
>JASVER010000021.1:2205353-2257853 GCA_030449065.1 Oceanodroma leucorhoa | reverse complement strand
GTTTTTGGGKTTTTTTTTTCTGTGAAGGCAACAACAGTGCACATTCTGTACATTTCACAATTTGTATTTAATATCAAAGAAAGATACATTAACATCAAACCAATGTAAGAGTTGTGTACAAAACAAAAGTTGTGTCCAGAATGGACAGATTTGGAACATTAGAGGACCCTAACTGTTGGAAATGCATTAACGCCAATGTTATCCGTACCCTCCTCCTTCACCCCATTTTCCTAAAGAGAAGGAAAAACAGAACTTGCAAACTCACTGTATAATATTCCTATAGCGTATGCTAATATCACACCTAGGCATTTCAATGCTTTTGCCTTTTATAACATGAGGGAAGCAAATACCGGTTTAGAGGTGCAAAAGTGAGGACAAAGGTTACTTGTGCCCTACTGCAGCTGCAAATGCTCTCTAGACATTGGTGTGTGCCTCCACTTAAAATGCATGTACCTGCCTCAGATGGAAACTGTGGGATTCCCTGAAGGCATGTCACGGTCAGAACCTGAAGGAACATTTCAGGGAGCATCAGAAGGCAAGCCTAGATACAACCCAAAAAGTTTAGTGACTTTCTTATTTCACAATTTATTTACCAGGTCACTGGTGAAAGACATTGAAACTAGAGGAGGTTTTGTATGTCAGAACAGTGCCCCTAACGAGTATCATTCCAGCATGAATCTACAGTTTGCCAGACCACTAGTTATGCAGAATTTCTGTGTCATCATCATTCCACAGACTTCCTATTAATATCAGGTTATGCAGGCTCTTGCATGCTCTTCACTGGGCCCGATTTCCTGGGAACAATGCAAAAGGGATACTTGAGCCAAAACTCAGCAATAAAGCCGAGAAGCCCTCTTCTCAGAAGGATAGGGATTTCCTTACCTCCTTTGAGTTCAAGACCAAAATGAACACCTACTTCTTAACTTTAACTATCCCTCATCAGCAGTATCTTAAGCACAAATTCAAAGAAAGAAAGAAAAAAAAACCCACCCAAAACTTGCACTATATATTCTGTCATGAGGTATTACATTATGCTATGCTACACAATCATACCTTTTCCATCGTGGAGGGACAAATTCAGATCCTGTTTTACGTATGACAGACAAAGATGAATCAGCCTGGCAAAGGACACAGTGAGATGTCCCAGAGTGAGGCTTATGAAATTAGTCAGCGATGTGATGACGGAAATGCATTCTTTGACATTTCAAATGAGGCTTCAGAAATATTTACTGGAACCAAGGAACAAGTCTCTGTCTCTCCCACAAGCCAGCGGCTAGAGCTTTCATCTGGAACACAGGGGACTGTGACACAAGCTGCACACCTGGTAAATAATCAAGGATTTATACAAATTAGAAACACTCCTAAATAAAAGAACAGAAGATAACTGTCCCAATGTCAATACCCTGAGAAATGGTGATGTGAGAGACCAGCACAGCAAGTTTTTCGATTTTGTGCTATTTCTCCTGCCATTGGTGACCACACTTACCACTGGGTTGTCTTAAATACCCAATTCTGCTTGCAAAGAATGGTCTGGTAAGGCTCCACCTCTCCAGTGTCCCTACTATAAGGAGAGATTCAGAGGTGTCCCTAATCCCTTCCCCTCCTTCCCAAATGAAGTGTTGCAGAAGACCTAGACTACCCTTCCAGCTTCTTCCAGAAAAAAAAAACAGTTGATGTGCTGATCTCACCCTGCTCCCTTTCCACTAGCTGGCCGAATGTCACTACTGAAGTGGGGAGAGCAGGATGTGCTTTGTGCAGTACCCTTCACCGGCCAGCAGTCCATCAGAGAGTAGGTTTCTTCCYAAGTGAAATCCAGATAAACTTGCGTGTTTCAAGAAAAAAGAAAAAAACCACCACAATCAAAAAACTTACAACATTGCAGACACATCATATCTTCCGTACCACATACACCAGTCTCTCAGCAGCACTTTTATTAAATAATCCTATCAAAACAGAACAGTAAAAAGGGTTATACACAAATTATTTCTTGTCCACTATGTATTTAGAAGGTGGTGTTTTCCATGCTTGGTTTCAATTAATTTGATCGCTGGCTGGGTTGAAACAATCTCTGATAGTTCCTAGAAAGTTTTCCTTCTTATCATCTATAGGTCTGACCATATGCCCTCTGATCCTTTCAACTATACCCCCACATAAGCAAAAGCCTCCCTGTTCTTTGCTGTTTTTTTCATTTCTTCCTTGCTCTGCCTACAGTCTTGAGTCTTCTCTCCCAGTCAGTCAGCTGCTCTTAAAGAAAAGGAGCAATCTCCCCCTTCCTCTTGATGGTTCCACCTAATCCAGTGATTCTTTTTAATGCAGTGTAACATGCAAACCAAGAGCAAACTGCAAACCCAGCACTACCTGTTACAGCTTCCATCATCAACCTGTGCATTACAGTTTCAACTTTCAACCTTAACATCACTGACAAAACTGCAAAACCCTCTGCTCTCTCCTCAGAAAAACACTTAATGTCCATAGAAAGATCCTTATAAACTCAGGGATGAAGAAYGCTTTCTCCTAGGCTTGTACCGTTCTTCTTCTTGCTCTTCTCCCACCTTCTCCTATCTGCTCCACCCAAATTTTCCTTGATGGCTGACAATGTTGACATTTCAATTGTAATCTTTAGGTAGGAGAGGAGCRGATTCTGTTGCAAATCTGAACCTACGTTACACAAAGGGACCAGAGCCTACCTGATAGCTGAGTCAGGCCTTGATCCTGTGATAATCTCCGTGTGGGGGAAACCTAAGAATCAGGACCTTCATTCTGAAGAACTATTGCTCACTACAATTCATTGTCAGTGCAAATAAAGGCTTTAATCTTTCCAATTTCTTTGCTACAACTAGCACAAGCCTGTTTTCTAATAGAGTTTCACAGCACAGGCATGCAAGTTTCAGCGCCAATCCAGGCACAATACAAATTTCAGAAATGAAGACTGGAGTAATAACCATCAACATAAAACCAGAAATAACATAATAGCCCTGGTAAAACACGTCAGCATTATCTCATTGCTTTTTCCTCAAATAAGAAGCGTAACTCCGGACAACGCAGGTAGAAGATGTTAAGTATCACACTTGACTTTAGAAATTATTGAGAGAGAACATATTGACATCTAGATTCTATATTCCTCAGTTCAGCTTCAGGGAATTTCGTGATCGATTTACTAACAATTACAACCTCGTCCCTCCATCACTTTCCAATAATCTTACCTGTTTTTTAACTTAGCTAGGAAGTCAAATAATGTCCACTGCAAGTCAGATGGATTCTCTTGTGATTGTCATGAACACGGATATGCTACCTGCCACACATACACACTTCATACCTGGTGACAAATTACAGTGAAATCTTGCTTTGTTTGACTAAAAAAATCCAAAACTATTCTTAMCAAGTGAGAGAATCTCAGTTTATAATTAGTGTCATCCACACTGTGCTCTAATAATTATTACTATCAATTTAATGACAAAGTGATGCTACATATACCAAGCTAATTTAGCCACAGGTAAGGGAGTGTGGCATTGTATTCTGGTACAGATGCTGAGCACACAAAAAGACAGCAGAATCTCAAAAAGGACAAATGAAAAAAACTGGAAGAGGTGTGAAACATGTAATTGGCAGACTGACATAGCCAAAGGAGGTGCAATATGGGCAAAAAGCAGGAAAAAGGTTTGCAGACACCCCCTTCCAAGATATTCTACATAAACTTTATTTTTATGATATATATCTTAAATATGAATAAATAATGTGCTTAAAAGTGCCTAAGAGATTCTGTATCTCGGTGCCCCAAGGTGAAAGTCTGCAAGCTTTTAACAGCTTGRTAGTGCAGCCACTGCACATATAGGAATCAGCAATGTGAGATATGGCCAGCTGTGCTTATGACAACGTATAACTGTGATTTTCACTTAAACAAAYGTTTAACAGCCTTATATAGGCATTTAACAATTGCATCACAAACCACCTGAAAGCACAACTATCTATTTCACCTTCTGTCCAGTTTGTGGAAGATACAGTTAAGAGAAAGTACTGCCAGATTTCTGCAGAAGTGGTCTGCTTTAATGGAAGTTTACTTACGTACTACATACCACCTGCTTTGGATAGTCCAGGAAGATAAAGCTTCCAAAAGAAAAATAATGTATCATGTGGCATTTTAACCCCAGAGTGGAAAACCTGAAAACAGCAGTAGGATAAAACTCTAGACGGAATAAACTACAAAAGCTTCAGGGTTTCTCTAGAAAATAGGAAGGGAGCAGTTTAGAAACATAGTAGGCAAAATAAAAGGTTTTGTACTCCAACTGAGAGTATATTTCTTAAACACTCAATAATTTTGCCTTCCTTGTGATTTCAAAAACAGACATTCTGCAGAAGGGATAAGACCTGTAGTACATCTGTTTCATTTGAGCCCATTAGAGCTTATTAATTTTCCCCTTTGAATGACCTTCCATACACCACCACAAGGCTGACCGATAGAAGATGCAGAGGAATAAGGTGCTATAAAATGAACTAATCAGGCAAATAGAACAGAACTTCGATTTCTAAATAAATGGAAACTCTGATGGCAAAAGAAGTCACTTCCAACTACATTCGTGGGAAAAAAAAATAATTCTGGTTCCATGAGGTTTTCTGCATTTTCTGKTTTTGATTTTGATATTCCTCATAATGCCCGATTCCTGCCTCCTATAAATCAGCAGTAATAACTATTATTTCAGCATCATGCCCCTGTGTCTATATGGCCACCAATGTGGCCAATAAGCTCTASCTGCAGTAGCTTGAAGGACCAAGGCTTAAAAACCATGAAGCTACCTGTTGTGTAACAAGCACAAGATTAATATTTATGTACAGAACCTGAACAAAATCAACTTTCAGCATTTGGCGAGACTTAAATCACCTTTTGCCAAGAGGGGCATCTAGATGATTAGTTTCTGGAGAACATAAGCTATATATAGGTAGTAATTCATAAACTTTACAGTTTCAGAAATAATACATCACAGCTCTGATCCTTCAAGCACTTGTTATTAAACCCACTCAGATATGTGTTTACTGACTTTGTGTGTTGAAATGTGAACTGACATGAACTGAAACATAGCTTTTAAACACCCAGYCCCTTTCTGCACTGCATACAGGTTTCCTGAGCAGCAGAGGAGGAAAAGGGAATAGATTTAGACAAGATTAGAGCAGCTATTTGCAAATKTATGCACAGAAAACTTATTTTAATTCTGATACAGATTTGGAAAGCTTAGTGGCAGCATTTAGGTACCGTGGTCAGTAAAGAAATACAAAAGCTGACACCCACCACCCATGCCAAAGTACTCTAGAGACGGGTGGTGCTAAAGAAGGGAAAGCAACTGTTTCTCCCTTCAGCTAGCAGAAGGTAGAAGAATATTTCATATACCATACACCTCCTAGAAACACATGGCACTTAAAGAAGTGTTTAAAGTTTAAAGCCCTGAAAAATGACCATACTCAAAACATGTTAGAAGTCTCCAAAATATCCTCTTCCTTAGCAAGCATGGCATTTTGTAATTCTGGCTTTGTTTTCTTCATCCAACATAACGTGCCCACAGTGACGTCCAAGCTGGGACACATCTAGTTCTCCTTTAGTTCTGATAGGCGAGTGCAAGAAACTGTGGTAAGGAATGAAGTTTGGACTGTCTCATGGAGTAAAAATATATACAGCGTATTTTATAGTAATTATGACATTTCATCTTCAAATGCTGTATTACAAATTATTTCATCTAATAATAAAAAAATGSATTATTCCACCTCTAGGCTCAGACAACAGTCTTGTCCAATTGCTCGTATCAAACATGTACCAATAACGCAAATCCCTCCATCCCACCTCAACTCTTGCCAGGCCTTCCCACTTACAGATAAAAGTTTCCTTTCTCCTCAGTAAAGATGAAATCTCYCTCTTAAGCAAGCAGGGGCTTCGCAAGATCTCCCTTTCTGGCTTTTCTTTAAAAGGCCATCACAGAAGAAAGATTAGGTACCAGTYATTAACCCGTTCCCTACCCATGTGGAAGTTTGCACATTTCATAATGTCTGTCCTTTYTCTCTAAAAATGAGAAATTTCACAACGGAAAGAATGACTAAGTATAAATCTGTAAAATCTCCTTTGCTAGTAGAGCTACCAGTCCTAAACAGGGACTGGGTGAAATGAGGAAAGAAATAAAATAAAACTCCCTTTCAGGATAGTTTTTTCCTGAAAGCCACTAAGATCTGGATCTAGCAAAAGGCTCTGTCAAGATGAAAGAATCAAACCTCATGTAATTAATTACAGGGAAGGAGTCCTTGTCTCTTACTTTATTGGTTTAGAGAATAYGAAAAAATAAACACTAGTCATGCCCTTGCACAGCTCTACCCCCCTTTTTTGACAGAAAAGGGACAAAGAGGAAACCATCTTAAAACCAAATCCTCTTCTACATATCAAGAAACTCTAGTTAGCTACCAGACCCATACATCTCTACAGATGTTTTTTGTGCCCCCGTAAAACAAACATCTAGTTGTTTTCCACTTGCTAGCTCCCCTGTCCATATTTGAAAAGGTCTTACAGGCTGTCAGGGGCCTTGTGCTCTGCAATGAACAGATTTGATTCCTTTATCAAATAGAAAAGTTTCCTTTTATTTCCATCTCATGAAACACTTGTACAACAGTACAAGTGCCTTAACCAAAACCTTTCTTCTATCCTCTTTAAAACCAGGTTATTTTCTTTAGTTATGTGGATGACAGGGAAGGAAAGAGACAGGAGACTACCTCCAAACATTATCTCAGAAGACATTAAATCAGGCACTTGAAATTTTAGCCAAAAAAACAATTCAAGCTCAAACTGAAATTATGACATATTCAAAGTGAACACAGTACTCGCAGAAACTATAGAGCAGAAAAGAAAAATTCTATCTTCCACTGCGAGAGCCAGCAAAATTACAAGCTGCTCAGCCAACGATCAGCTCTCATACTAAACTGCTTACGTGAGGGCTTGTGAGTCCGAGGCCTTAAGCAACCAAAAGCTAGCTGCCTTTGGTCACCAGGTCCTCCAGCAGCCCATGAGGACACTGACACGTTCTACAGGCACAGAGGATGACGCTAAAGCTTTTCACTCCTGCAAACTACGTATCAATCAGACAGTAGCACTCGGAGCTTTGAGTTGTGACCGGTTTGTAGTACCTTAGGGCTAAAGGCTAAAGGCTGGCATGATCTCACTGCCGCGTTATTGTTTCCAAACCTGTGACTTCAGACTAGAACTACAGACAGACACTCGACTGTTGAGCTGCATACGACACTGTATTATTAATAGATGACACTATGTTATTAATAACATTCAAATACAAGTGCCAGGCCTGTAATTCTCCCTCATTTTCTAGCAATCTTCAGCAACCAAATAACTGAGCTTGTCCGTCTGGAACCAGTGCCTGACACGGCATCTCCACAGACCGCCCGAGCGGTCAGTCCCCTCTGCTGCCAGCGCAGCGGGAAGGCTCCATTAGCGCGGAAACGCTCAGGACCGGGTGCTAATGCATCGGGAACAGAAAGGAGGCGGCAAGCGCACAGCTCACAGGGAAGTGGGACGGTCAGAGGAGCAAATTACTAGAAGAAAAGACAAGAAAAATGGAAGAAAAAATGCTTTTTCTAAAAAACGAATCTGGTGTGCGAGAAGGCTCTAGATCAGGAACGAAATCGCTCATTTACAAGAAGAATAAGAGCTGTACTATCATTTTCCTAGCGCCGTAACACCGCGCTCTGTTCCTCTTGCAGCAATCGCCGTCCAAAGGCAGACCCCTCCCAGAGCCCAKCTCTGCGAGACACCCACCGCTGCCAGCTCCGTGCCGGACCGCGCCATGCCGGCAGGCTGCCGGGACTGCACCCGACCGGCGGTCTCCAGCCCTTCCCCAGCCCGAGGCGATGACGCTTTCCTCAGGGAAAGGTCCCCGCTGGCTGCCCCCGCTCCACGCCCGGCCTGCGCCCACCGAGCGGCTCCCGCCGTCCTGCCGCGCCCCCTTCCACCGCAGGCAGCACCCCCGGCCGGCTCTGTCCCCGTCCCCCGCCGCCCCGCCGGGCTCTGTCCCCGTCCCCTGCCGCCCCGCCGGGCGCTGCCCCCGCCGCCGGGTCCTGCCGCCCCGCCGGGCTCTGCCCCTGTCCCCGCCGGGCTCTGCCCCCGACCCCCGCCGAGCTCTGCCCCTGTCCCCGCCGCCCCGCCGGGCTCTGTCCCCGTCCCCCGCCGCCCCGCCCGCCTGCCCCGGGGCGGTGTCCGCAGCTCCCTCCCCGCCCCGCGCCGCGCCGCTTTACGACAGCCGGTGGCAGCTTTGCGGCCGGTCCGTGTGCCGTACGGCGAGCCGGGGCCCTCCGCGAGCTCGGCCCTGCGGCCGCCAGTGCGCGGGCCCGGGGCGGGGGCCGGGGCCGCCATGGTGAGTGCGGTCGGGGGCCCGGGCCCGGCGGGGCTCGCCGTAGGAGCCGGGGGGCGCTTGTGTTTGGGCCGGCAGCTCCCAAGTCCTTCCCCGGGCCGAGGAGCTCGGCTCGTCCTTGGCCCGGCCCGGCCGTGGTGCCGAGGGGCCCGGTGCCCTGGGCCGCGCGGGGAGGGCGCAGCCCTGCACAGGCCGCGGCCGGGCCGCTGGCTCCTGCCTCGGCGCCTCCGGGGTTAAAGCGGGGCCGCCGGGCGGGACGGTGGTGCCGGGCTGGGTTTCCCTCGTCCCCCGCAGCTGGGGGTTCCCGCCTGACCCCCAGCCCTGCCGCCAGCAGCAGCTGCGCTGCTCCCGCTGTGCGCCTGCCGTCCCTTAGAGCAGCCTGGCCGAAGTAAATCGTATTATGACCGCTTTCCCCTAGTCATGTTGTTTTCACCGTATATACTAGTCCGACCTGCTGTAGAGATGGCCGGTGGGCTTTTTTCTTTTCCTTTGGTAAACAAGTACTTTGTGTCTTCCCTGTGTAGGCCAGTACAATGGTGGCGGTTGGCCTGACCATAGCGGCAGCTGGATTCGCAGGTTTGTAGATGATGGGAGGACACTGAACACYCAATTGTACTTACCATTGCCTGCTTCAGTACTGATGAATTTTAAGGTCGTTTAATAGCTCATACAGGAGACTCTTCTGTGAGAGCCTGTATTGAGAAACATGGCTGTAATTAAACAAAAGATCAAAGTTCTTACTTTTTTATGTCCCCAAAAAGTTTATTCCACTTTCTAATCCACAAGTTACCTGTTGCACTGAATAGCTAAATCTTTATGAAACTTTATACTTAGCCTTGTTCAACGCTAATTTCTTTAAGGTCGCTATGCTCTAAAAGCTATGAAGCAAATGGAGCCACAAGTAAAACAAGCACTTCAGAATCTACCTAAACCTGTAAGTTTTTATCAGTAGTATCTTTTTATTTAAAAGTTTGCTTGGTGAAATAACTACAGACTATGGTCTCTGTATAGCATTGCTGTATTTTCTTCTAATACTAAACATAATTTTGTCAGTGATAACAATCTTAGCGATTCTGGTGGGGGTTGACTAATAGAGAACTGATTTTGGCAAGTTGAAGTACTCATTTAAATAATGATGCTCTACTTCGATTGAATTTCTTATTACAAGCGCAAAAGCAGCTTTGCAGTATTCTTACAGGTAAAAGCTTAGCAGGTACTAAAGCAATAGTGAGTTGTTTTAACTGATAAACTTAAAAATTAGTGTTTTTTTAACTAACGCGTTTTCTCTTTCAGGCCTTCAGTGGTTATTACAGAGGTGGATTTGAACCCAAAATGACTAAACGAGAAGCAGCTTTAATACTAGGAGTGAGGTAAAAGGAAATTTATTAGAAATGGAAGGGTAAAAAGGAGGCTGCRGTGTTACCTAGTCACTGGCCTGGTTTGAAAAGGACATAATTCTCAGTGCTTAAGACTGCCCTATGCCCAGCTTCCCCGGGAATGTCACTGCCGAGTCAGGACATATGAAGCAGCCTTTCAGGATTTTCTGTGCTTATTTGGGATTCTTTGCTGCGTATTAGCTTGCTTAAAGCTACCTCTAGCTGGACTTCCATACACCTGCAAATCCCCAGCACGCTCAAAAGCCACGTACAGGTCCAGGTAAATACACCATTTTCAGGAAGCCCTGGGCTGTACTYGCTGTGGGGAACAGGGTTGTGCTCTTTGCTTGTGGTTCCTGTCACTGCTGGTACATTTCAGATAGATGCGGTGGGAAGGTGCTGCAAACCCAGTTCTTGCATGGGGAGTAAATTCATCACTTCTAGAATATCTTAGGTATGAGTATGGTAACTATCCCTGCCAAAACTTAAAAAGACTTAAGACCAATTTATCTGATAAGATACAGAATAGGAACCATTTCTGCTTGAAGGCAACTTCCAACTGTGAAGTCTGTATACAGTTTGTTGTTTAAATAAATCAAAAGCAAATTTTATTTTTTTTCTCTAGCCTGTAGGAAGTTGTCCCTGTAACTATGTTACAGCATAGTTCTGTTTGTTTTCAACTGTGTGAATGTCCCCCACCGTACTAGATTGCTATAGCTTGTCTTCTTCAGCATACAGTATTTTTGGAAAAACCTTAGAAGCCCTCTCTAGGACTTACATGCTACACATCAATAATAGGAAAAGAAAAACATAGATGTAAACTGAAGAGTATATGGATAAGACAGAGTGCTTGCTTGTTTTAAGACATCTTTTAAAGATATGGGGGGTTTTATGGAGTTCCCTTAAGTCAGTTTTTCTTTCTCTTTTAAAGCCCTACAGCCAACAGAAGTAAAATTCGAGAAGCCCATAGGCGGATCATGCTTCTGAATCATCCAGATAAAGGTAAGAAAATTAAGTCACATTGATTAATTAATACATGTTTTTTAACACAGATTAATAGAACTGTGTAGGGAGGAAGTGACTGACATATGACTACCTCAGCTACTAAAAAAACCCCAGAAAACTCTGAGTGAAAACAAATTTTAGGGTGCCTTAATCTTTATGGTTTTGGAGCATATTTTTGTGTTTGAATGCTCTAAAGCAAGCAGACAGGTTCAGCAGGTCAGCTTGTTACTTGCTGTTACTTCTGTGCAGACCAGATTAAAATACGGTTTGTTAAAATGAGACTTCAAATCGCCTTAATTTTAGATGAAAGACCAGAGTATATTTGTGTGCTTTATGTACCGCRCGAGTTGGAGTTCATTTGAATGCATTGGGAATTCACCATAAATGGCAGGTATTGAGCCTTCTGCATCTGTTGAAGACACTAAACTATGAAATATTTCTGTTTGTGGTACTCTGAGCATAACTCTAGTTATGCTTAAAGTTAAKAACTTGAGGCATCTATACCTGTTCTAAGTACCGTTTACTTCAGGGAGTCAGAATCATGTGTTAGTACTTGGCATTTAACTTTTTAATCCTCACTTAAAAGGTGAAATGGCTTCCTTTAAAGTGACTGTTGAACTTCATTACTTTACTTTTATGCACCAAAATCCAAAATAATCCTTGGGATATGCCTTTCATAGATAGTATCTAGCAGATCTTAACTTCAAAGTTAACTTTATTGAATATATGCAGAACCTAAAAGACTGCTAGGAGCATTTCACATGTTTTACATGACCTAAGTTAAATTAAGCTTCAAGTAAAGAGAGTAATTCTAGTAAATGGTACACATGCTACAAATACACACCTCACGGTCAGTTACAATTTCAGTGCAAATGCATTGTGGATTCTGTTTCAGTATCTTTGTAAGTAATTTGTCATGTCTAAAAACTGAACTAGTCCCTTGGTTCATATGCTGGCCTTGAACTGGGGGGGGGGAGGTTTACCTGCAGCCTTGTTAGTTTAATGCCTCTGCATTCACAACAAACTTCATGCTAAGTCATTAGTGACCAATTCATTTATGACTGATAAAACTGGAGAAAAAAACCCACTCCAATAAACTAAAGCAACCTAACAGGAATGAGCTGTCTGCGCATCTAGCTACTGCAGTGACTGTATGTGTAAACTCACATGGCTTCAGTCATAATGCAGTTCATTCTTTAACTTGAAAGACTTTCAGACCATACTCTCACTTTTTTTCCTGTGTACTGTGGCATTAACAACACAGAAAATATTTTTTTCATCTGATGTGACACAAGGTTATCTTTCTTCTAGGTGGCTCTCCATACGTAGCAGCCAAAATCAATGAAGCTAAAGATTTGCTGGAAGACCAAGCTAAAAAATGAGAGAGAATATCAGAGGGTTTGTCCATGCAAATGATTATTTTTGATAAATGGCTTAAGAAAAGTTCTAATGTCAGTCTTTGACTTAATATAAATGGAGCTGGAAATACAAATCCAGGGAGGTCCTTCCCTCCCCACTCACTTCTTAAGCACTTTTTGGGGAAACGTGTGAGGGAGTGAGGCTTAGTTTTTTTTCACAGCTGTTCTTTATTAAGCAGCAAAATCTGCCACTCAAATATTTTCAATGTAAAACTTGGTTTGGCCAGTGCATGTTACCAGATAGAGGTAGACTTACATGCTGTTACCTAATTTTTGTTAAGCTAGCTACATTCGAAGTTCATGCTGCTGTTCTTTTATATGCCAAAGTTCACATGATGAACCGGATTGGGGAGGGGGTGGAAAAAATCAAGAGGATTTATTTGACGGGAAGAATTGGGACAGATGTGTGGTTGTCTCTGACTGAAGAAATAAAGTATAGGAAACAATGCACTCAGTTGTCTTTGCCTTGTGAAAAACAAGGTTGGTTGAAAACAAGGATAAGTGTTACTGATGGGTCTGGAATGTCCCAGATTTTTTAGTAACTTCCAGTTTTTAATGGATTTTATAGCATTTAATAAATTTGAAATTTGTAGTAAGTACTGTAGTTGTATACATTATCTTAGACTACGAAGTTAGAATTCACATAATAAGGTTTGCATTAATAGTAATTAGGAAACAGGAGCTCTTTACATAAGCCATTGAAGATACCTGAGCTTGATTTGTCACGCTGCACGAAGCCGAACATACCCAGGCAGATTTACGTGTCTGACTTAGGGCCAAAGAGTTGTGTCATACTCCGAGAATCTTGCCAGTTTTTCTGCAACTATGGTAAAACCACTGTACAGCACATGTGATAGTTACACTCACCTGTTCGTAAATACAACGGGTAACAGAGCTTTTGTTTTTTCCAGAAGTGACAAGCCTCTACTTCAGAGTCATGTACTTACATGACGTCCATCCTCTTACATCCTCTGCGTGTAGCTGCATTTCTGTAGGCTAGTTATAGACCACTCAGTAAGTATTACCACAACAGGACGGAAGAGTTCCGTGCCGTCAAATCAGTAATGCGAGTATGAAATAGAAAATATTTAGAACCTATACAGAGAGAGGGATAACTTTGCTTTACTACAGATTTTAAAGTGGGGTGAAAAAAACAGCTGGAACATTGCCTTGCAGCAGCTCCAGAGTATGCATATTTCAAGCCATACGCAGAATGTTACTGTACTTCAATTTTTCTCTGCCAAGTAATACTGACTTTTTAAACATAGCTTTCTTTTTCTTCCCTGTTTAAGTTTTCTCCACTCTTGTGGCTGCCTTATCAGTTGACATGCCTGTGCACACTTCAAAGTTACAACCATTTAAYTGTTTGTTCTCCAGGAGGGAACAGTCAATGAGTGTCAACACTTAAGTCATATTAAAAACTGCACATCACCTTAAATGAAATACATACCTAAACCTAGTTGGTACAACTCCTCTGTAGCTGTATCAGGTGTAGCAGCTGGAGTCACAGGTGGTTCAGAACACTTGTTTTTGTCCTTACTCACTTCTGCTGAAATCAGGTAAGACAATTTTTTCCTTTCAAGTCAGCACGACTTCAGCACTACCCGTTTGCTCTGCCTTCTTGCAACGTCTCCTTGCTACCCAGATGTTTTTCCACACCTGTGTTTTCTGCTTCATGGCTCTTGCTCATGTGCCTGAAAAGATGGGTTAGTGTGTCATAGAACCATTTAGGTTGGAAAGACCTTTAAGATCATCAACTCCAACCATCATGCTTCCAGCATCTCAATTAAAAACTGTATCTGCATTAATTCCTATATATGTTAGTCAGGTTAGGTGATTCTCCAAGATAAGAAGTCTGTTTGCAGACTTGTTAACTGATGTTTTACATCATCACCTGAAAGAATGGAAGGTTAGAAAACTCTTATGAAAGAGTTTAAGTTTTCAAGCTGTTAACACTAACAATTGAAACTTACTTGCAAGGCAGCTTGAACCTTTAAGTCAATAGTAATTTAAATTTCTGATAGAAACAGTCAACAGATGGAAGATCAAAGTTTATTTTCTTTTACTACCAGCATACAAAAAAAACATATTGCACATCAAACAACCAAAACAAAAATAAAAATACTCTACTAAGGACTAACATATGTAGTTTATACAGAATAAACTTTCTGGAAATTGATCTTTTCAGTAGTTCAGGTTATGTCTTAATGGACATGACTAATTCAGCTTAGTGTTAACTAAAGCTATGTTTGATTTTTAAATACTGTACAGTTTAATAAATAAACCAAACAAAGCCTCAATGTAGAACAGTCACTGCCAATGTCACCCAGTATCCCTGCAGATTATGAGAATTTAACAAATGTATTCCAGTGGTCTGCAGATTTTTCCTCTACATACAGCATTTAAAAAACATGTATTAAAACAGACCAGTTTCCAGACTAAACTAATGGAGAAATTACATTTCAGTGCAAAATATTTTAGACTGCATTTCTTTCTAGTATTCCTCAGGTGAAGAAGTGGTTGCATATTATTAAAAATGTAACAAAAGCAGCTAATGCTTTCATAAAGAGTATTATGTTAGGGATCCCCCTCACATCTTTGCCATATTTTGAAAACAAAATAACATTTCCTATAGCCAGCAATTTTGTTTATTTAAATGTTACATATACTATCTCAAGGCACATCTGATGATATATTTATAACACAGTAGGTGTCAAAGTATGTTTAACATATGATTTCTTCAGGATCCCTCCCCTTTCTGTATTCCAAAATGGAGGAACTGAAAGTGCGGTGTCAAGACTGGCGATCCATATTCTATCTTTGGCAAGCTTATACAAGCACTATTTTAAATGTAATGTAAAAGAACTGTAAACTAGGAACTTCAGTTTATGAAACACCATTCAGCACTGCTTCTTCCTGATTATTTCCATCCTCCTGAACAGTAACTTTCTTTTCATCAGGACTGTGCTGTAGTTTAGAAGGCTCATCCCCAGAAGGTGTAGCAGGACCGTTCACTGCCTTTTCGGAAGGGCTGTTTTCATCAATCGCCTCTTTTGCCTTGCAACAACAAAAACGGGGTAGTATTAAAAATTCCGTTAAAATATACACAGCATAATCTGAATTTCCCTCTGGCTCACACAGCAACTTTGCAATAGCAAACACCTCTTGTCTGTCTCTGTCAGTGTCCTATCACTTAGAGCATCCCATTGTTTACCTTGTCATTTATAGGATACTTCTGAGGAAATCATGCCAAGGTAACCCTGGGACAGCATACCCAGAATGGTTTATTTTCACAATTTCAATTTTTCTAAGCCAATGAAGAAGTTAACTGAAAAGCTGAGTTTCACACCCCTTTCAAAGTCTGTAGTAACATTAGATTTTGTTAGTCATATAGCAATGGATCTTTATTTTGCTAAACTCAGACACAACTTGTGGCAATAAGTTCAATGTTACTTTAGAAGTAAACAAATTCTGCTTTATTCAGAATATTCTGAGTATTATTTTTTATGATATGTAATGCCACTCTGATCCTTTAAGGAGAACAGATCTCAAATCTACAATCTTTGTAACATTAATTCTTTCTAAGATAGTCTGTACAAGTCACTACACATGCTACATAGTATCCTCTATTTATAAAGTGTTCTAAGGATTAGTTCTCATCCATGGATAATTTTCACATTTTGTTATGTAATGCTACATTAGTAAGTGTAATATTTTAAAATGTGTGAAGACTTAATTTGAGCATTACACTTGGTCACTAAAGTCTGCAATGGTAGTCTACAAGTCAATGTCAGTTCTGTTTATTCTGGGCCATTTTTGCTTTTAATAATTTATTCTTAAGTGCATTTGTAGTCAAATGAGGGCAACCTAAATGAAGCATTCCTTTACTGTTTTGCTGCAAGGGAAGAGGAAAAAAAACCCCATGCATTAAAAAAAAAAATCTTCTTACCGTTTCTTTCTTGGTTTTGGCCAGTGTCTCCTTTGGAGGGTTTCTCTGTCTACTTTGAGATTCAGCTCGTGATATATAATCAGCTACTGTTACTGTTCAAGGAAAAAAATTACAGTGATGCTCACATCAGAAGTCTAATTTAGCGTTAAGCTTCACATGTCTTTTCTGTACAAATAATGCTATAACTGGGAGACATCTCACAAAAGGCCTTCACACTTACAGGTATCGGCTACATAGCAAGGATCAATTTGGTTTTGTGGTTAAATACAATTTTCACTAAAATCAGTGGTAACATGACGATCTGAAGGTGGAATCTTAACATTAATAAAATAGTAATTTTGGTCCAATTGTAAATTTTATTGGAAAATAAGGGCTTTCTGTGCTGGGTTTGAAGAGATCAGACTGCGGGCTCTTTACACTACAGACTGTTTGTCATTGGGATTTACTATCTTGAGCAGTGAAGAATTTCACAGTAACGAAATGAAGGCAAGTTAAAATATGAAAAGAATTGGGGGAGGTTCGGAGTACGGTATCACTTACGATAAAGCAGCATTTAAATCTTTGTTACTTCATGAAGCAATTGGCAAGAGAACTCGCCCTCCTCCTGGTATTCAAAATGCAATCCGCACAGTTCTCTCTGGCTTGTGGGTGGGTGGATTAATTGTGGTGTGCGTAMGGGCACGTGAGGCGGCTCTGTGTGGGCGAGCCCCTGCTCAAAGGCAGGACAGCCACGTTTGCGCTGTTTCGGCTACACTTACTGGATGCAGGCCAGGGCTTTTCTGACCTCTTTTCTTCTTCCCACCTCAGCACACGTGCTTGTGGCCTGGTTTTGTCTTACCCCGCCCTCGTGTAACCACACCAATTGAGAGCCAGTTCTATCTTTAGAATACATAGTACTACAAATTTAAATACACGCTTGTATGTTTGAAGAGCTGAAGCACGTTAGAGTTGGCAAGTGAACAGTACAGTCAATTATATTTAGTATATCATCCATTCAGGTGAACTATTTTTCTGGATCTAGGAATGACTGTGCATGAAACCTACATCAGAATAGGAAGTACAGTACATGAATTTTCTGTTACAGTAATCGGACTTCTTACAACTGGGTCCTTACATGATTGTCAAGACCAAGTGAGTTTCTGCACAGGGAGAATTATTTCTTTAAAATGAGGTTCTGTACCCAAGTCGTCTAATGTAAAGATGAAGCGTGTTTTGTGCACACAGGGTAAGGCACCAATTCTTAATATTCATATATGTAGTAGGAACGCAAAGTGTATAGCAATGTAAATCAAATAATACAACTAAATGACTGAAGTACATTGTTAGCATTTGGGGGGGGCGAGGGAGTTCCTTCTGTCTTCATTTCATTCACTGTACTTTCACTTACTATTTATGAAAAGATTCAATTGTTAGAGCATTTTTCACAAAGACAGTATAACTAACTACCAATGCTCTTACTGTTGTATTTAACAATATTCATTATGCAAACTGAAAATGGTATCTTGAACAAAGACATCAATAGGAAAAAAATGAGAAATCTTGTTTGGGAAATCTTGTTTTGTTCTTAGAATATTTAGATTTAGAAGAAAAATATCACAGCTTTTGTAGAGATGGCTAACATCTCTATATTGCTGGCTGAAATTAGTTTCTTAGAAGTAAAGGCTGAAATTTTTACTTTTTCCACCCCTTTGTAAACTGGTGTCACTGTTAAAAACTAGAATGTTGAGAAGTAATGGGTTACTTTGGGTTTGTTTGTTTGTTTTTTTTTTTTTTTTTTTTTTTTTTTTGGGGGGTGGGGTGTTTAGTTTTTTTTCTTCCCCCAAGTTTTAGTGTAACGCAACCAACTTTTTTCTTCTCAACCAACTGCTGTATGAGCACCACAGATACAAGGAAGACAAACATGGGTGAAATTTCGAACCTGTCAATCTAGAAGACCTTCTGTTACCACCTTGCGCCATGTATGTAACAAGCATTTTCTAAATAGGGCATTATATTGAAAATTAGCTAGTTCACCTTTAACATTTCAAGTGTTAGTACACACAAAAGAAATGCAACAAGCCACAACAACAAAAAATTGGAAACATGCAATTTCATTTAAATTCCTCCTCCTTCCCACCCTCAATTTGTAGATGACTTACAAATATTCACACAAGCGGAGGACTGACAGCAGCAGTTTGATACAGGCAGGGGACTGGCAGATCCCATGTGAGTTCCCTCACATCCTGCCATTCCAACTCTTGGCTTCTCAGCCAGTGCTGAAAAGGTTGTGTCACATTCAGTGCAAGTGCACAGAGGCAAGTGGGTGCGGATCGCGAACCTTCACCTTTGTCTCGATCCGGGACCACCGAAGTCAACAGCAGTTTGGCTACTGACTTCAGTGAGAACTGGATCAGAAGCATAACTTGTATGTCCAAGCCAAAAGTTAGACATTATAAATTAGTTTCATTAGACAGATTAAGAACTTATAAATAAGTTCTCCTAGTAGAAGAAATGTCTTTCATCTTCATCTAGTAGTCTTATTAGTTATTGAGTAACCTTTTCATATTATGCAGCTATATGTAAAACAGCAGACACAACATTCTCTCATGCTTTTGACCTGAGATTACCCACAGCTCCACTCGAATTACCTGGCTGTCTATCTTCTGCCTGACCCCTGAAGCGACGCCTGCGGCTACGATTGCGTCGCTGGGGTTTTTTGTCACTATCATCTGCAATTGCAAAGTTTACCATGAACTATTTCTGACGATAAAATAAATAAATAAATTCTTCAGCAGTTTCAGCATGGGGCATTTAAAATTGCTTCTGTTAAAGAGACAGGCTAAAAGAAAAACATAATTTTATACTGAAAGCATACACAATAATGCAAAAGCTAGATTTTACTTTTTTGCTCTTGGCTCATTAAAACATTTAGGCATATGCTTCATGACCTCAGAATTCATTTATTAAATAAGTAACCATATGTCAAATTTTAGCCACATAACCCATGAAAGAAGAGGTTTTTTCCTACATTATTAAGCAACAGATTATATTCTTGTCCCAGTGAGTATCAAGAGAATTTACTGAGGGAAAAGTACTTAAGCAGAAGCTGGGTGAAGACAAATTAACAGCTACTTAAGTAGCTTCCCTACACTGAGACTGAGGTTACCAAGGAGAAAACAGAATGCTGATCCAGCAGTACTGTTTCCATGAAAAGAGCAGTACTAATGGGCAATGACAAGTTAGTCTTTGGTGTCTCCGTCAGACAGTTTTTACAGGAAGAGGCACATGAAAACACTAGTGGAGCTCAGTAAACAGGAGATTCCATGGCAGAGCCACGGAGAAAGTCTTTCTTTAATCAGACAGCAACCTTTAACAGAACGACGATTCGTCACTAACAAAAATGAACAAGCGTTTCACTACACTTACATGGACAACACATTTTTTTCTTGGCTTGTTCTGGGACTATCATCCAACTGTTTACATACCTAAACCATTCTCATTAACAGAAGCTGTATCAGACTCTGTCATTCCATCCATAAGAACAGCATCTTCATCGGTCCTTCGCCGGCGTGACCTCCTGCGGCGGTTACTACTGTGGTGAGACTCACTAGCATCGGTATCCACAGTCTGGTCTGACTCTGTGTTATCAAGCAAGCTGTAAGGGTTGCTGTCCGGGTCTTTAAGCACTAAACAAACAAAAAGTTTCCATCTAAGATACTGTAGTTACACATGAAAACTTCCAGGCTGACTTACAACTGTGTTCGAAAGTTTCAAAATATAAAGCAACCTTACGAAAAGGTGTAATACACAGAACTACAGTATTTATGATTTCATACTGGTTCCCCTCTGACTCTAATCCAACAGTACATTTTCTGAGGCACCCACAACAGGCACTTGTGTTATTTCATCACAAAACTGCTAAACGTGAAAAATAACACCTTTTGCTTCATAGCAGCATGGTACGTTTGACACTCGTGAAGTGTTATGAATTAGCACAGTCAAATTCTGATAAAACCTAAGATAACTTGGGTTCTATGATTTCTTCTCTCATTCTGTATCTAAACACAAGCTTAACTCAGAAGGCAGCCATAGGTAACATGCCAAAGATTTATAAACTTGGATAATATCATTATTATGCATGTGTAGTAGAGGAAGGAAATGAAGATCAACGTGAGCAGAAGATAAACAAATAAAAATCTAACAACATAGTGTATAACAAGAAACTATCACACAACACTACTGAAATCCCAATGTATTAGGATGTAAACGTAAAAATTGAGTATTTTAAAATACTAAGAGGTTATACAGAAAATTGCCAGGAACAAAAACTAAATTCCAAATACATTCGAAACACAGTACCAGAGCTAATGGATGACTTGCCACCACGAGGTCCACCACGCCCACGACCTCCAGATACACTACGTCCCCGTCCCCCAGGACGTCGTCTATTGTCACGCTGATGTCTGCTTTCTCTGTCATCTTCTCCTGCCAAGGACCAGTCACTAAGTTCATCTTTCCTCTCAGATTCTGTTTCAGAGGGATTAGAGAGCTCAGAGTTTGTACCTTGTACAAGAAGGAAAAGAAAATTGGAAATGAGTATGAAATTTGGGATTACATTCTGGTTTCAGATTGTCACAGAAGTCTTCCAACCAGCATGGCTGGTTATATATATACATATGTGTGGGTTTTTATATAAATATACAAAATATAGAAATATAAAAAATAACGTATTAATATATGCTTATAAAAGTATATAAATGTCTATATAATTTTATATACAAAATGTAGAAATATAAAAATTAAAATACTCTTTAATATATAAAGTATATAAATGTCTATATAATTTTATACTATATATACACTCATATATAAAAATATATGCACATATAAAATATGTAGAGCATAAGTTACCTAAGATTCTCAACCTAAGGTAATAACATGAGAAATAAGGGCTCAACGATTACCAAAACTGTGATTTATGTACATGGATAAATCAAGTATTAATCTCTGTGTATACACTGCAGGCATTTGGTGCAGTTTCTAGGCAACTTCTCTGAAATTCCCAAGGACAACTTTATAGCTGATGGCTGTTGCTAAGCAACCTCTTCTGGCTGTTGTAATGCTGCTTGAACAATTTAACTGTTTATATTAAATAGCATCCATACTATCCCACCGTCCCTGAGCTAACCAAACCCCCACAGCTTTTTACTGCTTAAAAATTCAACACCTACTATTTATTTTAAACATCCAGGAACTCTCCCTACTAACCATTCTGGAATAAAGAAATTTAGACCCAGACCCATATGGCACTCACATGCAATGCTTGCCATTTTGGAGGGGGGAAAAAAGGCAAGTTTTCCAAATGAAAGTCTGTGGTTATATAAACAAACTAAACAACCTGCATTACAGTTTAGTCAATTCATTGGGAAATAGTAAAAAATGAAGTTACAAACATTAGCATTATCATCACAATCAACCTGACCAACACGGCATGATCCTGCACGCTAGTCAGTGACGGACTATAAAATCTGAAAGAAGAACTTGTCCGATTTTGTAACAAAGTGAGCTACATGTAGATGATCAAGAATAATTTACTGTATTGAATAAATAATTTATTTTTTTTCTGTTTACAGGAGCACCTATGTTTCTTTGTGAAATATGTCTATATTTAAATGCAGACCGTCTCCATGGATGTGCATACCTCTAGGGAACTGAACAGCAGTTCCTTGTTAATTTAAAAATACATCAGAGTATCTCATTACATCTTAAACAAATCCAGTTAGTTCCTGACCAAATTAGAAAAAAAAATGATTTTGTGTTGTCGCCGTTCTAAATTATTTTGCTTTACTTTTCAAAAATACATTCATAAGATGGCCATGATCACAGACAAGCGTTTTTTCTTCTCCTCCGCAATCAAAACAGATAATGCTAATTCCAGATTATTTTTTTTTTTACTTGTGTCTCCTGAAGAGTATCTGTAGCTCTTTCTCTTTCCCAGCTTCGTATGATATAACTACTACTGTTGAAGGACAGGATCTTACCAGAGTTCGGTTTGCTCATTTTTTCAATTTAAAACTTAACTTCAACAAGAATGTAAATCTAATTAGGTGTTTTGAGCTGTGTAAAAAATAAAATGGCAATTCTAAATTTTTAACCCTGCCTTCACTCAACTATGCTGAACACAAAGAAATCTAGAGACAGTTATGGACTCAAAAGTACACTGAGGCCTCGCTCAATAGGTGCTCAAGAAAACTCACCGTAACCAGATGTGTAATTGGGGCCCCTGCGGCCTCTCCCTCTTCCGCTGTAGGATCTGGAACCTTGCACTGAGGAGAGGGTGCTCTCATCAGTTGTATAACCCTTTTCTTTTTCAGGAACTCTAGCGGAAGAAGGTCTGAAACCCATACCAATCTGACGCAACTGTTCATCAATCTGGAGCCTTTCCAGTCTTAGTTGTTCTACCTCCTACATAAAAGGAAACAAAAAAAATTTGCTGATAAAGAAATGTTCTTTTCCCTCACAAAATACCATCGTCCACCCAGTCATCTTAAAAACTAGCATTCCTGTGGGAGAGTTCACACCACCTTGAAGGTGACTGCAAATAACACAATTCAACTACGAGATCTGCAATCTCTGAGTTTTGCAAGAAATGTAAAAGCCTTCTCTTAAATCACCATGCTGAAAGACTGTTTTTAAGACTATTACCTTTCTTAACCACACCGCACCACACGTTTTCTAGTCAAATTTAAAAATGCAAACTGACAAAGTAACATGATTCAAATTCATTCATTAATTCTGCTAAGTCACCATCACAACTCCATACAAAGCCAACTAATCTAAATGGATAACTGTTCTAATACGACATCGTATTAGTGTGTTACTATTAGAAATTCCATCCTACCCCAACAGAGCATTAACCTCAAAACAACAGAACACTAACAGACAAAAAAAAAAATTGCCTATTACTTCTCAAATGCCACTTAAAACAGCGTTCTTTACAGTCCAATCCTTTCAACACCAACAGTACTAAGTAACCATGATCATGTATCTGAAGGCCTCCACAACACCTGTGGGCAAGGAGTGGGTTCAAGGCACCAAACCTTAAATCCCAAAATACAGAGGAACAGTTTATCTACTGCAAATCCCACTGAAGTTGTTACTCAAAAATTCTGTTACTTCAACAGAAGTTTCCTCTACAGATTCTTTCTTCTGAAATACACTTACCTTTAGATACGCGATGTGATATTCTAAAAGAACTTGGACATTTCCAATGCTTTCTTTAGTACCAACAAATACAAACGGTACCATTCCCTATAGAAACAAAATGTCAAATCTTATTTTCAGGAAGAATGTTATCACCAAAACAATGCTTTCTGTTTAAATTCTTAAAAAAAAAAAAAAAAATCTGTTTAAGTTACAAAAGTGAGCTAAACAGCACAGATAGTAACTGGATCTTGGTCTGCAAAGATGCACTAGACATAGCTCAGACTGGGGTGAGGGTAGGGGCTTACATGTTGAGGACTTAAGACTATCCACCTTTCCCAACAACCTATTCTGGCAGTGAGGTAATGACATATAGTGTTTATATTACCCCACACACAACAAAATTGCTGTGGGTGTTTATCACAGCAGGTTGTAGAAGCATCCTTAGTTTACCAAGAAGCGTCCAGTGGTTAATTAAACCAACTTTACAAGACAAAGCAGCTTTAGAAGATTTTAGCTTTTATTCTCATATATTTAAAATATGTGAACACTATTAACACTATCAATCCCAAATTAGTTATGCAGCTAAAGTAAAGATTAAAAAAAAAAGTCTTGCTTCAGCAGCAAAACACCTTTCTTGAATTGTTTCATGTAAAATTTACTGCAAGATGCCAGTTTGAAAAAAACCTTAAAAATTGTTCTCTCTATATCCACAGAAAAGTTATAAAACTGGCTTTGTTAAATAGCCGCAAGCATCTATCCTAGAAAACTACCCCAATCACAGACACCCTGTTTTTTAACACGGACATCATCACCATTACAGGTTGGCCATGAAAACAAAGGATGCATAGGCCACGAAGGTTGTATTGATAAACTGCGTAATGATACAGAGATGAAACAGTGATCCCATTCTTGATGCCGTAAGGCAGTGCTTTAACTCATTTGAGTCACACCCCAGAAACTCTCACTTCTGCATGTATTTTCCTACACATTCTTTGTTAAAAGATTCAACAATGACTGGTTTTGAAAATAAAATCCTAATCGTAGAAAGAAAGAATAAAGTACTTACATCTTCACGGGGCAGTTTATTTTCATTATCTCCTTCAATTCTCACCCTGACGACTCCAGACTTGTCTACAATCTCCTGAATCACTTTTCCATTTTTTCCAATAACTTTTCCTTCAGAGGGCAAGAATGGTTAATTTTGCACCCGTGTGCAGAATATTTTAATGGGTTTCTTCACATTTTAAATTATGTATAACATAATTGTAACAACCTGACTCTCCTTTACCGTTCACTTTGTTTCAAAGTTTTCTCTTACTTCACACGGGTACAAAAAAACCCAAAGAAAACCCCACACTGTGCCAAAAAAGCAGTGAAAACTTCCAAAATTAAACACTCTATATATATGCATAGAATGACAAATATTGATGAAGATCACCACTACACAGAAGTTTCAAATAGAACCAGACTAAGAGTAAAATGGCACACAAGTTTTGCAAATGCCTATTTTAAATTTATTCAATCTTTCCTGACATTTTGACAGGCATATCCAATATACATTTGTTGGGAGCCTCTTAAAAAAAAAAAAGGAAGTAAAAAACTATATAATTATTTTCTAAAAATTAATTTTGCCTTTACAACAGACATGAGTACTACCCATACTACCTTTAAAATATTTATTTTGAGATCACATGTGGGATCTAAACCAGAAGGTTCTTCAGAACTTGTATGTTTAACTCTCAAAAAGAGAGACTCCTTTGGTCCCTTACTAAAAGATTTTAGCTCTTCCTTAAACTAAAGTTATGCAGAAACATTTCTTCATCCCAGCTACAGATACCTGGCACTTGAAAACATTTATGTTTAAATTATGAGTAAAGGAAGGTAGAACCTCTGAAAAAAGGGTGTAACAGCCGAAAGTGCGTGACAGAATACTCCATAAAGAACATTCTTTACAGCAGGTATCAACATGATACAAAGTGCAGTGCAAAAAGCATTAAAAATTCTTTCCTTTCCTCAACAGTTCAAATAACGCAGCAGGTTTTTTTGTATCTTTTTGTCTTAAAAAAAACATGCTACAGCTAATCATTCTGTATGCCTACAATTTCATTTTGCACAGTGATCCTGTTACTACTACTAAAATAAATCACACTCATTATAGTGTTAAACATTTTTCTGTGGATAATGGTTAGCCAGTATTTGGGGAAAAGTCCTCAGCCCCAAGGAGCTGCAGTAGCTGAAACTGGCAGTTCGGTCGATGGCACTCTGCTCTCTTCGTACAGAAAGAAATGCATTGGGCACAGTGCGGAATCATTAATGATCACTACACCTCTTTTAACTTGGGTGTCTTCATAAAGCACGGGTAAATCTGCGTCTGCTTACATATACGACCACAGGTGATTTGGGCAAGATGTCTGCCTTCGTCATAAATTGGTACTGCAATCGTTTAAAAGTAGCATTTTCAGTTAAACTCATTACTATGACTAGTGCCATGATTCCTATATGGGTATATTCACATTAGGTAGAATGCTATCCAAAACCCCCAAAAACCTCATTTTGTAAAACACCAGATTTAGCAAAGTTCCTTGGTTCAACCAGGTTTGCTGAATGAGATTACAGGAAAAAAATATGTTCATGTACAAACTAACAATTAATTTGCTGGATGTTAAAACAAGCTTTAACATTTGGTTGATGAGAGAATCATCAAGTTGCATCAGATACATAATTTGCAGAGGTACTACTGAAAAAAAAAAAACCAACAAAACGCTACAACTTCAGTTGCTCAAGTTATAAAACCTTGAAAGTCTAATTTTTAAGAGTCTGCACATGAATTATTTAAATTATGTAGTCTATAATTTGCAAGTTCTAAGCCCAAAACTATAGGAGGTTAAAGCACGGCTTGTAATTTCTGGTTTGGATAATCTAAACTGCTGTTGAATCAGGTACAACACCTGCACTCTTAACACTCCCTTCCTACCTGCATTGCCCGTGAGCTGGGAATGTAGAGTAGGGAGCTGCCAGAGCACAACAGGCAGGCTAAGAGGAGTAGAATGAGGGAAACGCAAAAAGTACCCTGTAAAGACTGGACTAGGAAAGACGTGTTTTTCTCTTGAAGGGCAGCAGAGATTAACTCCACCTTTAGGTACCTCACGAGACAGAAGCTACCACAATATGCATTTACACGTTTTGGGAAGCTACACCTTCACAAAACTGAAACACGGAAAAATGCCCATTTCTAGGCCGAGGATGAGACTGACAAGCACCGCCGATTTATACAGCAGCCCAACACCACCCAACCACCACCTCTACCAACTCTGAACCCAGGAGGGAACAATAACATGAGAATTATCTTGCGTCATTCTTGCAACTCAACTGTAGTACTTCCACATTAAATTTTGGAATTTAGTTTCAGCACTTCTAAGTAATCAATTTAGCAAATCATTTTTTTACTAGAATCTGAACTTCAAATATTACCATTAAATTAGATTGTACAAGTCTGATCAAACCATTTTAAGTGTTAAAATGCTGACAAAGTACTAYTCAACAATAATATATGTAAGTTCTTAATAATTCCCTGATGCATATAGTTTTAAAAGATTAATCACTTTCTACTTAAATGGAGAAATCAAATATCATCCTGGCATCTAAATCTTCTTTGCAGAGTCATGCTGATTAGGCTCCCTTTCCCCAAGTTTTCAAGTTTTAGCAGTATTACATACCAACAAGATTTCTGGGAACTTGAATAAAATCCTCCACAAATTCCAAGTAACTTCTAGCCTTTTTTACTGCATCAGCAGTCTGGAAATGAATTAAAAAAAATGGGAGTTTATTTGTGATTATAATATGTTAAAAATAAAACCTTGTAGCAACAGCTGCAAGTCTTCCAAACATCAAACTTATTTTCAAAAAGAGAGGAATAGAGACAAGATTAATCTAGTTTTGAACGAAATGTTAAAGAACTAATTGAGTAAAATGCCCAGAAACAAAATTCAGTAGCAAAGCAAAGCATCAGTGATGAATAAAACAACTTTTTCCATGCTATTTTAAGACATTTTAAAATATTATCTGGAACTTATCACAAGTAAACCCCAGACATAAAATATCTTACAGATATATCTTGAAGCAGTTTCTAATAGACATTAATTGGGAAAAACCAGCTAATTATATTCTTTTTCTCCAAAATCAAGACACAATTTTCAAATCTAGAATCCATTTATAAAAAAAAAAATCAATATAACAATTATCACAAAGATTCTGTACTGAAAAGATACAAATTTGTAAGAGGTCCTACCAGCATTCAAGGAAACTTCAGCTTACAAGAATACTACGTTAAAAGAAACTTTGGATCGTATACCTCATTTTACCTGACTTCACAGTGAATGAGTAGTTATATGGCTATGATTAGATGGGCAAGCCATAAAACCATAGTTTAACCTCCGCATTTGCCTCTAAACTGCTTTGGAAGCATCGAGTTTTTCTCCACAGAAACTATGCTGCCATCGATACTGTCAGTAACATAAATTCGATTTTGCAATTTTTAACATTGTTTTTAACAGGGTAATACACTATTACATTTCCCAGCGGACCACATGTGGAAAAATGGGGAAGGAGAAAATGAATTTTAGACTCACTTGTCTCTTGACAGTACCTAAAGGTTATGTCACCTGATAAGACATTTCCAAGGTTGAAGGGCAATCTCTCCACAGAGCTTTACAGACTCACTGTAAGCAGTGATTGGCTTTACAACCTTTTCCGTAAGAAAAGTGCACTAATTTTTCAGAACAGCCTAAATAAAACACCTGTTGGAACTTCCCTCCTCTATGAAGTTTCTGTTCTCTCAGTATTCAAGAGAACGGGAAGAAAACAACAAAATCAGTCACAGAACCTTTGTTGTAGCAGACAGATCCGTTTTGCATGCGAGTCTTAATACCAAGTACTGTTTGCAAATACACATTAATCCTCAGTAAATAAACGCTGCCCAAATGACAAAAGTAGCTACTCCTCCAGGTGTGCGCATACTCACAAGGCTTGCCCACCACACAACCCACTTGTATCTTCAGGAAAGGGACTCGCTGCGGAAAGGCTGGGAGGCTACATTCAGAGCACAGTGCTCTACAGGAGAGTTTGGCAGCAGTCAGGCAAACTGGGGATTCAAAGGAGCAACAGCACTGCAGGAAGGTATAGCAGCAGCACACCAAGCCTGTTCAGAACTGGCTACAAGTAGGAGGTTTTCTGTTTTCTCTACAAAAACTCTTCTACTTCTGTTTCTCTCCTGTCTCAAGCTTGACAAGAAACTAAGCCTGAATAACAAGCACCTTCAGACAAACTCTCTCCTGTAACTGCAGGCAAATTACACTAGTGCAACCGGAACTCTACAGTGGTCGCTAAAATGGCGTACTGCACTAAGGAATCTGTCCTAATCCTATCACCCCTACATTGTGATATTACAACCAAGGCACTCTCCTTCCAGAATGCTGGTTTCTGGCCACAGTTCATCTACAATGTTTTCCAAGATAGGGCAGTGTCATTGGTTAGTGGGGAGAACTCCTATAAATGCTCTCATAGCTTTATTGTTAAATGACAGAAATTAATTGACAGTTAATTGAGGTTATACAGATGCTGAAACAAGAAACAAAGCTTCAAATTAGCAACAGCAAAAGTGGAGAATTAAGGAACAAATATCAGCATCTAGTCAGTAATGATGGCTTTTGAGCACACTTTCCATTTTACAGTACTGCCTCAGCCCTTTCATCTGTCATTTTTTAGGCAACACATGAAGTAAGAGTACCACTGGCTCCTGCATCTTTCAGTCAAATTAGGGAAGTCCTCGAAGAACAAAAAATTTATAAACCTCTACTTCTGGCAGAGGTCAAAATGATAGCAAGAGCAACATGGGCGAATTGGATTTCAAGATAATGAAACAAGCAATAAATCGTGGAAAACATGAACAGGAAGTCGTTGGAGGGAGCAGTGGCTATGCTGCATACTCAAAGCAACTGCTAAAATGATACAAACTTCAACACACATTAGCAATTTTTCACCTTCAATGAACTCTACCAATAGGACACAATTAACTAAAGAGTTCACAATGTCCTGCCTCAGAAGTATGTTTACCAATTCCTTCCCCAAAGTGACTGCTTTCACAGAAGCAGAGTCAGGATGAGAAAATAAACAGCTGCCAGTAACTGGAGTTCTCCCGTGCACCCATATGCATATCTACGCTTTGCCACAAGCACTCAGAATTTTTTTGCAAGTACAGCCTGTATGACTCATTCACACCCCAACATGAGATAGCATGTAAAGCTGATTTGGACAATGTAGTCTCAGTTCCTCACAGTCAGTAATTCAGAAAAGGAAATGAAAAATAATTTCTCTCTCTAAGAATGTGTGCACATGGATTAAAGACCTCAAAAAATTCCAGTTACTAGTAACTACCTTTTTAACTTTGAATGACACTCTACACGCCCATTCATGCTCTGGTTACTTCAGCTAGTAGCCCATACAGTCAAGACACGTCCAGGTTACCTGAAGAGTCTTTAATAGAAAGATTAAATGCAGGGTATTTTTCTAAACTCAGCATTATACCTTTTGCAGCAGGATAGTTCTAACTGAGTGTCAAACAAGAACTCCATGGCTGCAGATTTTAGGAAAAATGTTTTGTAACATAGTCACTGACATAGATCTAGTGGCTACTCGCTGGCGGAGTGCACTCCTATTACAAATGGTGGATGTGTCTCAGGAGTCTCACACCAGTTTCTGAGACAATGTTTTGAAAGTCCCTCCGAAGTCCTGGTAGCTCTTTTAGATCTTCCCTAATGGAAAAAACAAAACTACCTCTGGGAATCATTTGAAAAGCCTTATCCCGTGCAGATAAAGACAAAGCCTTCCTAAGTCATGGCAGGGAACAATGCTTTTCCCATTGTGACACAAGCCTTTTTTCAATAAATGAAATAAAAGGCACATTAGTCTCCTAGTTTAAATGGAACTGAGCTCATGAAAGGTCCAAAGGGAAAACAACTTTTCTTGTTTTCTCTTTGGAGAAAATAAGAAGTAACAGTCTCCTGAAAAAGCTGGGATAGATAGGATCTTGCTATCCTTCTATCCAAAGGAACGGTTATCATATAGTTAAGTATCTTAAAAAAATGGTGTAAGAGGGAAGGAGCTCAAGTGTTAAGAATTGCACAAGAATTGAATGCAATTCAATTTTGCTAGTAATCAAGGTCTAAGAGAAGCTTTTCTGTTTCTGATAAGGCTCTGCCTCCTGGGGAAGCACAAGATTTCAAAAGTAAGGACAGCCACTCACACTGGCCAAACTCTGAAGTTCACAGTACTGTGGTCTCCGAAACAGGTATCACAAGCAGCAGTTCAGGCAGAAAGGGAAGGGTCTTGGAATAAAGTGGTCTTGACCAGACAAGGAAGAAGCATGAACAGCATCCCATACAGTTTAGCTTCCTTCTGATCATATAGCTTTCCAATATTCTTTAAAATTTATCTCCCTGTTCCTTCATCAAAGATTCTGGCCCTAAGCAACACTGAGCTTTTATTTGTATGCAAAACATTAGCTACGGGACCAAGGACACTGGATCACTACTCCCACACACCTCACGGCCTAAAATTGTCTGCCCATGCATTCAGCCATTAGGGGCTGGCTGCTTGCCAGCTTCAGCTGAAAAGAGGCAAAAAGAGTAGACAAGTATACCCAGATGCTGAAGCCCTTGTCACATGGAATATTTAGGTTGCCTGGCTTTTTTAGAAGCAGCTATCACTTCTAGGAAGGACAAGGCTGGATGTGTCTAAAGGCATTTTTATTTAGGGGCATCTGGTATTTATCATCATTGCTGTGCACTATTGTAAGAGGCTGGTGACAGTCGTAACCTTTCCACAAGTTTTAGCATCACATCATTCACGTTAAAGAGATCGAAACTGGAATACACTAGACGTTCTACTGCGTTTAAACTTGGCTGATTCTTCTTCATGAACTGTGAGATGTGATGTACTGGTAGTACTAGGTCAAAGACGGATCTGTTGCCACCCTGATACCCTGGAAGTGTTTAAGATTTCCAAAAAAAGGACACAGAACTTCAGAGATACTGAAGAGTACAGAAGTTTCTTCTCCCTTCAGCACTATCAACTTCACCTGATCCTTGGATCACAACCACATTCTACTCCTGACATGCACAGAGCGTAACTCAAGACCACAGATTCCTTAAACAGTAGACGACCAAGGATTTCTAAAAGTGTTAATACCAGAGCCTCAGGTGTTAGTGGCACCTGTAGAGTTGGTAACATGGGATAAAAACCCTCAAGAATGTTCTGACAGGGCCCCGGTGACAGCGCCTCCTGAATGGACCGTTGTTTTGGTCCAAAGACCAGCTACGTTTCAAGGCACTTGTGAGATTTAAAGCACATCAGTTAGAGAGTCACACAAATGGAATTAACTTGGAGCAAGCATTATTTTGCCAAAGCCAGCATTAAATTGCCAAAATAAAAGGGCTAGAAGAGGCTTTAACACATTTGGCTACGTCAGAGAGGCAGACACCACATAGCAAAACACACATGAACTAGAAACGGGGAAAGGGGAGAATCAATAAGAACAGCATACACAGTCTGAAGGAAAAAAATAAATCTGTGATCAAGTAAAATAGCAGGAAATGATACTTCTCTCAGGTTGACCAAGATGTACAGTGCAGTTATGGAACTTGTGCATCAGCACATGGAGTGATTAGGACAGAACACATCTTATGGAAGTCACCACTGCAATGAAGTCTCATATTTCAAATATATGTAGTACAAGCTGCCATAGTGTGAACATGCATATAGACACTCACGACGACTACTCAGCTATTTCCAGTTCTTAATTCTGGGTACAGCTCTCACCACTCTAAAAGCAGATATAGAGTGAAATGCTAATCAGATTCATACAGAGTTTCCCCCTTACCTCTCCATAGATTCTGAAAGTACCGGTATCCTCCTCAAGTTCAATGGCAGTAACTCCTGGAACCTTTCTGGCCTGTTGTATGTTACTGCCATGCGTTCCTATAGCAAGTCCCATTAAATCTTCTCTGACTACAAATTCCTCATGAAATGCTGCAGCAAGCTGCTTTGTGCACTGAAGGAAAAACAAAGTAAGACTCATCCACATGCATTCAATGTAATGTAGTGTTATGTGCTCAGTTTCAAGCAACAAGAATTACAAGCTATGGCTTACTTCTAAGTGCTTTGTAGCTTCCTCGTTTCTTGACATAAGCATAAGTTTGGTACGAATGCTGCGCAAATGCATGTCACTCAGTATATTCACTCTCTTCACTGTTGCTTCGCTGGCAGACTACAAAAGAAAAAGAACATGAAGTTTCATTTTTTAAGCAAATCCACATTTAAAGGGTAAATCAGGAATCTATTTAAACTAAATCATAAACACGATCTAAATTTCTAGCACTTACATGGACATTACTCTTCCTCAAAACAAAGCATGAGAAATTCAGCACCACCTCTGCAAACCAACAATTTCTGTTCTCACTCACAGCGTATTTTACACTACAGATTTTGCTGCTGGATATACACAGTAACTGTTTCCCCTTGATGTTCCCCAGACAAAAAAATTAAGTATCATTCTACCATATACATACTTGTCACTCACTGTCTGAATGGCAATGTCTGAGGAAATAAGCAAGAAAAACACAATTCTGGAGAGCGAGGTTCAAGTGGATAATATTAAATAGACAGAACTGTGAAGAGAAACTAATGCTGGGAAAAGTCTATGTAATAAGAGAAAACAGTCACAGAAGAATCTCAGTGAACAACTCCTTAATGGCTATGCTAAACTGGTGCAGTTCTTCATGTGGAAACCCAGCTGTAGCTCAAGGTGCACAGTGTAATAGAGTACAGGGGGAAATCTACTGCTCCAGAGCAGAGCAAGCCAGAGTTAGCTTTGAGCCACCTGCACAAATCAGTGAAACAGCACTCAGTTGTGGATGACAAAAATCATAAAAGCAATGAGACTGAAAGCTGCTCCTAAACTTAGGCTGTATGCAGTGCAGTACTTGTAGCCGCTCCAAAAGGCCTACTCCCAAAGATTAAACACATTTACTTATATTAAATCTCTCACAGTTTACATAGCTTGACAAGCTAAACCATTTTCCAAACAAATATACAGCTGGCTATATACTTCCCATAAATAATATACTGAAAATTCATGCAACATTTACATAGAAATAATTACTTACCAGTATTATTAGTTGAGCAGTTTCAGCATGATAAAAAATCCGACATGCTCCCACAGCTTTCTTGAAATCTTTATGTGCATTTTCATTAGCACACCTAAGGAGACAAAATGATTGTTATTTCAACAAGCTGCATCAAAACAGAACATGTAATATCATGATCAGAACCAAGAACGTTTCAAAGTAGTTTATGTCAAAGACTGCTAAGAAACCGGAAAATTTCCATTCTCCTTAACATGGTTCCAGAGCTTATTTCTCTGCGGACTGTATGCCATCGCGGTTATTTGGCAAGTCTCAGTACCAGAGGCCCACTGTGAGCGCATCACCTGTACAAGCCTAAAGCAAGACCTGAGGCTCCCATCTCAGAACTTGCCTTTTGTCCCCCCCCCCCCAAAAGCTCAGCAGGGATCCCAATCAGTAGTTTCTAAACCAGCTACTGCAGCCATATCCACCCTTAAGGTTCTTCGCGGACCTGTAAATTGGCCTCTAAAATATAAGCCAAGTGGGTTCCCCTCCCCTCAAATACAGTAAATGCCTTATTGAAGTGTGCAGAGCTACTCACGCATCTCTCAGATCTTCAGGAACATCCACTGTGCACTTGAAAAAGGTGTTCTTTTTGACAGTTTTATTTTGATTCACAGGTCGGAGTCGTTCGTAAGTGACAATTTCATTGTAAGTGGCATCACAAGCAGCATATTCAATGACATAAAACTATGGAAGAATTTTTTTTTTTAAATGGTAACTTCAGTGAGGAACAACAAAGACATAGTAACATTACCAGCATCACTAAGAAAGTACAAAATATGAATATATAGACTAAAACATAAATCTGAGTTGATATAATGCTGGAATCTACACAAATGAGCCTGGACATACTTCAGTACCCATCTGATACCTCAGCGAAGTCAGGGCACCATATCAGCATAATTTCAGTCCCTCACAAAAGCATCTTTGACTGATTTTTCTCATGTTCATCCCTCTTCAAATACCAACTTTAGTCCAGTTCAAGTTCCAAAATTCAAAATGTTTACTGGAGCCCTAATTCTAAAAAAATACCTAATAGAGAAGCAAACGTAACTCATTCGTCACTGAAATATCTGCTTTGCAACAGTTTAAAAAAAAAAAGGCAAATCCACTGATTCAATGGGCAAACTACCTGTGACTCATGTAAGATCAAAAGGAAAATAAAAATTCAGTCCTTTTGATACACACCATCCCAAATTTAGGAAGGCAAGAGACCTGAGAAGATTTAATAGCTACCAATAATCTACTCCTACACTTCCACCTAACGCATACAAGTATGAAGAAGCTTGTGTGCAGTTTCCCCGAAGCCTGGCTTTGTGTTAGGGATGCAGCTTTCTCCTATCCTCCCCTTCCACCTGTGCACAATTTGGGAGTGCAGCAGTATCTTCTCTTTCTCCCTCAAAACTGGTATCCATTTTTGTCAACACACACAATTTACTCAAGTATCAGGAAAAAGTAAATCACTAAAGTTGTGACATACTTTTCCACATGTTATTTTCCAATTTCAAGTTTTAAATTTAGCTTAGGTATCATCCTAATCATATAAAGCTGCTTTGAAACATATCACAAAACAAGTTAAGTAATAATAATGAAAAATAAATACTATACAGACAACTACATTTAAGAGAACTACCACCCTATGCTTTAAAAAATTAGCTCCAATAGTTAAAAGATAGTTCTGGTTATTGGAACAATCGCAAAGCTAACTATCATTAGATACATGGGTTGTTTGTGAATTTCACATTTACTTTGAGGAAAAAAAAAATCTGAGTACAGAACCATGTTAAAGATCGTACACAAAGAAGCCAAAATTGAACTGTGAGGTTTTTTGAGGGGAACAACTCCATACAATAACTACCTGGCAATGCTGTATAAAGATACCAGCCATCTGAGGATGAAAAATCTTGTTTTTTTTCCTGTCAAAAATACTAGAAAATTAATTGGATAAAATTGCATTTAAATGCAGAATTAAAATTTTTTCTTTTACTACCTTTTTTTAAATAAGCAGCATAACAAGGTAACTGACAGTAAAATTCCCAATTTTGAGAAGAAGATTAGCCCCAAATGATGAACTCTATCATCATTTAAATCACTTTCTCTCCTTTTCTCTCGTTTTCTTAACAAGCTGATCATCCACAAGGATCAAGACACAGAATCTTCCTCTGATAACTGTTTACCACCACCTTGCCTATAATAGCTCAACAGCAGTTGCTATTTGTTGACAGTTTTTAAAAATATCAGAAATCAGACTTTTTTTTCCTCACCTCCGTTTTCCTTTGGTTTTAGGAATTTAATACAGTAGAAGCATCAAAACACAGGACCCTTCCTACGATGAAGTTTAATTCTCTTGCTGTCATTTCATAAAAAGCTTTAATGAGACTGTATCGGACACTGCCATAGCTCTATACACTTAGGTGTCTGAAGTTATTTTGCAGGTGCAACTCTAAGACTCAATGGTAAAATACAAACTTGACATATGTAAAAGCAAACCAACTAAAGCCGTGTCTTTCCACTACACTCAGCAGAAATACATACACAGAAAAGAACCCACAGCAACACACACTGACAGCTACAGCATGCTTAATTTATGGACTTTCAACACTCACTTCAATCACAGGTGAAGTGTACTGCTTTACTTAATTTTTAGCACCAAGTTCAATTCACAAAGTAGGCTTGTTAGAAGTCCTATTCTTATGCATGCAGACAGTCTTCCAAGCAATTAAACTACTAATAATCAAAGTGACTTGCTCAGCTATAAAAACACAACCCTCAGTTATGTAATGCAGCATGGGTCATTACAAAGTGATTTCAACTTATTATTCTGTTTTGTCATGTTTTTGTATTGCTAGTACTTTATTCATAGTTTTTCCATCACAAAGACCTTTTATATTTACTGTATTTAACACAACAGCATGAAATCAGTAGGTTTTAAAATAATTTACCTCTCCTTTCATCATTCGAACTTTTGCCAGCCACCAGCCACAAGGTTCTTGGTCATTTGCTCTAGAATAAACCTGAGAATGAAAGGAGTAAGAAACACTGAGAGCACATAAGACATAATTCACTTGCCTGCACATATAATGGAGAAAGAACACCCCAACTTTTCTAATTTTCATTAAAATGGAACAGTATGCCACACAAAAGTAATTTTTGTATAAATTATCCAGGCACGTGCTTCTTGCACAAATTTTTACTATTTTGCACTACAAGGATTGTGAACAGATTTCCTTTGCATACATTACTGACAATTCAATAGATATTTCTAAAGGAAGATAAAACTCATTGGCTCAATGCTTATTCAGGGGCAATTCCTCACTAAATTCAAACACTCTCTTCACACTGGAAGTTTACACATAGAAGTAACTCCACAATCAAGATTTTTCTTTTGTCCTTGGCTTATTTGATACACCTAGGACTACTGAAATGAACCAAGTCATCATCATATGACTACATAGTCCATATTTAACAAACACTACCAAGTTAATGCAAGATCAGATATAGAACAGATGACTTCTGAAACTTTCATTTTCCCCATCTTCTGTAAGTTTCATTTACTCCTTATACACTTCTGACAGGCCAAAGTCATTTGCATGCAGACTAAGCAAGAAATTTTGCAATAGCAAGGAGGCAGAAAATCCTTCACATTTAACCTTTAACAAAGCCAACAAATAGCATGTATTTCAAAGAAAATAACAGAAAAATTCAGCACCTATACTACATTGTTTCTTTGATTACTAGCCCAAAACTATAATGGTATTCTAAAGAAACTCATTACTTTGATTTTAAGGACAAGTAAAGTGAAAAGCAGAAGTTAAACTAATTACTAAAGATACTACAATAAGCTGGGAACAGAACATGCACCTTTTAGTTTCTTGGTTTAATACATCATTTCTAATTAACACTGTCTCTGTAAAACAGTACCCTTCACACAATTGCCTACCAGATTGTACCAGATATTTCATCTGGGTTAAAACTCTTGTTATTGGAAGAGCTTTATTACATCTTCACATCAAAACACTTCCAACAGTTACATCCCAGATCAAAAATGGAAATTACCTAGTTTTGGTTTTAATTCTGAAACATTCTCAGCAACTTTAGGTTTTAGATTCTGAGAAAGTTCCATTGGTAACTCTGTGAAAAAACTGAAATGTCACAGTTTCACTGAAAGCCTAATAAATCCATTATTAAAGACACGCTCCCCTTTAAGTCTTCACTTTGCTAATGTACTTAACAATCCTCATTGTCTTGAACGGACAATCAGTTACGTACCAGGACAGTTCATTAGGATAAACTCACCTCCACTTCATCTCCTTCACCAATTTCTTTCTTAATATCAGGGGGTGGTGGTAATCTGACTTCATTAAAGGGTACCTGGCGCTCTGGCTGCCAACTGAAAGTTGAAGAGACATTACACATTATTTCTAGAATTTTCCTGTTGTTTTCTTAGTTTTATTTTTAGAACTGTGAGTTTAGTTAAAACTCACTCTTTCCATATAATCAAGTCTGTTTCTTCATTGCTAGAAAGCAAACCTTATAAGCAAAGGAACAAAATAACCCTGTCAAGACAAAAATTGTATCTGGGAAGATATTTAATGACAAAACAATGTTTAAATTAACTTAAAAACTTAACTTGACTGGGTTCACTAAATGGCTTTCAGAAAACCAGTGAAAAGATTATTAGATCATGTACTTACATTTCTACTGTTCAAGTCATAAAGCCTTTAAACAGACGTAAGCCTATCTTTGCAGTCCACCACGGGGTTCATCCATTTCTTCATCTCATACTTAACATTTCAACTGCTTACCATCAATGTTTTAAGTACTCCAGGAAAATCTGACTCTGATAGTTAAAAAACTTCACACTTCTACCTAAAACCTTGCTAACACTCCCCAGTAAATGTCTGGCACATAGATTCAGTTCAAAACATACCTTTATATCTGCTTATCAATACCAATTACTACTAGGCATATAAAATTAAAATTTTTCTTTCTTGTATAGGAAGGCTATTTATTTTACTGCAGCTGGCTCTACAAAGCATTTTACTTGTAGAAGTGTCTATTTTAGGTGCATTTTATGAAGACTACTAGAGCAATTCACATCCTCTGTGTTCTCCTGAAATTCCTTTTCCTTCTAATCTGTGAATGGCACAGAATACCATCAGCTGTTCCTCACCCTTTTAGTCAGAAACCCAATTGAAGACTCTACACAGGCTGAAATAAAGCCAGGGGAAAACACAACCCCCAAAAAATTATTAACTTAGAATATCTGAGGGGCTTTGACGATATCTGTCAAAGCATTCCAATGACCATCATTTATGACCACCTTAAAGTTCACATCAGGTACAGACAGGATCCAGAACCAACTTCTAACAGTAAGGATTACTGCAAGTAATTTGTTTTACTTACTTCTCTAACACATGCAGACAGAGCAGCCTAAGTTAGTGGAACAAGTCTCAGCATTAAGAGCAAACGGCACTTACGCAACTTTCTACAAGATGGATAAATTTGTATGTTTTCTCTGAAAAGACAGCTTACACTCAAGTACTTCACTTAATAAAGATGTGACGTATCCATATAGTTTTGCTCTACCAACTATTATACACTTTATTTTTAACTATAGTGGAACTCTGAAAAACAAGAAAAGCCCATGAAGATTATGGATAGCTTTTGTTAAGTTGGAAGGTATTTTGGCCATAAAATGTTATTTACTTCTCATTCTACTTCTGAGAAATGGTGAAGGGCGCTAGCAAAAAATCACTTGCAATTCAATTGCCCTTGTTGCAACTATAACGGTCACTAAACTCAGGGTTTGGTTTTTCCTTCCCCTCCCTGCCTTTGTGAAGTTATTACTCTCACAGATGCAAAGGCAAATAGTAAGACTGGAGGACAAAATGCATTCCCTAAATTATAGGGTATATAAAACTCAGTTTAGAAACAGTGTGAGCATAATAATCATAACTGAACAACAGGATCAAAAATACTGCGAACTCAAATGAGCTGCTTGAAGTTCTCTTGAGAATTTCAACTATGCCTTGTAGTTAAAGAATCTAGCAAATGGGAGCTTACAGAAAGTTTTAAACTGCCATAACGAGATGCGGTGATTGAAGAGACCTTGTACCTTCAATAAAATCCACTTGAAGTATAGTAGGCTAATTTTGGTTCCACCTCCAATCATCTAAAGGAACTCCATCCACTAGAAGCAGATGGGCCAATAATGACTTACCCCTGTCAGCTGCAAGATGTTTTGGTATTTTTTAATAAAACAGTGGAAAAGTGCACAGAAGGCTCAGTTCTCAGAATATGAGGAGTCAAAGTTTTGATGGCAAAAAGTCCAAAACTAGAGCATCTCAGTGGTGAAATGCGAAACAAGATGTTTGAAGAAATGACTTGTGACTGGCTAGAAATTACCTACTAAGAGGATCTAACAGAACTGATGCCTAATAGTCAGAAGGATTATCCCAAATATCTGGCACAAATTACAAAAAAGGGAGGTGCTTGCTTCTCACAACAGAGAAGTCTTTTTTTCAGTATGGCTGCTTCAAATTCTAATGGGTGTATATGAAATTGCACCTCAAGATCCAATCTTCTGTCTTACACAGTAATAAAAGGTTCCCATTCCTGAAGCTTTTGTGTTCATTCTCCACCTCCTTACCTCCAAAAAATGTCTCTTAAAAGAATCAAGGATATCTGTCCAGAGATTAATTATTGCTGTGGCCACAAAACCATCATTAGCAGTCTGTGTTAGTACACCAACTTTGGGAACCTTAGAACAGCTGTAGAGAAAGACTGGTTAACAATAGCAGAAAATGCAAACTGACAACTTAGACCGCCTTTAGGGGAGCAGATGTGTTTACTTCTTTAGTGCTGATCACTACCACAACATTCAGGACAGGACACTCTTGCCAACTTTGGTTCTACTAAAGCCCTTATGAATTTAACTCAGTAAAAAGGGTAATAATTTATCAGATTTACATCATAGAATAATTTGACTAGAACTGTATACACACTTCCTGGTAAGACCTATTTTTGGTCAACAAAACACTAGACATACGTTGTAGCCCATCTTTTTTGGAACATGGCTGCTGCTGCCAGACTTTCTGTAAAACACATGAATGACASGGATACTAAACACCAGGAATGTGTTTGCCAACAATTAGACCCCTGCTGTGAGCCACAGGCACTTCCTTTAGCTTACTTGGTTTCTGACATGAAAGTATATGCTTTGAAGGCAAGAGCCTCCTACCTCAAAGAAAAGTAATATGGATGTTGAATATGAAACTGAAGATTTGCCACATCTCCTCAGACCACGAATAGGATAAAGGCCCCAAATCATTTTTTCTGTTTGCTGGGTTTTGGGGTGGGCGGTACGAAAACCTAGGAGACACTAACAACTTCCATAACCACCTCAGTAAGTGTTAGTACAAATTACGGTTGCCACCTCATCTTCTAACTATTTTTCATAAAAGAAGGGCTAGAAAACACAAGTTAGAAAGAAACAAAGACTGGACTTTGTAGGGAAAACCCGAGGATTTATTTTTATACACATGTACATATGTATATACACATACATGTACTCACATATATGTATACACATACACACCCTAGGATTATATATTCAGGATTATAAATTACTGTTTATAAACACACACTCGCATGCTCCCTAGTATTACCTTTATTACCCAGCAATCTTTCTTGAAGAAAGGCTCAAAGACTAATCTACAGGTTGGTGCTGGCAGAGTTTAGCAACAATTTTCACATCAAAAGCTGACACATTTTTAGGGTTTCCACCTAGCAACTGTAAGGGAAACAGGAAAGAGGATGTAGCTCCCAGAGTATCTTAAATTAGCCCCGGAATCTCCCAGGTAATCCATGGTGACATCAGTCTCAACGCTGAACAACAGGTATTCATTTGTACTTTACCATCCCATGGATTATCTTCGACTTGCCACTACAAGTCCCTAGTAACACTGCTGTGTTTATATATTAAATGAAGAGGGTCTCATGGATAATTCTTTCTCCAAAATGACTTACATATTTGCACTCTTCTCCACTAAAAAAAAATTGGGTCTCTGTGCTGGTTTTGGCTGGGGTAGAGTTAATTTTCTTCACAGTAGCTAGTACGGGGCTATGTTTTGGATTTGTGCTGGAGACAGTGTTGATAACCCAGGGATGTTTTCGTTACTGCTGAGCAGCGCTTACACAGAGCCAAGGTCTCTTCTGCTCCTCACCCCACCCCACCCCACCGGCGAGTAGGCTGGGGGGGCACAAGGAGTTGGGAGGGGACGCGGCTGGGACAGCTGACCCCAACTCACCAAAGGGATATCCCACACCATGTGACGTCATGCTCAGCATATAMAGSTGGGGGAAGGGGAGGACGTTCGGAGTGATGGTGTTTTTCTTCCCAAGTAACCGTTATGCATGATGGAGCCCTGCTTTCCTGGGGATGGCTGAACACCTGCCTGCCGATGGGAAGTAGTGAATGAATTCCTTGTTTTGCTTTGCTTGTGTGTGTGGCTTTTGCTTCATCTATTAAACTGTCTTTATCTCAACCCATGAGTTTTCTCACTTTTACCCTTCCGATTCTCTCTCCCATCCCACCGAGGGGGAGTGAGCGAGTGGCTGTGTGGTGCTTAGTCGCCGGCTGGGGTTAAACCCTGACAGTCTTCAGACTAGATATGTACATATATTTATTTTCTTAAAAGTTAAAAAGAAAAATCAATCACCGTCAGGATACTTCTATTGATTTCCCTCTGGTTGAGAACACTGATCAGTATTCCTCAAATTAGACATATAGAGAATTGTTTATTTAATACAAGTACTTTGGTATTTTCCATCTTTTTCTGCTTTAGTATAAGAGTATCAGGCCTCTGCCACTGATTACTATTTTAATTAAATTTGGCTGTCACATCTATGGGCATCATTAAAGATACCAAAAAAATGTGAAGGACTGTGTAACCGATGAGCTGAATTCTGACACAGTGATTCAAGAAAGTAGTTCACAGGGACTGTGAACAGAATACTGTGCCTGTACTTCTAGAACTATACCTCTCTAAGGAAATCTACTTCCTCTTAATGTCAAAACAACCAAACAAAAAACAACACCAAAACCACAAAACCAAAACAACCACCTAATACTCAAATGATTTTTTTTAAAAAAATAAAATACTTACTTGTTTTCAAATACAACTGTGAGCGAGTCCTCATGAACATCTTTGATAAATCCCTAAAAGAAAAACATTTTTGTTGTTAGAATGCACGTGAAACTAAAACAAGGCAGTAATTTAAATACAGTCTGAAACTAAACCGAACAGCAGACCACCGCTAATACTATGGTTCCAATTTAGGAAAGTTCCAAGACACAACCCCACTGTTCACATGAAGTTGCTGATATTCTTAGTTGGCTATTGTGAGAAATACATTGCACACGGATTGTTTCAAATGACTGCTCAAATCAGACCAGCACATTTACAACTGAAAACTCACTATCAGAGTTTATTATTTTATCTACAGGTGTGCACAACTGTTTTACAGAACAAAATGAGAGAGATCCAGGCCCAGGGCAATTAGCACAACTCACAATACAATGTCAAATAGCTGTGCGTAGCACTATTTGCTTTATAGGTGTTCTTCTCAACACAAAACTGAATCTCAAACAACTGTCCTTCAGAACAGTAAGACAGCAAGTTTGGCTAAAATTTGGCAATACAGGCTGCCATAGAGCTAGTTATGGTATCATCTTTCAAGTACCAAATTGAGGACTGTATGAGGCCAAATACCTGTAGGACCTCACAGGAAAACAAAGAAAGAATACAATACTTCACATTGTTGTGTGTCACATCACTATGATCTGAGGAACAACTGAGGGGAAATCCCACTTCCCTTTCTTTCTTTTGAAAAACAAAGGGCTTCTTTAGGGTGTACTGATTATGTCAAAAACCTGAAGACAAAGAACAACCTGACAGATACAGGTGTACTCAAGTATCCCTGCAGAAATTAAGTTCCTACATTTCTTAGTTAAGGAAAGCAGGCATGTTGCAAAAAAAAGCAGATAAAGGGACAAGAAAGATCTTTCAAACTACTCCTGCTTTTGCTATAGCCTGGTATTTGCCCAAGCACAGGACGTCAAGGAGCAACCTGCAGTTTTAAAGGAGTAAGAGAGTTGCGTTGCATAGCTATGTTAAGTTCCAGGAAACCTGCTGAATGGATTATATCCACTTAAGAAACTGCCAACTGAGGACGAAGAACATATCAACTGTGCAAGGAGCAACCAGCCCACAGAGGTATTATGTATCAGCTCAGGGAAAGATAAATTTTGACACAGGAGATCCCTCAATGTAACGACAGACAGTAAGGGAGCCCATACTGAAAGCTGGTTGCAAAGGGCCTATATAAACACATCTCCTTTTACCTGAACTACTCGGGCAATGCTGTGAAGGCATTTGCTCAAAACCTGCTTTTCTGCTCCGTGAGCGTCACTCAAAGCCACCTGCCAGCAACACAGAAGACTGGTTCTAGCAGAAAGCATGCTGGTAATCCTGAACAAAGCAGGTCACCAGAAATCACCTCACTGAACCACCTAGCGTGCTCCTAGTAAAATAAACCCTTTCAAAGGCCATCCTGCCACTGCAAGGGAAGGAAGGCAAAACTCTTTCTTTGAAAGGTAAGCAACTGAAACATTTGGCAATAAAATACACCTGTAACCAAGGACTTCCGGTTTCAAGAAAGTTTCTGGAAAGGTAAACTGGACAGGAATACTGAAGTTATGTCTGTTTAAAAATGCAAAGAGCATACAAAATTTTACTGCCTGAAATATGTGTTAGCTAGCAACAGAAGTAAAGCAGAACTTTTACTAAATATATGCTACCGATGTCCCCTTTAAACACAGCCCAACATGGGGATGAATTAACACAGCATAAAGCGCAGAAAGTATGAGTTGTTCTACTACAGTTCATTCAAACTCCATCCAGGGACAAAACACACAAGTTACAGCACTGCACACCGAGTTCATGCAGTCTAACATTCTGCCAAATTACAACTTATCAACAGAAAGCAGTATTTACAGAAAGAGATTTACCCCCCTACTACGGACAGCCATTTATCTGCATTCCAAGAGTCTGTGATTCAGTATTAGTCTTTGCTTCATTATGCTGCTTTATTTCATAGCTGAACCTTACCTCTCATTTGTTACTACATGCTCCCACAGTGCTCAACATGGGGGGTAAAAAAAATATGTATTTCATTTCTAAGGTCAGCCCTTAGTAGTTAAAAAATTTATTCTGCAGATTTGAATTCAGTTATCTTTCCTTTGTTAAAAAACAGAACTTCAGAATCAAGAGAGATTCAAAATCAGGTGCCATAAAACACCTGAAAAACATGGAGAACATAATGCTCTGCAGAGTTTAGAAAATCCTGAATCCACTGACTAGCTGCAGGTTTCATCAATAAGGCAAAAGAAGTGGAAAAAAGGAATCACAACTGCACTGAATTTCCAGGATTTCAGACAATTAGTCCATTACTAGGTAAAGTCTGGCTTTCCATGTAACAGTATAAACAGGTTTAATATTCACTACTGATTTTCAAGCTAACGTCCTGCTGAAGAATGGCAAAGCTGAAGCGGAACAATAATGCAGAGGTATGACTAGCAGCAGACTAACAGCTGACACTGCACAAATGTCAGCTGCATGAACAGAAACATTGAACACTTTTTAATAAAATCGAAAGTACAAATTCCGATAGAGAGTCTGTACATTTTACAACACCGTGTGGGTTTCAGGAACTCCTTCACACAAGGAAATCTTTTAGTTCAAAGTGTGCACACTGCTCTTCCCATACAAGAATATAATGCAGACTCATGGCTAGCAGACATGTATGCAGTAACTTGCTTGAAATATCTGAACATCATTTTCAGTTGATGTTCTCAAGCTCTTTCACTCCACAGTATTTACATATGAGAAACACTCAAAATCAAACAACATTTATCAGGTATACACTTCAGGTCACAGACAGACATATGCAAAGCATTAAATAAAATTACATGATTATTTCATTATATTGTTATGAGGCCTGAAAAAAGTCTGATCAGAGTCTAACTGTACAAACACAAGACTAATAATGAAGGAGTAACATAAAAGTAAAAAATCCCAAGTATAATTCTTCCTACTATTGTCAATTTCTCTACAGCTGTGGGGAAGAAATCACATTTACAGTAACTGAAGCACAGCAGTCTATGAAGTATCATAGATCGTATGATTCATTTTTAATACAACTAGAAATAATCAGAATTCAATATAGATTTTAAATATAGTTTTATAAGAAATTATTCCATTATTGCCAAGAAATATGCCAGAAGTATCATCAAAACATTTGTCAAAAGTAAAAATACCTGCATACTACTTTTCTACCTACAATCTTGACCTTTACTATAAGCATTATCAGTTGTCACTTACAACTCCAAGATAAAAACAGAGAAATAGATTTCATGCATTTCAGGATGAGATTTAGTGTAATTTTTAAAGAATTATTCCAAGAGCCTAGAGATCTTTCTTTTTTTTGAAAAAAGGTTTTACAAGAAAACTGTGACATTAAGATATTTGCAATACAAAGCTGATTATTTTTTTTTACATTAAAAGTTATATTAAATCCTATAAAAGCATTTCTTCAGAAAAGGTGCGATGAACATAAAATATCCTGGTTTTCAACTAGGAATTTTGAAGGAGTTCTTTATCAGTGAGGTAATATATAAATAGATTTGTACTCTAAGCTTGCACTAGTCATGTCTGATACTGTACCAAAACCATTTTCTACTAAATTAAGTAATGATGCATCATCTTAACTTTTGCTCAAATGAACAAGGTACTCCGTTACTGAAATTTAATTTATCAGTGTTACCTAAGATAGATGATGCCAATACCTAAGTTTGAAATGTTCTATGTTCGTTACACATCATTCCATGTCTCCTCATTCCAAACAAAGGTGATGAGGCAGACCTAACAAGAGGCCACCAAACACATAATCAATATACTGGCATCAAACCCACAGTGATGAATTGTATTATCAGCAAGTAAGCTTACACATAACATTTGTGTGTGTTTTACACCACATACAAAACTGCGGAGGGCAGGAAGGCAAGAAAAATTGATGTGACTTCATCTTGCCAGACCTCTGATTTGGACTGTCCAGATATTAGTGTCAGTCATTCAGTTTACGCTGTGAGCTGGATCTCTGCAAGTCCATGTATGCCCTGCTTGCTGCAGCCCAGCTCACGAGGCAGACAGGAGACTATACTGTACTACAGGCTATTAATGTCGTGCTGGCTCCCCAGGCACTTTGGTACAGACCTGTCTCTGCCACTCACTTGGCAGAAGCCAAGCTCCCAACACTAGCACCTGTAAAACAAGGAGTGGTATTGCTAGGACTCTTGCCTAGGTTTGGGATCAGAGATCCAGCAAATCCAACACAGTGCCATACTGTGTTAAGTATGAAAAAATGGTCAGAAAACTATGAACAGATCATTTGCCACCAAAATCACTACAGTTGAGACTTCTTCATCTTATAACACACACACACTCTTTCCCTTTTACCTGGGTTTTGCTCATGGATTTAGGATTAGGATCTGCTGATAACATAAACGGATCAAGACTTACTGAAGTGCCCTTACAGTGAACTGTATGTCTCTGTATATATACACGCACACCTTTTTTTTTTTTTCTAAATCTAGTTTCAGGCAAAGTCACAAAATCTTTATAACAGACAGGTAGAATCCAAGTTCCCATTTTACCCTGCTTTCTTAAGTTTATCTGACCCCCAAGTAGGATAGTCCCATCTAAAAATGAGGTGCTGTTAGTTTAGCTGCAAACATTCCTTCCAGGGATAGCCACAGTGTTGGCTTTTGAGTCACACATACCTGCACACTAAAAACTATACTAAGATCACCTTACCCACTGCTGAGCAAATTTCAAACAGTAAACGCTTTGGCATCTGGTACCATGGACTGTTTCTGAATCAGTGACATAAAGGTCAAGAAGCCTATATCCAATTACCAATCCTTTCACTCCTTTCAGAAGCAAGAACTGTTAGTATTTTAAACTAACATTCATATACAACTGTTTCACGTAACAAATGCATGAAATACTTAATTATTACTACGGGATGTAGCCCATGCTGACCCCCCAGGGGGGGAGGGAGAAAAAAATTAAAGCAAACACAGGAAACTTGTAAATAATTAAGTCACTGGACAAAAAAGACCGAACTCCATCAAGTATTATTTTCATTAGAAGTGATTAGCTGCACCTGCTTATACAAGGAATTGATAAAAGAAAGCAGATCTAGCTTGCCACAAAACAAAAATGTCACAAGCAGGCATCAGGTAAGAAAGAGATCCTGAACTATTATATCAATTTTAGCAACCACAGTTTAATCTATGACACTATTTCTTATTTCCATTCACAATCATAATTATCATATGTAAATTCAAGGGTCCTTATGACAGTTATGCAAGAACTTCACTGAATCCCATGGTTTAGGCTTATTCATGAAAGCCTAAATGACTCACATTACTTATACTGCTTTCTTCATACGCATATTCCCAAAGGGCAAAACTTCTGAAAGACACCCTCCACTGATTATGGACATCAGCAATCAATAATCACTGCCTGCAGCATCTCCCTTTTATCAGCCTAAAAGGGTCAAGCAAAGGGCTCATCAACAGCAATAATGACAACAGATACTTCTTGCACCTGTCTATACAACTTTCAAAAGATAAGTGACTTCAAAATGTCTGAAATTTCCTACCCATTAAGGCTAGATATAATAAATAAATGCTGACTATTATAAGACAGTCGGGATTTTTWAAAAAAAAAAAGTCATTCCAGTTACCATGTTTCCTAGTGTAGTAACTGGGTACAAACAGCTGTGTAAGCTATACTCTTAATGACAGGTTCCTATTTTAATAACCATCAAGTTAAAAACCATTCAGAGGAACTCAGAGTTATTTTCAAAGCCACTAATTAAAAATTGTAAGAAAAAGCCATTATATTTTTTTATTGATGCATAAACTTTTTCTCACACAGAATTGCTCATCATGCTTTGACACTGTACACATGGAGAAATGCTGTGTACTTTCATCATTTTCTCCCTTAGTAATATTTTGGCTAGTCTCTACCTTGAGGCCTACGCCAACCCCTGCTACCAGCACTTTGGTTAGTCCTGTTACCAGAACAATTGCACCTCTCTAAAGAGGAACAGACCAAGAAGGAAGCACTTTAGAACACGTAAATTAAAGGCTGGGTTTCATTCTGATTCACATTTTTATCTATTTCATGTCCTTGCATGATCTAAACAGCTACTACTCTAGAACAGAAAGAGCGCAAGGGCACGCAACACACCAGAGTCCCTTTTTCAGCACACCTAAGTCCCTACAATGAAGAACGCAATGGATCTTTCGAAGGTATTCAGATGCCACTGAAGGATTCAGGTAGTTACGTGGTGTTCAATTTACGTATCTTGCTCCCATTTTATTTTCAGGCCCAACCTATTTCATGTAAGCTGACATCTGAACTCATGAATAATGTGCAGAACCAGGGCTCTAGTTTGCACACAAGTGAGCATACGCAGGCTGAGGGAGATACCGGATAAAACAGCAGCTTTCATCTTCTGGCCAAGAGCTGTGCAGACACCCTTCAGAACTGGCAGGACCAGGGGCAACGGGCACAAACTGAAACATGGGAGTTTCTGTATAAACATCAGGAAACACTTTTTTTTTTTACTGTGAGGATGACTGAGCACAGGCACAGGTTGCCCAGGAAGGTTGTGGAGTCTCCATCCTCAGAGATATTAAAAAGCCATCTGGACACGGTCCTGGGCGACAGGCTCTAGGTGGCCCTGCTTGAGCGAGGGTGCGGACCAGATGACCTCCCACAGTCTCTGCCAGCCTCAACCATCTGTGATTCTGTGAATTACTTAATGATCTTAATAACACAGAGAATCATCACCCTGAAATCACTGCAGTCAGGCCAAGATGAGGCTGAGAGTATTCAACTTTCATTCTCTCCGACCCACTTAGAGCCCAGAACAACCCAGATATTTTTGGCCATTTCACATTAAAAAAAGTCTACTCTAACGTCCCAAAGATAACAACTAACCTGCAATCTAGCACTCACCTAGAAAGCATCAACTGTTCTGCTCTCAGGAAGTCCTCACCACACCCCTAATATATGCAAACCCTTAACTAGTAGGGTTCATCAACCCTGTCCATTCTCCTCCCTGTTCCACAACACAAACCTCATCTTTTTTCAGAAGACCATGACCTCTTTGAGCCCCATCAGTGCCATCTGTTCTCTAAAGACAATGGGTGCTCAATATTATGATACATGCAAAGTATTCTGAGCTGCAGGGAGTGGCTAAACATTGGCTCTGCTGAATACTGGCTGCGAACCTGGGATAAAATACAAAATAAATGCTGTCCTGTTCTCCAGATTATATTACTCATTTAAAGCAAAAGGAAAACAAAAGCATAAATTAGTTTGGAGATTTATAAATAAAAGGTTAAATTTAGATCATGATATTTTTTTTGTACAGGACAGAGCATTAAAAAAAGTTATCTTCGGGCGTCTACCATAACCGCAGTTACTGTCCATTGATTTATGCACCATGAAAAACATTTTGACTTTTCATGTATTTTAATAAAGAACATAATTTTCCATACTAATTTATAGCAACCATAGTGTATACATAGAAATACACGTACGAAGAATTCCCTGTTAAAACTGAATTTTACTAAAATGAAGGACAGTTATTAGAGGAACAAAAGAACCTATAAAGAATGTAATTTACCATGGTCATATCTCTAATAACTACTGAAAACCCCACTACAATGCTCCAACAGATTTAATCACTACTTTTGTTCTACTACATCTAAGTTGCAGATCATATTAACAGCTCATTAAAAAAATCATGTCACGTAATTGTTTACATAATTATTTTGTTTTTTATCTCTGTTGGCATAGCAGGATCCTTCTCATCTCATTTACCAGGAAGTATGCTGTGCTAATGAATCTGAATTCAGACTGTTCTGAGCGCAAACCTCAAATTTCATCCCATCTTACAAATTCTGCTTCCCTCTTCAGTAAATTTTTGCCACCTCCTATACAGTGACATGGGGCTTAGACAAGATGAGCCTACTCTCATTATCTTACAAATGCTATTACCAATGCTATCAGTGTCCAAAATAGGATAGCTTCTAAATAAGACTGACACACCTCCCTCCTTTGCTTCAGAAACTTTAAACAGAAAGTTACTAGTAGTGTTACTTAGCTCCAAAATGCATGCATAACCTCTGCCTATCTCAACAGTAAGACTCACAAAATGGAGTCACTGACACACACATTTCACTGCATTTAGCTCACAAGAATAATCTCTTGAAATTGTGTTTCAGTTTGGTTTATTCGGTTTTGTTTTTTCTGGGGGGCTCTGTGGCCTTTTTTCGCCTCCATATTAACAGCAGGTTATTCTGAGTTGGGGCTTTGGTTGCTATGGGTCCAATCACTCTAACCCAACTTCATCCACTATGAAGATGCCACCACTGGACTTAATCCCCATTTCATTGATCTGAAAACCATGAACGCCATTTTTAAGTAAAACTTYTGCTTTTGTTAGTCCCTGTTCACAGGGCTAAAACACATGATGGTGCTAATCCAAGCCTGACAATTCTCACTGATTTAGAAGGGGACGTCATCGTTGCAGATTTTAAATCAGGCTTATTGTAATAAATTCTGTGTACACAGATCCCTTCAGTCCAAGAATTCAGTACACCTCCTAATACTCCCATTAGTCTCACATTCCTCTTAAGCAGAAGAAACAACTAATTCATGGTTTATAAATTTGTCCAAGATCACAAGGTCGAAAATGGAAAGCTAAGAAGAGTGTCTCCAAATTCTGGGCTTCCTAATGGGCAGGGGAAAAGAAAAAAAAAAATCAATTCTATTTAGGACTATCCTGTTCTAAATGCAAACAATTCTGATGTGCATTTCTGTATGGTATTTCAACTCCAACTAAAATGTATCTGATTTACAAAATTTATTATTTACTGATTTTGGTAAAAATTTAAGAGGCTTACCTAGCAAGGGGACGTAGCTCACTCTTATGAGGAAAGAATGTAATGGGGTATCTCCTATTTGTCCCTTTTAATAGACAGACAGTTGAAAAAACTAACTCCTGAAGTCAGCTGGTTACAATCCTTTAAACACCAACTGCCTTTACATACTGTACAATTACCACATGACTTCCAAGCCAAATCCACAGCTGCACACAGGAAATTCAGAAAAAGAAAAAAAGGGACACCCCCCAGTGTAATATTGCATATGCAATACCACACTGTGTATGCGGTTAGGCACAATAGCTACAGAGAGTCCTGAGATTAAATACTCCCAGAACACAGCTACACTGCGTGCTCACAATACTGGCTGGAATCAGCCCTCCTGGAAAGGAAGACAGAAGGCTCTTGCCATAAAAAGAGCTGGGATTCTTAAACATCTGAAGCCAGGCTTAGGGGAAAATGACTGACGGGCAACAGCTGAGAGTATTTTGCATTGATCCTGTAACATCCTGACATTCCAGGGAGGGTGATGGCCAAAGAAGCTTTCTGATGACATAGATAAATTCGAAATCTTTTAAGAATTATTTAGAATATTTTAAAATCATTGTTTTCGGCTCAGTTCACCCCATCCCACCCAAAGCCCCTGCTTCTTCCAAAAATACCCGCTGCACGCCCACCCTTTCCAAAATGAAGACTAAGCAAATCCCCGTGCTATGCATCTGCTCCCCCCGGCCCTCCCAGCGCTCTTCCTTTCCGACACACTAACCTCCCTTGAGAGGAGCCCTTATCAGCCCGCCTCGTCACCACCTTCCCAAGCCACCGCCGCCCGCTCCATCCCCGCTGCCCCC
>JASVER010000021.1:2111929-2205248 GCA_030449065.1 Oceanodroma leucorhoa | reverse complement strand
CCGCGGGCCGGCGCAGGGGCTCCCCCCACGGCCGCCAGCGGCCACCCGCCTCCGGCCGGGCGCGGAAACCGCCGGGTGGCCGCCCCCCGCGCTGCCCCCGCCGCGCCGGCCCCGCCGCCACACCCTCCCCGCGCCGGTACCTTGTAGAAGGCCCCGTTAGAGCCGCGCACTTCCACCGTCAGCTCCTCCATGTTGAGAGCGCAAAGGACGCCGGGACGTGCTTCTAGAAACTGTCACCACGGGGGGGAGCGCTGGCGGGCTCCCCCTCCCCCTCCGCCCGCCCCCCGCGGGTGGGGGCCGCTCCTGGCACCGCCCCGCCCCTCCTCCACCCGCGGCGCGCGGTGGGTCTGCCCACGCCGCGGGCGGGGGGGGTCACAGCCGGCGGAGTGGGGCGTTCCCTGCGGGAAGCGCAGCCGGCCGCCACCTTCCACCCCCCGCCCCCCCCCCGCCGCGCCGCGCGGGAGAGGGAGCGGCCGGCTGCCGCGCGCGCCCCGCTGCTGGCCGGCGCGGTGGGTGAGGGGGCGGTGAGGGGGCAGCCGCCCGCCGTCCCGCCCGCCCTGAGGCGCAGGTGACCCGGCAGCCTCGCCCTGGCCCGGCCGGAGCGACCGCCGTGTGGTAACGGAGGAAGTAGCGGCGCTGGCGCTGCAGGCCGCAGTCAGCGCTGCAGGGAAAATGCGGTGGTTTTTTCTTTTTTTTTTTTTTTTAAAATGAATAACGATTCAAAATGCCGGGCCTTAGGGGACACCTTCCGTTCCCGAGCCGCCTCAGGCGGCCTGGCTCGCCGCCCGGTGCAATCAAGATGGTGCCCGTCATCCACCCGTGCAGCCTGCTTTCATGTTGGCGTGGCTCGCTGTCTTTGTCCCTGCCGGTGCTGCGGCCTGGCTTTGGGGGCGGGGAGCACCCCCGCCTCGTGCACCTGGTCCCACACCGAGCGGGCCCCTCCGCACGGGCCCGGCCCCGGCCCCGGCCCCCTGGGGAGGCTGCCCGGTACCCTGACGAGAGCAGGGAATCGCCCCGTGACAGACTGTGTCCTTGCTTCCTCCATGTACTGCTGGAGGGGAAAAAAAAAGTCACAAAATGACTGTGCTATTCGATGACCCTCCCAACACAATCAGACCCGAATTTTGCTATGAGCTCAATGCTCACATAAGCTTAGTCATGCAGAGCTTGATGAAAGGCCTGTCTCTTTGCCAAATGCATGTATTTTTTGCAGTAGGTTTAAATATCAATAACAGTACTTTCAAATGTCCTTTCTGCTGATCTTTCCTGTTAGATGTCGGCCCCAAATGAACAGGAGTACATGATGGTGTTTTACCCATCAAATGTTTTCATTTTTAGTTTCTCGATGTTAATCTCCCACTTTAGCTTTTTTGCCAGTTTTAACCATGTCTGTCAGAGGGGTGAGGATTTCAGATAATACAGGCCTAGAAGTTTTGAGAAAGCTGGCTACTGGGTAAGGAGACTCAAATGTGCCACAACTGAAGGAAAGATAGGGTTCGACATCATCGGCTTAGCTTGTGTGCTGCTGGCTAACCCCTGCACATGCAACTCTCTGACCATTTATACTCTGTGCTTGCATCGTCCAGTGAGTAATTTGAGGGTACGGGGATGAGCTGGGAGGGTTCTGTTGGGGAAGAACTGAAGATCTTATGTAGAGCTGAAGTTACAGGATCTGTGGACAGTAGAGCCTTGAGTCATTGTGGCGAAGCATGAAGGGAAACGAGACACAAATTAATTGGAAAAAAACCCCAATAGGCTCTGCTTGTTCCAGAGAACACCATGTTTTTTCCACTCAATAACTCATATCTTTCTTTGGCTATGAGGTAGTGTTTAGAAAAAAAAGCAATTATGTGATCTACTCTTTTCACATGATGAGTGCATGAATATTCTCATTCTTGCATAATATTTATTCCACAGGAATGTTGGAGGGTACCTTTTATTATAAATATTGTTTAAATCTTCAGAAATTACCCACAATTTGTTCTCTCAATGGTGCCTAGGCCACATGTAGGTAAGAGAGCCCTTCCTGCAAAATGGTAGGTGCCCCCTTTCCTATTTGCAGAGGGCACTCAGGACTTTCCAGGATAAAGTATGAAACCTGGTAATATGAAGCAAACAGTTGTGCTACAAAAATTCTACACCAAAAAATTTCATTGCCCCAAGATTGAGTAGCCTGAGGTTCATTTATTCAGCTTCCAAGACACAGACTCTCAATGTCAACTGCTAAAAAAAGGTGTTCGGGGCTTAAAAAAAGAGCAAAAACAAACTATGCTGCTGTCCTCAGGAGTAAAACAGGATACAGATAAAAAAAAAAATTATTTCAGAACTGCATGGGGTGCCTGGGTGTCCACCATTTGCAAAATGGGGGACAGTTCTGGTCAGTAATGATAACGAGAACTGGCTTGAGCCAATGCAATCTGCACCTGAATTTCCCTGATAAAATTTGTTTTTCTGGAAGTGTGCACATGATAGTAGTTAAAGTGACAGAGTTGTTTACAGATTAATACTGAGGCAGATTGCTATACCTAGGTGAAAATGGGGGTAGAAGAGGGTTATTATTAGGTTATGGGCCATAATAGTTTGCAGCGTATCAGCCAGACTGGCGAGGATGAATCTGTTCTAAGTCAGTTTTCACTTAATGTAAATTAGAAGTAACTACTAAATTAAATTACTTTAAGTATTTACTGAAGTAAGAAAAGGGAGGATCTTTTCTCTACTCAAGCTTTGGGAAATCAAGAGTCTTCCTCTGATAGTAGCTACTTACAACTTTTTTCACAAGACTACATAAGGTGATTATTTTTTTGTTTTCATTTTGCAGCACCCACAGTGAAACGGCCACCTACACTTCATAGAGCAGTTCTGGTCAGGGAGATGCTATGAGTAAGTCTAGTTGAACCACTCTCTGTCCTCTGTTGGAACTGTTCAGCAACGCAGATGGGAGAACAAGTTTCATCATGCCAAAAGGATGGTAAGCAAGAAATAGCAGGATTCTGTATCCTTGAGGCCCTTGGTTGGAAACAGCAGAAAAAGGGTTTTCTTATTTAAGTGAGCAAAATAAAGGTTGAAGGATTAAACACTGAAGGATTACGATTGTTATCTTCAAATACATCAAGGCACACAGAGCAGATAACTATCAATGAGATTCCAAGGCTGTAAAAGACAGAAAACAAGACTAGCAAAAAGACTCCCAAATAGGTATAGGCTGGCCATTAATAAATTTAGTCTGGAAATTAGAGTTTAAAATGGGAGGTTGAGGAAGTTTCTGGAACAGCCTTTCAGAATGAAATAATGAAAGTTAATAAAGCCTGCCTACTTTTAGGATGGAGAAAGCATTTATGATGGTGATATATCATGAGCAATATAAACCATATTTTCAAGATAGGAGACTTGGAAAGTATTGATTCCAACAAACAAACAACCAACCCCCACCCCCATCCTTCCAAATGCCGTTGTCTAAAATTCAAGAAGTACGTGGACAAACTGGAGAGGGTTCAGGAAAAAGCCACAAAAACAAGGATTGAAAATGTAACTCACAGTGAAACAGTATCATAGCAGAGTCTTAATATTTTGAAAGAATGATTTTTGGTCACAATTTGTAAGTACTATAAAGGCCTCTTTAGATTCCTACCACTAGGAATTTTAAAATCAAGATTGGATATGCTCTAGTTCATACAAAAATGAATTCATGGAAATCTTATCATCTGTGTAACTGAAGGTCAGAATGGAATTGTCATTCTGGGACCTTCTGACATCAGACTCTTAAATGTTCGTCTTACCCAAAAGCAGACAAGTTTTAGCCATTTTCAGGGACTTGGGCAAGAGTGAGACAACTATGAAATTAACAACTCGTTTTAAACTAATCAGTTACTTCTCTGCCAATTAACTTTAGTGCCTTTGCTGATATCAAAAAAAGGGGTATTGCTGTGTTTTACTGAACATATTCCTTACCCTTCAGTAAAATAAAAACCCGGAAGCATACTTTCTTAGCACATTTTGTAAAAAATAATTAGTCAAAAGTCAAGGTCAACTAAATTCAGACTTGTGCCTTTACTTACAAACGCAAAGTGTAATAACCTGGGTCTTACATTCCATTCAGTGAAGGGAAATGCTGACACTTAGCAACTTGTGCCATAAAAAAATAAAATAATGATAAAATATTAATCTAGCTTCGCCTTTAAGTGGGTAAAAACCTCTTTGGTTCAGTTGCTTCATTCTGAAATTTTGGCAGAAGGCTGATACCTATGAGAGATGTCCATCCAGAGAATTCCAACCCTAGCAGAAGCTTAGGCAAGTGGCAGCACTTCTGGACCCTCTGCAAATTACTGTGCATCCCTAATCCTCAGTGGAGACAAGCAACACAGATGAATAATTGAAGTATATTATGAGATAAGATCATATTGGCCTCATGTCTTACCAAATGAGAAAACTACAACTCAGAAAAAGTCTTGGAGAAGTTATTTTGAAAAATTACATGCTTCCAAGTGTGTGTGTGTGGGTTTACTCATTTATGTGTATGTTTTATTTATTCCACATATTGTACTTGGGTAGCAGAAGGAAGTTTGTGAGACATGTAAAATCAGCTCCAATAGACATGTGAAAGTAGAGCAGGTGACCTAATATTCTGTGGCACAAAACTGGTGTTAAGGTCTGGATACAGGTCGTCCTGTTGGGCTGCCACTGTATAAAGGGCCAGTGGTTTGTTGTAAAAATGGAAAGAATACTAAAGAGAATCTTGTGTTTTGTTTTATTTTGTCCTTCACTGTGATTTTTGCACTATTTGAATATTGAGCTGAAGAAGAATCTCTACCAATTTTCAGCAGCCTTTTACAAATGCATTCCTGACCTTTACAAATGAATGAGTATTTGTCTGGAGGTTAGCTGAACTGAGTGTGCCATACCTAGGTACATCTGCAAGTACTGTAAGCAGACACCACTTCTGAAAATAGGATCCACAAAAGGTGTTGCTAAGTGAGCGTGTGTAAAAACATTTTTGTGCAGTGCAGTTTAAAACTCTCTGTCTGGTATGAAATCAGAGAAAGAAGAAATCGTAAGTGTTCCTATAATTGCAAATAAACATTCGTAGTTATTTACACCTATCTTGAAAGGGAAAAATCTTTAGAGCTAGTTTATTTTGTGCATATTACAGCTGATAGCACTCACATTTATCTGTGTTTGTCTAGACACAATGAACTTAAAATGTTTCACAGTTATAGGGTTAACACCCCCCCATGTTTATCAGGATAAGAAGTGTTAATAATCCACAGAATGCAGTAGCTGTTTACTATTATATTCTACTTCCTGTTACTGCAGTCTAAAAAAGAAAAAGTCACTGAGCTAATTAAATTATATAAGGAAGATGTCAAGAACCAATATTAAAAGAAAATTGGTTTTGACTACAGTCTATATTTATGCTGAAGTAATGATGAGTAATATGATTCAGGTTTCATTTGTTCAAAGTCCACAAGATAACGTGCATGCTCAGCAAAAGAAAAATATGCATCCAGGCAACAGACTACTATGTGAAAGTAATTTCACACTGAATGACAACATATGAAGCTTGTTTTTTCACACTGGATGAACTTCTGGCTTACCATTGCTTGGCTGGTCTTCCTGGTTTTGTCAGTAGCAGCACAGGAAAGTAAGCAAAATAAAACTAGAAGTTTGGTGTCATTCTAAAAGCAAAGAGAAGCACTAGACAATGCCTGCTGTAAGCACAATGTTCTTTCTGGCACGATGCAAAGAAACTGCAAAATCATTTCACTGAAATTTTAATGAACTTCAATGAGAACACTGCTGTTTAATGGACTTCATGCAATGGTCTGAAGCTCGTCCATTCACAACACAACTTTTCATGGGGTTGGCTTGGTATGGTAATTTTCATTATCACTTTACATCTTCCTCTTTTGAATGCTAGTGTGGATGCAGCTGATCAAAAATAACCTGGCTTGTTGCTTGACTTTGTTCCAAGCCCGAAGGTGAAATGCACTGAGCGCCAGAGATGGACCTCTGTGGTAGTGTGAAATCATGGTGAAGTAATGACCTAGAAAGGCCTGTCATAGTATTAGCTTTAGACATCCAAGCCTAGAAGTTCTCATCTCCAAGTGTTAAGCGTTATATCCTTCCTATCACTGTTGTTACCCACACAAACCCAAATGAATAATTTCTGTCTTCTGAATACTTTCAATGGAAACCAAGAAAGGAAAGTATTATTTTTTCTCTATTACTGATCCAATTTTGGTCCTTGTTTGATCCTCAGACAAGTCTAGACTACCTTTGTTTTGACTTGACACCTGGGCCAACTTTTAGTATCAGTGTCATGTAAAGAGATATCTGCATTTCTAGTGTTGGACTGGGCCAGAGCAGGGTTTCAGGTAATGTAGATGTATATGATATGAATTACTAGCTACTTCTTGCAAACATCAAAATGTGCATGTTTAATCCCTGCTTCTGAGTATTAGTATTTAATTTTTTAAAGTCAGGGCCTACTCTAAAAAAAAAGGCAATGAAGTCCTGAGCAAGATCTGCAAGAGACAGTGGATAGTGGGCATGTTGCTATCATAAATACATGATCTGAGGTACAGGAATTTAGTGCCACAAGACATTAAAAATGAAACAGTAGCACTTAAACAAAGGTGTATCTGGAGTAGCAGAGGGATGCACATCAATCCAAATGAAGCGATGCAGTATGGAAGAGCGAGGAGGGAACTCACAGGTAGGAAGTAGTTAGCAATGCATCTGTGTGAAACTGTAAGCAAACAAACTGAAAAGCTTATTTCTGTTCCTAAAGGATTACCTGATGTAATCTAAAGCACAGAGCAGTCTACTTCAAGAAGAGATCAGTTGTCAGCTCAAGGTACTCTGCTCTCGGGAGTTCCAAAAGCAGGTTTCTGTCTTGCCATGCTTTACTTTTTGAAGGTGCCAATACAGCAAAGTACTTAGGTAGGAACTTTATTTAGTATCTGAATGGAAGGGGTGTAAGAATGACTTTAAATAGTTGGCTTAATCTGTGCTCTTCCAGAAAAGGAGATGAGAAGAAAGTTTTCTGTTAATTTGTTTGCAGAACAATAATGTAAAACATTCTGAATATTGATATTTTTAGATTCTCTGAAAAGTCCCACCTGTAGAACAACAGATATATATAAACAAATACATATATATATGTATTTGTTGTATGTATTGTTATTTTATATATATGTGTGTGTATATGTATATATAAAAAGAAATGGCAGATAAATACTGAGTCTCAGTGCCCAAGGAGCAAAGATAAGCATTTCACAGGCGAAGTACTAAGAATGTTGATATGTCAATGTCAGGACCTCAACATCAATTGTTCTCCCAAAATGGATTGTATTTAACTCCCTCAGAAAATCAGGGGAGCCTTTTCTATTACTTTAGTCATAGGCACTGACTTTAAGGAATTAAATACTAATACTCAGAACCAGGGATTAAACATGCACATTTTGATGTTTGCAAGACATAGCTAGTAATTGATACCACATAAATATACATTACCTGAAACCCTGCTCTACTCTTAGATACAATGAGGCTGTATGGTACAGATAGTATTTCAGTGAAGTGAGTTATCAGGAAGTTAAAATGTTTTCTGTGGCTTTTGTGATTGCTCTCTTAACTGAGATGACCTTCCTCTGGTACATGTGTTCCAGTTGTATCACAAATGCCATTGAAGTGGGTGGGATAAAATCTGGAGTCTTGCCTTTTTCTTTTTTCCATCTTTCTAAAAATACCGTTCCATTAATAGCATAGTATTTTCCCAGACTGCCTATCTGTTGAGACAAAAAAGGGAACTCATGAAGCTGCTTTGGTGATAAAGTAGAAAGTTCCGATAAATACAACAAAGCTGACCATCCTTTTGATCTAATCAGTAATATTATTGCACGAGTGCTCAGGATGTCATGTCTTTGGCATACTTCCACTTCCTTTTTTTCAGTTGTTTGATACCCTGATACCAAATGCTCTAGACTGTCTGGCATATTAGACACTGCAGTTCCTGATTGCACCAGTGATTTGTTGCCTCAAGACTCATCATCTGAGCCCTAAAAATTGAGGGTGCTTTAACCTGCTCTTTCCACAACTGTACATGCCCATTTGTTCTGGCCTGACTCAGTGGAGTTATACCTCCAGCCCTGGACTTTTCCTGCTGGTCTGAATTGGTACTTCAGAAAGGAGCTCCTCTGCTCAACGTTTAAAATGCTGCTTTAGACAGTGGGGAAGAAGTGGCTAATTGTCAGAAACCACATACATTAAAGAGCCATCAAAAGGAGGGGCTGAGGAGGATTAATGCAAACAGATGAAATATGCAAGAAAAGAAATAGGAACAAGGAGGAGGCATGATAAAAAAAGAAAAGTCAAGAACAGCAAGAAAAGAACAGCAGAAGAAATAAAGGTTCAAACAACAGAGAAAGAAAGGTTCAAAATTTAGGCTTTGATGAAGAAAGAAAGAGAAGTTTGATGAATGAAAAAGATGAGGTAAGAGAGGAAGATAGATAAAATGGGTGATAAATGAGGAAAGGCAAGAGAGAAAGAACAGTTCTAGGGAATACATGAAAATACATGATTGTCACCTCTGACATTCACATGCTTTTTCTCACTAAAAAAAAGGGAAGAAGAGATGGTAGAAGACATCAGCAATGTAAACCCACAAGACTAATTCATATCTAACATAAGGTTTACTGGTACTTGGGAAATCCAAGTTCAAATCTACTTCTTGCGGACTTGGAGCTGGAATTTGATTGCAGTTCTTTTGCTGTGTGAGCACGTCTCTACCACGCAGTCAATGTTGCATCATGTCAAGATACTGGACTAAGCTCTGAATGAAGTAGTGTTTGCATGGCAAGCGACATAGCCACGTAACATAGCATTGCACCCAAGCTAAGATACCCTGCCTTTCAGTAGGGTACGTAGCCTCCGTGGAACGCCAAACAAGCATGGGCAAAGTGTTTCCAATGCCCAAGGAAGCTTGTTATGACATCCTTACATGTTAGCACATTGTGAAGTATAGATGTAATTCCAGCTTTTTCTGTTGAAGCTGTTTCACTCCCCAGAAATACTTCAGTGCTCTCAAAGCTACAGAGCATGTGAGAATGACAGTTTAGATTTTGAGCCAGTGAATCCTTGCATACCAATAACAATCACAAATACAACGGCTTTTTCTGTATAAAATAGAAGTAAGCTTATCCAAATCAGTTTGCAGGACTGGAAACTTTGAAAAAATTCACAAGTTCCACTTTATGGAACCATTTTGAGCAACTTCTAATTCACATGACAAATGTTTTAAGAATTGAATGTTTTCATCATTAAATGACATTTTATTTTAAATTAAAATAAAACATGTTTTCTAAATGCATGACATTAAAGCTTGATGTCTTAGCTACCCATACTTGTTCCTCTGAGAAAATAAAGTGTCAAATACCCTAAATTCCACAGTCTAGAGCAATTTAGGTCTCCTTAGAGATCACAGTTTGAACTACAAATGCAATAAGGGCTGCATCCTGCTGTAACTGAAATCCTTCCTAAGTCTACTTCTGCTTTTCAATCTCTCTAATTTTTCATTAGATCAAGAGTCACACATTTTTGTTGGCAGTAAAGCAATTCCAATTTGAACTGCCTTCTGTCTTCAATAGGAATTTTCCCAAAGTACAGAAATAAAAATGTAAAACTTTGCTGTGTTTCATTACTTTCATTCTTTTGAACATTGCTTCTCTGAAAGCTCTGTGTGAAATTATTAGAAGACAGGTTTTGAAATGCTTGTGAAAGTAGATGCATATATGGGACTCAAAGGGCCTTATTTAAAAAAGAAATTTGCCAGTTACCCAGATCTCTGGTTGGTTATGCCCATTCAAGGACACAGAATCCATCATTCGTATGATTATTTTTACATCTGAACTTTTTTTTATACTAGATAGACTTGAAACTTTCAGGGTCATTTGCCCAGCATGTAGTTGAATGTCCTGTGCTATAGATTCCAATTAGCAAGACCATGTTCAATGGTCCTACACCACCAATGCTGTCTAACTGCTTTCCACTTGGCTTTATATGTTTCTTCTTTGTTGCAGCTGCAACCAGGTCTATCTACCCTTTGACAGAAAAATTTCAATTACCCCAGGGAGAAGCTTTTAGCTTTATTAAGCATTGAAGTCTAACATTTGTTCTTCTGTTGAAGAGCAGTTCAAAAGGAGAGTTTCTGAGTAAGTAATCTGATAAATTAGGATAAATCTTGTGGACTTTCACTGCTAATGTTTTTCCTGTAACCTGAGCCTAAGAATCTGCCAACTCAATGTACAGTTAAGCATTTCTTTAACACTTTTAGCCCCTGACAGATGTTTCTTATACTTTACAAGTAAATGGCTCTTCAGTGTTTTTTGAGACTGCTGTGCTCTCAGCATAAAATTGATGTCACAGAAGGCTGGATAGCTGTACTCTAGCCTTGATAGATAGTGACAGAAAACTGTTCCCATCTGGTAGCTTTGGATTGGCCTCTGAGTAAACTAATGGTTTCCTTTCTTAGATGATGGGTGTCAACTCATCACCTCCTTGTTGCCAAGAGTAACCTTAGTTATCTAAGAAAAAGCAAGGACTGCATACACCAGATCTCTAATCTGTCCTCACTTTGTTGTGATTGGCCTCTTAGGGGAGTGGGGTGGCCAAGTGACGTGGAATAAAGCTAGCAATAACGCTGTTGTAAGTCACATTGCTTTGTAGATAAAAAAAGGAGCTGCTCTTCCTAATGCTGTCAATCTTGTATTTTACTTCATTGGTGGGTTCATTCGCAAGTAAATAAGGCTGTCATTTATGCTTCTTAATGTTTGAAAATTCCACAAAAGTTTCACGTCAGTGGTTTGAAATCAAATCTTTCATTATTGTCTCTATCTTGCAAATTAATTTATTACTGTATTTGAAGTCCTAAATGCCTCTTGAGAGAGCTGAACATACTGTCTAACAATCTACCCATGAAGAGCAAACATGAGTTACACATTTAAAGAAGATAATCTTTCAGTTGTATGGAAATCCTGTCACTCTTGCTTTTCTGTTTAAGCTTCATATAATAAAGCATTTCTTTCTGTTTTCAGAAAAGTTTTGGTTCTTCCTCACTCATCCCTGTTCTGTGTGACAGAGGAAAATGGCACATTAAATAGAGTCTGTGAAAAGGGCACGGAACTAAATGAAATTAATATCACCAAATTAGAAGAATTTTAGAGTTCTTGGATGGAATGTATTTTTCTAGGAATCCTCAATAAAGAGTGAGGAGGAAACAAATAATCATGGATAGAGTCCTCCAAACCCACAATCCCACAGAAGTCTGAAGCTACGGCATGTCTTTTTTTGAGCACTATTAAGTAACAGCCGCTATCAGTTTCAAACACAGGTAGTTGAATTTACATAAGCAAATCTCATCTGGCTAAATACTGCCCTATAAATATACATATTATAATCTGTTATTAACACAGAAGATTATATTGTCATAATATATCAAAATATTACAACAGGGGATTTTGAATGAATTATCACTCTTCATTCCTGTGCATCTATCATAAGGCCAATGTGCCACCTACATCTCTCTTACAAGACACATACATCCTCTACTGTCCCTCTGGACAGAGGCATCTCACTTTTTTCTCAACAACTCAACTAACAACAAATACTTCCACTAAAACCAAAACAAAATTGAAAAAAAAAAAAGAAAATAAAATCCCCAAACTGTTTGCTCTCTCTTAGGAAAACACTGTTTCATGGTGCCATAAAAATATTAAGATAGAGGAAAAATAATTAAGATTACAGAAATTAATTCTATATCAAAGTCCATAGAAGGACTCGTGTTGACATCAAAATTTTGGCTTCTCTTTGATAATGAAATTACACATCATACTTGATTTTCTACGTATTCTTCTCTACAGAGACGTATTACCACTGTCTGTCAATGATTCTGCACAAAATTCAATCAGCTCAAAAGCAAAGGATATATTTTTTGTACCACTGGGTTTGGAAAACCTGCAACCCAAGACCTGACACCATAACCCTGGAGTTGAAACTGTAGTTAGAGCTTGTGTTTCCAGTGTTTCATCATGTTGTGCATACATAATATTTCAGGCTTTTACTTCCAGTCAGTCAAGACCTCTGCATTTCAAATTTCAACTTATATCCTATCCAGCTTCATTCAATACATTTGTACACACATAATTACATGAAACTTAGTAAACAATTCTGTTTACAGGACAAAAAAGTGGAAAAATTGCTGTCTCACTCTCTCACCTGCTTGGGCCTGGGAAAATTAGCTGGAGTAAAATGCTTAGTTAGAAAGCAGTAGATAAGACTGAACATAAAGAAAGGGTTAACTTGTTTATGAAAAAAAACATATCTCTGCCTATCCCCTAATCAGAATAGAAATAGCATCATAAAACAAATACCAAATATTACTTTGATACTCTCCATTTTCTGGATAGTCTGGTAATATAGTCTGGTGACATTTTGACATGTAACATTTTAAGAGAAGCTGTAAGGGAGGATTGGGCTCAGATGCCAAGTCACTATTCCAAAGTTCAAGGTATATGTTGCTGAATCAGTCATTGCTAATACTGATGTTTACAGCATTAAGAGAGAGAAGGTACTGGAGGAAAGTCTTGCAGGTGCCAGACAGAGAGATGTCTATATTAAGACTTATGCTGAATTGTTAATTTTTAGTTATCAGCAAAACCAAACTAAGAATCTGCGTGCTCAGCTGAGAACGTTATTGGTGCAGCTTGTTCATGCCTCAGAGATAACAGTTGCTTTCAGTATGAAATGCTGAGATTTTTTTCTCCTAGGTTTGAGCTCTTCAGTTCAATACATACTGCTCAAACGTGGTTACTAAACAAGGAATGAAATTTTTGATGTTTACATCAGTGTAAGATCTACTGAATTTTCTGGGATTTGGAGTGACTCAGTGCTGCCTGTGTGCATTGAGAGGAGAGGTTTTTTTCTAAAAAGCATTTAAAATCCACTAAGTGGAAACCATAATGTTCATTAATGCTGAATCCAAGCTGTGAAGCTCAGCAGAATATGGACTGAAGAAGATCATCATCTCAGTCAGGGTACATCTGACCTGTAGCTGGAGAAGGCCAACTTCATTCTTAATATGTGAAAACACGACAGTCTGTTGTGGTATGGCAGACAGCTCTTATGCTGGAATTGGCCCATAAGGTATTTCCTTCCTAGCTCCAGCCTTTCCTCTTCCCTGCCCAGACCTTTTGCCTACTTCTTCCTCCTCTCTTCCGCGGCAGCCTTCTGCAGATGCAGAAAATGAGGTCTAAGTAGCAGGGACTTCCAGGGGAAAKGAAAGCTGACTGATCGGTGAAGAGAAGAGTATCGCTGCTTACGCAGCGGAGGTGATGGCAAACTGTTGAGGAGGTGAGCGGAGTGCGGCTGTCTGTGCCAATGTGTGGAGGCTGAAGCCTGCTTGGGCAGGTTAGACAGGGCAGGAGAGCTGCTGCCTGGGGAGGCAGTGAAGGTGGCTTTGCTCTAAGAAAGAAGATGACAGCTGCTTGCTGGGAGAGGGGACACAGCCTGCAGCTGTAGATGGGAGGGGGGGGTATAGGTGACAGGGCTTTGTAAAGCAGAGACCGAACTCACAGCTACCAAGGCTGCACATCTCTGCTTTGCATTATCACACAACAGCAAAAAGCAGGTGAAGGAGGCTTCAAATGAGCAGAACAGCTCTATCAGAAACTTCATGCGGATCAATATGACAGATTATTTGTTTCAGCACTGTGCTTTCACCCAAATGGTACTTTCTCTTCCTGATACAATGATTTATAATTTTATTTGAGTAACTTTTATTTCATGGACTTCTAATGAAAGATCCTGTCATAATCACCTATACCAGGGAATAATTTAAATTACCTGCACAAAAGTCGTCCTCGCTACATAAACTTCACACGCTATTAAGCAAACATCTCTTTATTAATCAAATATTAGTTGGAGAATTTCCCTGCTCTTAGTGTTATTTCCAAGGCACTAGCATTAGAGAATGTCCACCAGAGGCAGATCAAGGTGCTGGTGAATCACTTTCTTTAGGATTATTTATGGTTACACAGTGTGAGACTGTGAATGGGGGTGCCTGCGTATTAGGAATCACAGGAATGATCTACAAAGCGTAAGAAAAAAAATAATTTAAAAAGTGCTGGAGAACACTTCAAAGAAGCCAGGTTCTGCTGCAAGGGTTCTGTGACAATCTCAGCCAGTGCTTTTCAGCATCTTCAGTCATTGTCTCATTTCAGGAAATTAAGACACCTCTATGCTTGATCATTATAGTAGTTCACAAAGCAAGGGGTAATTTATGTCTCTCTGGCTAACAATGGTACCTCACAGGCTGAGAGGAGCACTTCAGTGAAGTGGCATTGTATCAGTGAGCCGGGCACTCATGCACATGCAGAAAATGTTTGTGTCTTAATGCATTTTTCCTCTCCAGGGACAACATACATTCTGTAGCCTTCTTGTATCATTCCTCTTCCTGCATTACTCCACTGCAAGATATTCTTTCTAGAACACGTCTTCAGTCCTTTCTCCATACAACTAAACAGCAGGTCAGACAGTAGGTAAGTCTATTATAGTCTCGGGCACAGGAACTCCCCTCCAAAGAAATATTGAAAGTCATCGCAATAAAGAGGAAATAAACCAAATAATGAACTCTGCTGATTAGTCTTTTGCAGTATATAGCTGCTATTCAGCTGACAAATTAAATGGCGGGCAGAAAATAACACTACTACTATTACTATATATATTAATATTATTATGGAGAATGCAGCAGCAGTCCTTGCCCTCATCCCATCAGCAACATTAGCTGGCACCAGCTAATGGGATCTCTACTATCAAGAGTTGTCCAAGCCTTAAAAGAATCTATTCAAAGCAGAGAAGGAACAGAGAGATGTTACCCAGGTGAAGGATACAACGCCCTTACTTTCACTGTGCTTTTTCATCCCACCAGTAAAGCAGCTTTGTCTGTGAATCTGGCTACAGCATGGAGGGAGTAAAAGACAGAATGTGCACATACACATCTTGCAAAATTAATGCCACAGTGTTAAGTTCAACAGGAATCTCATTTTAATAGGAAAAAATACTATTTCCATGGAATCACTATCTCCCTGGAACAACCCCCCCAGCAGGTACTTGTACCTACAGGACAAGTGACTAAGCCATGTCTAATTCTCAGAAAACTCTGATCTCATACACATCACTGGCTTGCAACCATGAAGTTACATAGGACCGCTGAAGACATAAAGCTTGTAGCATGCTTCACAGTCCAAGTGGAACCTGATATTCACCAGAAAATAGAAACCTCAGCACAGCCAATTGCAGAGCTTCAGAGCAGTGTGTGCAGCCCAGTGCATGGGCTTCTTTTTGCATTGTGAGGAAAGCCTGTAGTGAGAAGCACAGTACCAGCACCACCACTGGGTTCTGGGATTACTTCACCTCTTCTTCCAAGAGACTACAAGAACAGAGAACAGAAGAGTTGCAAATTTTTGCAATCTTCAATATCTGCTTTTTCCTTTATCTACTTTAATTTTTGCTTTTCCTTGGTGAGAGACATCCAAAATATTTTTAATTTAATTTTAGGATTTGAAAATGCAGTTAGACTGGTTCATTACAAGAAACTGTAGTTTGTCTGGGAAAAGTGCCAGAAAACTCTGTAATAGTTTTAAGTAGTCTGAAACAATAGTTGGATAAGTTGAGTTTCTCACATAGTCCTACTCATAGATCATACTAACAGATCACAGTCAGTCGTCTCACTCAGCATACAGATTTGTACCTTTGAACAAGGCACACTCCCAAAATATGTCAAAGGAATCACCTCCATAGTGTGACCCTACCATGGCACTGGGCAACAATCTGTTTCTGACAAAATGTGTTCCTAACAGAATTAAAACTGGACCACGCGATACCCTTCTTAACCTTCAAGAAGCCTTCGAGACTTAGGATAATACACCAGCCAGCTGGAGAAAGTGAGTGCCCCATTTTCCTTAAGTCCATCCTCTATCTCAGCAGTAAACTCAATTCTTTTTTCCCCCCATACTGAAGAGAATCTCTTCATACACTGTATTTCCCTTAATATTCAGTGTTTACACTTGGTGATGCAATACACGGCCTATCGCGCAGTCTCTGGTGGACTCTTTCGGCCATAACAGCAGTAAAATTATACAGGGTAGACATCTTCAACAATCTGAACAATAAACTTGCTATACTTAAATAATTCTCTTTATGTAACCTCACCTGACAGGTAATGATTTGAATATGAAGATATTCCTGGACCGCTTGAGCTTTTCATCCAGTTGGGACTTCGTCTCCATCAGGAGAGGAAAAAGCAGGGGAGCTGAAGTTATGTGGTTCCACCTCCAGTCCCTCCTACCTCCAGATCAGCCTTCTGCTGAGCTGGCACCTATGATGCTTTCTATTCAAACAATATTCAAAATAGGTTTTACCAAAACTTTGTATAATCTGAAGCGAATGCCTTCGTTTCACCTCAAAGTCCTTTGACCAGACTTATGCATATGAAGTCCTTCTGAACTGATATATGCAAAACCTTATAATTTAAAGACTGAATACATGATATGGTTACTGTTACTGCCTGCTCTTGCAAAAGCTGTAATTCTCCTAACACACAAAAGCAAGATCTGTGACAGGTATACACAGGCACAGATTTTTAAGGATCAGTATACTACACCCAGTCGGAGAGGTGCTGTCATTTATGTTTTCTGCACATCAGTTCTCCATTAGTAAAACCCAGAATGTTCTAAGACTGGTAAAACGTAGCCTTACTTCAGAAGTGATTTACCTCTAATTGTACATGATATATAACAATCATTGTTAGGCTTTTTTCTTCTTTTTTTGGTGGGAAAGTGCCTACAGGAAATTGCATTTTGACCTCTCCAACTTTAAACTGCAAAAACTTGAAGGGGCTGCATATTTGGACACAGCATGAATACAAAGAATCTTCTTTTTCTGTATTTTGTGATGTTGCTGCCATCTAGAGTATAAAAGTAATAATTGTGTCAAGAAACACCATCAGCAGTATTTAATTAATGGATTTTGTATTAACAGTGAGCAAGTATAATCATAATCATACATTTTTCTCTATTTTGTTCCACTGCTGCCACCTAGAGTTATAAAACAAGTATATTATTCTTCTAACTACAGCTCTTTAATTAGTGGCTATTTGTGGGTGATACCTTACATTTCCACAATTTTGTCATTGCTTTGGCTTGTCTCTTTGTCCTGAATATCAGTATAACCCAAGTATTGCATCCAATGTTCTCTTTTAAAAAAATTAACAACGTGGTTAAGCCAAATAATTAATTTACTGTGATTTTAGGTTTTCAAAGGTAATTGTTAAATAAGTTTACATATAGAGAAAATATCTTAGGTCAACCTGACATTTTTTTTCCCTGCTTGCAGGACATCATTCATCATAAAAATTAGACTCAATATTCATATGAGACCCCCTAATCAGAATTAATAGGGGAAAAAATAGGCTGCCATTGTCATTAACAACTACAGACAGCTGCTGTTACTACCATAAAAAACCCCAAGATTTTACAGAACCTTTTTTTTTGTGTTACAGAAAGCAACACACATGCCTTGGGGACTGTAAAACAATCACTAAAAGAAAATAATGAATAATAGGTTRCCAAATCTGCAGTCACTAGTGCATGTGACCTCTTTGTATATTTGAAGGTTCAAAAGAAGTCTCCTTTGATGCCTAGTAGGTAACTACAGAAATTCCTGGAAGAAATCCTAGGCATTCTTGTTCTTTTAGCCTATTTAATTTTTAGAGAGCTTTGGATGACTGCACTGGAGGTAACAGCAACCCTCCAAGATCAAACATCCACCAACTCTTTACCTGGATTGTTCCTTCCTCTTTGCTGATGTAATCACTTTCATTATCCCTCTTCAGGTGGCCGCGACAGCTTACTTTGTTGGGAATCCTTAGCTTGTCATGTCTAGTGGAAACAGTAGCACTTTCTATATCTTTGTTTGACAGCTCTATTACAGTGCCTCAAAACTCAGGAATTTAATACATAGGCCTCCTCAATATCTTTAATGGCAAATTTCATGAAAAAAACCCTTTTCTTGGACTTTGATCACAGAACTTTCTCTAGCTGGCTGTTCTTGGTTCCTAGTTCCTCTAGCTGTGCCCCTTGCCTTCTTTCACCTACCTATGAAGTAAAGCCGATGTCCTGGTTTTGTCTTTTCAAACTATCTTTATAAAAACTAGTCACAGCTCTTGTCACAATGGCTTCACCTTAATAGCAACATGAAAGTCACTCATGCTTCTGTATATCCTCCAAATAGCTCACCCCAGGAAAACTGCTGCAGCTAACACAGGTAGCCAAATGAAGCAAGGTTTTATTCTCAGGTTGGTGTCATTTGTCTTTTTGGTTGTAACATGGAAACTTTTGAATAATACATCTAATCAGTTCCACAATTTCTCAAAGAACGTCCTAGGCATAAATGCATACGTATTTACAGATTTAAGCAGAATCAAATGAGAAAGCTAGCTAAACAGGGAATATATGAAGTTCAGATATAGGGCTGGCAGAACCAGAAGCTTCAATATGATCTCTAATTGTCTACAGATCAAAGCGATTAACAGCATGCAGTATAACAACAAAATATCTCATCTCTGCTTGTCTTCTCACTGTAGGAAAATGAGAATTACTAATGGCATGAAAGATAGGTCTGGAGGAAAGAGCCACAAGAGTCCAATATGTATAAAGGATGAAGAGCGAACGGTATGGGGACGGAAAGAGCCCCTGTGAGGCTGAAAGGAAGGACTCACAACTGGCGATGTCTGGGCATTGGGAGGGCACCCATAGTGCCTGACACAATGAAGGAGAGGGGCGCTTCAGGGCGTTCCTGAAAATTTGACAGAGTGGGAAAGTGGTGGAAAGGACCTTTGCAAGCTAGATAGACAAATACAAAAATTGCTTACTGCAAGGAAAGGCCTAAAAAGCAGTCTCCTGAGGTATTCATCACCCTGAATAGTGATTACCGTATGAGATTATACAAGAAAAATAATCCCATGCAAGCTTAGAAATAGCCTTTGTGTTAAAGGTATAACAAAAGCATTGGCAATAGGCTGTTGTTATCTCCTAACCTCAGCTATATCTGAATAATGATTAAAAAAAAATGTGTAAACTACATAATCATTACTTCCAGTAGCTATTATAACCTCTCACTCATACTGTCTATCTCCTCGTAGACTAATCCTGAGTTTTGTCGAAGGAGCTTCAATTCTTCCTGTAAAATTGACCTGGGGTGAATGATAATACATGACTTTTATGAGAATGGACTATCTGTTATCTTCCTGGGTTAGCAACCACTGTCTGAAATTTATCTTTTTTTTTCAGTTTGAAATAGGGGTCACTTGTTATCATGTTTTGTTTGGTCTGTGGTGACAATCATTTCGGGACCTCTTGTTTTTGTTAGGTATTGGCAACATTTTTCTTTTCCTTTGGCCTCTAAGTCTCAGATCTGGTAATTCTAGTAAGTGATACTCTCAGTATAAGAAAAAGGTATTATGTTGTTGATACTTTGGGTTTTTTTTTAAAAATCAGTTTCTCTGGTATTTATGCTGATTTTTTTTCTAGTACTTGTGACCATAAAAGCCAGGGTGTATTATACTTCCACTGATATAATAGAGAATAACAAAAATGAGGCAGTTGTAACTTGTAAACCATTCTCTATGAACTTGCATGGAATCCCATCTTGGCCATAATTATGATAAGCCTTTGTTATTCAGCATATTCTATTATAACTCAATATTTAAAATGAGAATTGATCAGAAGATTGCACCACTGGTGATCATTTAGCAGAAATATTCATCCTGTATAAGCTTCTTGAGGGGTTTTTGTGCTTTGTTAGACTTAAAAAATAATAATTTGTTTCTGTAACTTCCATAAGGTTTTTTCCTGTGCCAGTCCTCCTTGTAGCACGTCAATCATTCTGTCCTTAATCTCCAGCCTGAGTGGAACATGCAACTGGTCATTGCCCAGGTACCTCAGCATGTAACGATCCTTTTTAAAGGCCCACCTTGTTCTGTGCAACTGTTCCTTCCTTTTGGTGCTCTTATGAATTTGCCAGTGAATACAACTTCTATGTAGTTAGTATAGTTAATCCTTTTCTGACATTTAGCCCCTGTTATGTACAGTACAGTATAGTCTGTCGCTCAAAGTATGGGACTAATTAGTTTTACTTCAGATATAAGCAATCCAGAGATAATTACTTATTCTTCTTCTAGAACCCTAAAGATTCAGGTTATGACATTTTGATGGCTTTTAATTGCGGGGCTGGGTCAAGGCTAAAGAGAAAATTTGGAAAGAGGTATCTACTAAGAATGAATGTAACACTTCTGAACCTCCTTTACTAAGTTGGTTCTACTCAAACTAATGGCTTTTTTTTTTGGTAAAATAACAATACTTCTGCATTTCAAAATGCACTCATTGTATCTACCACTATCTTTGGATCCTCATCTTGTTTTTTCAACAGTGAGCTTATTATTACCTTAGTAGATGTCTGAATTTATTCACTATTATTTTAACCACTTAGCTTTCTTTTGGTGTTAACAGTTCAGCACAATGGAATTTATATCAATGAGTTACCTTTTGCTAAAAGCACACAAAGAACTTAACAAAGTGCTTAAGAGATTTAAGAAAAGCATTTGAATCCTGATCAGCAAACAAGGTCTACCCAATACACATAGTTGATAGTTTGATTCTCTAGCCTGCTCTTCAATCCAAATTCACATGGGATCCCTGTTGCATTGTTTCAAATGCTATTTTCATCTTCTTGTAATGTGATTCAAAATGGTTCAGACGTAAGAGTTCCCATTCTGTTTACATTATTAAACAAACATAGCTTTTGCTTTTGACAGTAAGTGGTCAGGCTCATAATGCCTCTAGTAATTATCTTTCACTGAATACCAATATTTATTTTGAAATTTACACCCAGGAACTAATCAGGTACAAAATCCTGCTTTGAAAATGTATTTAGAGCCTCAGAGAGAACTGCTCCCATGTGATCACAGCTTTGTCCTCAAGCTGTTTGTTCATATATGTGTGTTTGCTCTTATACCTTAGCAATTTTTCCTGAGTGGTGCATGTTTGCATTATATAAGCCAGTCATACATAGCAGAGAAAGATAGTACAATTTATTAGACCAAATGCTATAAATGGGAGAAAGACAAGCTTTTCAGTGCATATCCCTGTCTTTGGGTTTGAAATAGACACAGCAAAATTTAAGCTGAGGTTTAATACAATTATGACAGCTTAGATAGACACACTATTGCACCCCTTTCCATGGGGCAGTTTTGAAATATTTTACAGTAGTCCTACACTTATGAAAACCAATTTGTCCTTCTTTTTTAACCTTTTGCTAACTCTGTTTTCTGTAGTTGTGCCAAGGTATGTATTTCTAATTAATGCAGTTCAAGTCTGTAACTGTTTGCTAACACTATCATTTGGAAAGAAGACTTTTTCAGTAGCTCTCAAAATATTCAGTCAATTTACTGCAAGAATTGCTTTGGTCTCTTATTCTTTCTACCGTAAACATTTGGTCTGATCAACCTCACGTTATATAGATTCATTAACCAGGTCTGAACCATAGTGATCAATGATCTTATCCAAGAGTTTATTATAAAGGAAAAGTATTTTTGCCAAGTAATGTTGTTGATCAAAGGAGTTTTGAAATACATTCCCTTTAAAAACCACCGTACAGCCAAAAAAAAAGTTCCAATTCCCATCCCTGGGATTATTTCAGTACTTTATCCCATGACTGATTGTTGAAAAAGACATTGTTGGCTGCAATGGGTTGAAATGTAACCACTGAACTAAAGAATCACAGTCATCCATCCTTTCTCTGGCTCCATAAATGTCTAAACTGCAACAGCCTCCGCAGAAGGAACCAGCCCGTGTGCTCCACTTGTCTTACCTGTGAGGCAGTGTAATGCATAGGCTGAACTTTACGCAGAACTTTAGGCATTTGGAGAACTTGAAAGCGTGTACAGCTACGGGATACACACATTTCCAACGTTAGACAGCAACTACATGGAGCATCTGAGGAGATCTGAGGAAATTTTGGTAATTAAGTCCCACTTTAAAAACAAAGCCCGCTGTAGATCTACAATAAACAATTATAATTTCCACTCAAGATTTTGCATCAAAGTAACTAGTCACAGCTTGTCCCCCAGATTTTATCAGAATTGCACATCTTTGGTTTTTACTCTTGGGGTTGTCTCACAGAGAAGAGCAAAGTTTAACAGCAGGCAGTATGTGTGTGTGGGTTCAGTATCCACATTAGCTTCAAATAAACTGCCAGTCTCCAAAAGAAGGCCTTTCCTGGTTAATTGAAGTATTCAAAACTTTGGATTTTGAACTAAATGTCTCAATTTTACTATATAGGGTCTTAGTGTGTGTCTAGATTTGTCCACTTCATCAGTGGATATTCTGTGAAGTCTATCTACGGTTACCTACAATTGTGGGGGATTGGACTGAGTAAACTAGGGGACACCTTCCAATTCTATGTTCCAGCTATCTTGGGGTTTAAAACAGAAGTAAAAAAAAAAAAAACAAAACACCTAGGGTCAAAAAGGACTGGGGTTCCAGTAGTTTATCAAAATTATTTTCAGAGGCAAGACTATAAGCCTTACAGAACTTAGTTTTGTCTCTCCAGCAAAAAATAATCAGTCAACTCCATCTCCAGGCAAAGGTAAACTCTTTAAATTAAATTAAATACACAAGTCCAGTCTCAAACATTAGGTGCAGGACTGTATCATCATGGTGGTCTCCCTAAATGGTTCTGCCAAGATGAAAACAGAATTTTTTACAACACTCCAGCAAGCCCATAATTTACCCTCATATTTCAGGACTGAACTACAGAGACCATGAAATGTTTATATTTATCAAATAGCATCAATGCTAATTTTTATTGATTGGCGACTGCATTACTTCTAAAGCAGGCCACTAACAGAGTCATGCTTTTCCAAGCAGTGCTATGTATTCCAGGAATAGCCAGGAATTCAAAATAACAGTCTGGAAAGCCAACTGGCATCTAAGAAACAATGATTGGTAGACGTAGTGCAATCCTCAAATTTCTTCCTCTATTAAATTAAAAAAAGAGACAGTGCTACTTCAGAAAAAAAAAATTGCTTGACGCACTTATTTAAAAAGTCCAGATTCTGAAGTTTTGTCTAAACAGGGGATCTGTGAGATACCTATCATGTAGGTATTCCAATATATTTTCTGTTGTAGGGAATTTTATTCTAAGATAGTAATAAATTTATTTCAGAAAAATTATTGTKATCCAAACCAGATAATTTATTTCAGAATAAAGTCACTTGTAATTGGAAAGAAACTACTTACATGGGGGAATTATGCCAGAATAGCAGAAGTGAAGTAATTATTCTGGGATGATTTATGCCAGACACTTTGGCTACGATTTCAAAATGTAGCCAAAGTGTGAATCAACAGAATATGCTCCAAATGCAGGCTTTTACATGCTTGAGGTGGTAGATAAATTACAGCAGTGAAAACACAGAAAATTCATTGAAGTCCTGTGTTTGGATGGCTATTTCCCATGCTATTAGCTATGTTTACAATATCATTATCATAATTTTATCATTATTTAGTTGTACTATAATAAGTCCAGAGACTTGAATCAGGCCACTCTGCTAGGCAATGTTCAAGCAAACTTGATGTGACCATCCCTTTCCAAAGCAACCAGGGAAGCCAGGTAAGTAACAACAGAAAAGTGCTAACTTCAAAAGGTGCTCGTGTGGGGAGTTATCCCACTGAAGTGAAAGGTTTTACGCCTGAATTTAGAATCAAATTGCTTTTGTCCTTAAACAAGGGATTTTTCCCTATTGCCCGTTTCCTTTTTTTTCTGTCTGATTTCATTGTGAAGACACAAAGCTGAATTTGTAAAATCACGGCCATTTCCATGGCAACATTGTGATGTTATGATGTCCACTGTTGGAGCAAACAAAACAAGCGACCAAGCTGTCGGGATAAGGAGGGAGGTAGGAGTACTTTATAACCTTAAACATGCATTTCTAAAATCATTGCTGCTCGATATCATATCCATTTCGTAGACATCCACTACCACTTCGCCCCCCAGGCCATGATTCTTTACAGAAATTAAGATGATGAGTTAAAGGGCTGATCTAATAAACAGTAAAGTCAATGGAAAGTCTGCCGCTGTTCTTCTGGGAAGTGGATTGGGCAAGAGAGCATGCCACTACGAATGTGATATAGGTAAGTATCATTATTCTTGTTTAAAGGGGATATAAAACAACTTGATTCCATGTGATTTATCTAGCATCATGTACAAGATCTCTGAAAGATCTATCATGGGACTGATAAATTACAGAATTCTTGTCCTATTTTTTAATAAATTACAATCTAGCTTTAACATTCCACCGACTCTTCAGGTTTGCATCTGCCCAATAGCATGAATTCTACTTAGAAGCAGTGAGTTTCTATTTTCTTTAGGAGGGACAATAATTTTCAGTATTATGGAGTTAAATTTAAAATTTGATTTAAAGTTCAAGGTTAAACTCACATTGAAGTTCCAAAAAATTAGGATAGAGGAAAAAAAATAAGAGGGAAAAATGAATTTTGATTCCATTTATTAGCAACTTACTTGAATATAACATTATTTGTAGAAATATAAATGTTATCTTTAAAACTATGGAACTCAGTTCTGCTGCCATTGAAGCCAATGGAGATTTTGTTTCAGCCACCCCCACTGTCAGGTTTATATTTTAAAAAACATTTTCTTACAAAAAGATATATATTTTAAAAGTGCCCCTTTGATAAATGGCAGCAGCAGAATGGAATCTTTGAATAAGCTCTTTGAAGCCTGCAGTTTTATGAGCTCAGTGCCTTCAGAAGCTTCTAAAGTAGTTATAGACAAATGGAGACAGCTAAGGCTTTGCACACTTCAAACATAAGTGAGTGACTAACATAAAATTGTAGTGGCCATTAAAACTTCAAAGGAGAAGTCTGACCTGAATATTACTTGTCATAGTACAGAATTTGTTACTGGAAGATCTGATCAACTTTTTAAATTATAGTATCTCCACCAAATGCCAAGATCATGACTTAGATAAATTATTCTGTCTCAAATAAAATTTTATTCCTGAGATTTCACTTATGATACCAGTGAAAGCAAGCAATAGCTGGATGGTCATATGATGCTGGCTCCCCCTCCTTGCTTCCAGCTAAATCTTGACTCTATCTTGCTAAAGCTGCTGTCCTCATAATCTATTCTACGTTCTTCCTACCTTTCATGGTATCTTTGCCCAGAAAGCCTTTGCTTCTGCTGCAGGCCATAAAACTGTCCTCTTTTCTTACAAATTCCTCTTCACAACTCACTTTCCCCCCAGTATATGACCAAACTTTCTCGCTATCCTACAGACACAATCATACAAATACTCATGATACAGTTCAAGAAGATTAACAAGTCACTGTTACCGACTCATCTGTTGGTTATCCCCCCCCATCAGAAGTGTGGTAACTGTGTGAATTGTTAATCCTTTGAAAAATCTAGTGATCTAGTAGTCTGGCATATATTTCTCTTCCCATTCTTTGTCTGCTAGATGTCATCTGTTTCTTTGTCAAGTCCTGTTGTATCTCACTTAGACTATAAGGTCCTCAAATGTAATGACTTCAAAAAATAAAAATGTGGGTATATATACAGTAATATGTAATGGTATTAACATTTTAACAGTTATGCTTCATTCTCTGGAAAACAATCAGAAACAACTAGAGAATTTGAATGATTGACCTTTTTATATATGGAGAAGGAAGACAATCTGGTCTTCTACTATTTCTTTAGGTCTCAGAACTAATTGTAACTTTTTATAGATGCTCTATTTATGCTCTGTTAAGTATGACCTGTATTTTATCCTAGCTTGGGCTTTCGAGCTCACTGTAATGAAGTTATTTGCACAACTTATTTGCATGCACGGAGTTGGATGATTAAGCCCAAAAGTTATTGCTTACTACTCATCCAGAAAGATGAAAAAAAAGTGGGAATGGTTGTTACTCATCTGGAAGGCTACCATTTTGATAGACCAGTCACAGGGAGTCTGGAAATATCAAACAAAATGTACACCAATTGCTACTGAGCGTGATATTCGGTAGAAAACACTCTGGGAACCACTGCTACAGCCAAAACTAACTTCTCCAGAATCTGCGAATCTTTCATTTTTAAGTATATTGTTTAGAAAACTACATGAACCATGGTTGCATATACTGTTGTAAATAAATATGTTAGGATGCCAAAAATACAGGATATATAAGTGGTTTTGAAGCAGATTTAAGCCTTGTTATTGCAGACTTCAGTTCCATTATTGCAGGAAGCTTTCAAGGTCAGCAGAAGGCTCAAAAAAGTTTTGAAATCTGCAATCCCCAGTTTAGAAAATATAAACTGTCTTTAGAACAAAATAGGACCCTTCTGTCTTCAAATTAATTCTTAGCCACTCCCATTAGCTGTAAGAAGCCTTTTAGCTTGCCAGAATATCTGCAGGAACGCCAGTCATAGTTCTTCTAGCTACAAGCAATGATAAATGGACGCATTTCTCTTATTGTTTTAGCAAGCAAGGTTCCCTATAATTAGGAGAATTCAAATGCAGGTGCAATGGCATGAGTCCCTAAAACTGATAAAGAATAGAGAAAAGTAGTTTAGACAAAACACTCAAAATACCAAGCTTTTCAACTATTTTAATATAATATGTGGATCGCAGCAGAAAGATGACTATGAGTTTGATAAGATGTAATGTAGAGTGAGCATTAATTATGTTATACATGTAAAAAAATAGTACTATAACTTTGAAATATTGTTTAAAATTGTTCCATGTGCAACTCCTGATTATTACATTGACATTAAATAATCCTTATAACCAAGCTGCAAGCTCCATGTCCATTAGTCAGAAACTGATCTCCACAAATACTACATAGTAGCGACTTGAGTCACTAAAATCGCATTSTTATTAGATTTTTAAAAAAAGAAGAAAAATTTAAAAAATTAAATTTGTGGTGGAAATTCCCTGAGACAAAAGCAACAACTAGCAGCTCAGAGAAGCAACAAGTTTGTTACTTGYTACTACAAGTAATCTGAAAAGTACTTCCATGGGGCAAAACACGATGAAGTCAGCCCCTGTGGCTAAGGTGTCTGAAAGTTCCTAAGTGAGAAGTAGGCCAGGACTCCATAATCAAGGGGGATTTCTCTTCTTTGTAACTGTATTCTCAGTTTTGCAGTCGAGAAGCTTACCTTTTCCTTTGCTAGAACTTCTGCATTATTTTCACAATTTGGTTTGCGTAATGTCAAGAGTAAATTTAGATGAAACTGGCAATCATGGAATACATTATTGCTTCTCTAGAAGAAACCCCGAATCTCTAAAAATTAATCAGAAATGAGCTTAATTGCCCCTATGGTATTCTGCCAGGAGGCACTTTCATGGCTCTTATTTACAAATATCATCTTCAACGGAAATCTGCTATAGTGAATATAAACCAATGATCTAGTAAAAAGAATGCAGCAAACAAATGGACCACAGTGTTGACTGTCCTAAGTTTCACAGAAGACAGTCAGACATCGAAAGAAAAGTTAGCGAAAAATGCCCTAATAGATTACTGAGGATGAAGAGAATTTTGCAGGTAGTGGGAACTCTTTGATATTGCTCAAATGAGAATTTGTTTTATGAAAGTACAGCTCCATATACACATATGCATTACAAATTAGTTTATAGCATTTTCACAAGTCCTCCGTGATGGTATATTTGGAGCAACCTGCAGTGACTAGTCCAGCAGAAAGTGCTGAGAACATAAGAATTGCCATCCTGGACTAAATCAAAGGTCTCTTCTGTAGTTCTGTCTCCTGATAGGGGCCAACAGCAAATGTTTAGGGAATACTAAGGGTAGGGCAAATACAGACAAAGGCAAATTACCCTTAGAATGGCGTTGGTGGTCTCTAAAAAAACACTTGGGGAATTGGAAGAGAAAGGAAATATACACTCCACTTACTCATCAAATGTAGGCTCAAAAGAAGGTACTAAGTCCATGCAATTGCCTGACTGTACACTTATGTTAAAGGTATTAAAATCCCAATAGCAAGCTCATGAAAATAAATCAACAGCCAGTAGTTATAAACTTTTGCAGAATACGCCTTTAAATTATAAATTCTTCAAGATGTTTCTCTTCCTGACTGCAAGATTTCTGTCATGCTCTTTTGTTTGTTTGTTCTATACATATCTCTCAGGGCCTGGCCTCCTCAAAGGTTTTTCCTGAATGCTCTACYGGGTACAGAGCTGGGAGCACAAAAGTGAGAAGTATTCCAATCTTCAAGAATTGGTTACAGGCTTACTCCCAAATTCCAGTAATCCCTCTGGAAATTGGGGGATCAGAGGCATTGCTATAGAGTAGTCTCTGCACTTCTCTTTCCCGCCTGCCCCACTCCAGCTACCACTCTACACTACCCAGTAGCATGTTTTGTTGGGAGGTCTGTGAACAGACACTTGGCCATGTCTATGTCTGTCTCAGGGAGTAACTGCAATGACATTTTACAGAACAAGTAACATAGGACATAGTTACCTGTTTACAGAACAGGTAACATAGGCGATAGGACAAGAGGAAATGGCCTCAAGTTGCGCCAGGGGAGGTTTAGATTGGACATTAGGAAAAATTTCTTCACCGAAAGGGTTGTCAAGCACTGGAACAGGCTGCCCAGGGAAGTGGTGGGGTCACCATCACTGGAGGCGTTCAAAAAACGTGTAGATGTGGCACTTCGGGACATGGTTTAGTGGGCATGGTGGTGTTGGGTCAATGGTTGGACTCGATGATCTTAGAGGTCTTTTCCAACCTTAATGATTCTATGATTCTATGATTCTATACCTCCGTACTATTGTTTTCCAGAGGATCCCCATGGAGTAGAAGGAAGGGAGAACACCTTTCTCTGGGCCTCATATTCATCCAATTTGTGGCCCTTTACACTTCCTTCTCAATATAGGAAACCAAGAAGAGGAGAAAGAGCAGCACATTTCATTGGCAGCATCTCTTTATGAGAAACAAAAATTTTTGGTCTTAGGAATACAGTATATCCTAAAGTTAATGAATTACTAGGTCATTTGGAATCAGCTATCAGTTTCAAGCATCTATTGAGAGTTATTGCTTTAATAACCACTAGCAGAACCTAATTTTTTTAAATCTAGGAAATAACTGTGTTATTTCAATCATTCACCACTTGATGCACCTATTTACCTCCTTCTTCTCATGCCTGATGAATAACTACCACCACAAGTCTCCAGAATTAAAGGAATTTTCCATAGAGATTTGTACTTTCCAGATACGCATAGACCTATCTTCCTTTCCGTCAATACTCTTTCAAACATTCCTGTATTCATTTGACATAAATATATACACATATCATAGGCATTATATTTATATATGTTTGTGTATATACAGACACACAAATTCATAGTTATGTAAATATACATACATATAAATGTACAGAGATTGCTTGAGATGCTTGCTTGGGCCATGCACAGTAGCTTGTGTTGATGTATAATGAAGCACCACTAGACAGAACAGTCACTTGTGGCAGGTAGCTAAGAAATTTCAATAAAGTAAACTCTCAGTATTATCAAAATTACACATTTGGGGCTGTTAGCATGGCCTAGAAAAAGATGAGGACAGGCTCATCTCATTAAATGAGAAGAAATAGTGGAATTAGCTTGAATCTAATTACAAGCCACACTATCTAATGTAAAAACATGACTGTTTTTTCACTCCCATTCATTTTGGCTAGTAATTAGTTTTGGCCTCTAAAATGCCACCCTTTAATCATCCAAACACAGATGTGATTTGCCGTGCAATTTAATCTTGCTTTAATGAAGAACTAATGGACGCATCGCAAATTACTTTCCCTGTTGGAGAAAAATTCTATTTCCTGCTTTTCAAAAGATCAAGAGTATCTTGTGATAATAGCCCAAGCGGCCCTGGCAGCCTCGTCACACAGAGCAAACAAGCTCTTTTACTCAACTCCCAATTCAATGGAGAAAAAGAGGCTACAATTAGCAACAAAGCAGGGGAAACGCGGCATTACAGCCGAATCACTTTCTGCAGCTCAACCCCCAGCAACCACTGCCTTGTTAGAGCCAGGTCTAAAGTGTCAGAAGCGAACAATGTGCTGTGATAAATTACTCTCTTCAAACAGCTGCACTGCTAATTTTCAATTATACACACAAATGGCTCTCAGATTGGAAGAAAATGGAGTGCATGGGGAGAACAGTAGTAGATTTCTATGTTTGTTTGGTGGTGAGTGTGGAGGCGGGAGAGTGACATCCTGAAAAGAAAGCTGTAGCATGTGGAGTTGGTATTTCAACACCAGATGATGAGCCCTCCCAAATCTTACAGAACCTGGTGGCTTCCTTTTCACATGTCTACTAGGCTGATGGAGAAAAAGAAACAGAACAACTTAGATCCATTTTTAGAGTAAAAAGCTTTAACCATTGGCCGCATCAGTAGCCTTGGCAGCAGATGCAAAACAGCTGAACAACTTGGGGACACAGATTCAGATCCCAGAAGAGTTGATTCCCTTTCTCAGCTTTTCAGCAGAAAGGCAGTGGATTCCATGTGCTTCTTTAAATCGGAGATGTGCGGAAGTATGTGAACCCATGGTTCTGTGTGGGCACTGATCATATGAAGTGTTTGGTGGCACCACCAATTTCCCCATAATGAAAACTCATTGCCATACAATCAACTACTGTACCACGTCCTGATGCTGTTGGATTCAGACAACAAATTGTATAGAACTTACTTGGGAAAAGGTGCTAGTGAAAATGATTAGGAGTTTTGTTTAAGTCACAATTCCTATTTTTAAGCATTTGGGATGAAAAAGGCAATATGGAGGTACAATCGGGATTACTGCAAACAAGATGTGGCTCACCTTCAATAAATTACAAAGAACTGATAGTAATTTTTTTCTTGCCTTAAAAAACTTCATAGTCCCATTGAAGTCAACAGGTGTACCTGAATTGGGCCCAAWATAATAAAGTTTTCATTGATGCTTCATCATGACTTGTTTTCTAACAGATGGGAAACAAGTAACAGAACTCTACAAAATCAAACAACTTGCACCGAGGTAGAACAATCAGTTCAGTACAAGTTTCGCAAAAAAAGGAAAAATGTAGCTGTTTTTCCTTGCATTGTTTTGCTTGACCTTAATTTTGATGAATGACAGCACTAACRTCGGGAGGGGAGGCAGGGGTGATTTATAATTTTTTTACCTGCCCAAACTGAGATAAYTTTTAAAAACAGCTTTCTTTAAGATTTCATACTCAGATATCATGATTTGATTGTTGCTATCAAATTTGATTCCCAGAAAGTAAACATTTCAAATCCTTACAAAATCTTGGGTAATTTTTACATTTTCATAAGGCTAGAGAGAGAAAAAGCAATTTTGGCTGATGGCAACAGGGACTCTACAATTTGAAAATGGCAATATGTTGCCCAAACCAATGACAAGGTTCCTAAAGTTCTTTATTTGAGGTATAGAGTCGGCCATTTGCCAAAAATGGCTACTGAGCACAGCTCTCATAAAGACACAGGAGAGAGAGGAGCCTGGTGTATAAAGAGAACCATGCAAAGGCAGATTCTCAACAACTGTGAGTTACTGTAGTTCCTTTGATTTCATTCTGAAGCAACCACACTGCCATTTACATCTTTAAAGTTCTGGTTCATGATGTTTTCTCTTTGCACACCTTCACTGGCTTCATACTAACCCTAAGTTCAGAGTGAGTTTTGAAACAGGTTTTATGGTAACTGCAGTCCATAGTATCCCTGAGACAGTCAAATATGACATAAGTTATTAAAATGTTTACAGAAAGGGTTGGCAGACTCATCAGATTTGTTTTATAAATAGCTATCATTTCAAATGAAATGGGCAAAAAAACCTAGTTGATTTTAATACTTTTCAGCCTAGCTTTTTTTCTACTGCCAATAAATGCTAACATTGTGTCTCCTAATTATAAAGCGMATTACCATACAAAAAGGATTATTTTTAAATTTAAAAATGCCAGTCACAATTTAAAATTACTTTTCTCAAATATGGCTCCTCAGAGAAGCTAAAGAGAGAAGAGAAAGTAAGGGGGGTTAGAATGAGAGGGGGAGAGAGAGAGGATGCAATATTGAATTGTAACAAGACACTTTTATTTTTTTGCTGAAGTGGGATTTCACTCCCTCTAGTTTATAATCGTTACAGAAATTTAAACCTCAAACCATTTCAGTCCGAGCTTATACTAAGCTTGTTAGTGGTTTCTGATGCTGCATATGATAGTGCTACAGCATTACCATAAATCAGCAGAATTAACTATGATCTTCAGAAGCATGCCTGAAAGTGGGTGACAGAAGTCTGCAATTTGGTGCTCTGAATATTATGATAACATTCTATATTAAATGTTTATAATCTACTTAGAGCTGAGCTTCAAGTATATTTTATATTTGTGCTTTACCCAATATTAGAAATCATGGGCTGTTATGGCTTKCCATGCCTATGTTGTTTGTAATACCCAAAATTAAAGAAAATATAAAAACACAAGGTGAGCAAGTTTGTTTTCCTACCAATGCAATGTTATTAATATTAAGAAGTTAAAGTTTACCTACAGGTTTGAAAATTTAAATGCACCTTGCAATAATATACTTTACTCCTTTCCATTCATATATAAAATAATCTACAGCACTGACCGGATTTCAGAAACTCCATGCTAATACAATTTACAAACTCTCTGCTGGTGTTGGAGATACAGACTCAATTTTCCTTCCAGTCTTCGTAAAAGTAACATATCTAAATTATTCATCTAAGAGTAAATAATGATGATGATTTGCAGCAAATAAAATCACAAACTCAACAGTTTTGATAACCAGTACAAAAATCAAGGTTGCCACATTACACAAAGAAATGTTCTGATGCTAAGCAAGCATGATCCAAAATTTAAAAAAATAGCACTGCCTGTACTAGGTGGGGGATCCCATTTCTTCCCTATTCCAATTGCTATTCTCCCAACTTAATAAAAAAAAAGAAAGAATTGGAGTAGCTAGTATTTTCCTACATACACATATAATTACAACTGGCTGCAGGATGCGCTTTTATCAGAATGCCTACTGGTGAATACAATAGTCCTGCTGCATAAACAGTCTTGAGAGACAACGAACGATATCCTCACTAACATAAATCAATATACCTCTGTGCATCCTAGCAAAAGTAGGTTGAATTTGCACCAGCTGATAATCTAACTTCATGACTTTTCAAGTAATTCTGAGCATGAGCTACTAAACAATGCTGGTTTTATTGCTGAAAATTACAGGTAAGAGCAGCCTACTTCACATTTAGACTACCAGAAATATGAACTAAGTAGGTGAATCTGCGTATTTTTTTTTCGGAAAGGACCACATCCATACAAACATCAGCAGCTGAACTTGCTGTGCTAGTTACCAGGCGTGGAAGGTGAGACAAGGATACCTGACAAATTTTATTGTGTAACAAGATGATTTAATCCTGATTTTTGAAAAGTTTTATAATTAATGGACAAGAAAAGCAGAAGCTAACAAGTCCTTCGCTGTTTCTGCACTGTCTTTAGGCCCCATATTACCTACCATCTACAGAGACAAATGGCAAACAGAACCAAAATGCAACCTCCGTAGCGTGAGTCCTGTGTTCTCGTGTACGCCTGGATTATTAGCACCCTGCCCGCATGCTCTCACCCACAGCTCACGAGGCAGGGGACTAGACCAAAGGAGACATAAGGAGGGTCTCATGTTGGGGGCTGCTCTAAAGGTTGCTCTTTCAGAGCACCCTAGGGCAGCAGCCACGAGTCTGAGCGACTCAGCCTTTCTGTAAGTAGGCACATTCMCTTAGCTCGCACTGAGCTGTTCAATATGCACGGGGCTTTCTATGATCTCAGAAATGACCTCACATTGCTGCTGGAAAAATACAAAGAACACCAAACAGCACAACATTTGTTAAAAGATGGAAAAAAGGGAATTAAAGGCAAATAGGTCAGAAAATTGAAAAATAGTATTCAGTGTCTTGTGTTGATAACTGCTGAAAAGAAAATTATCTTCTGCAAAGATTGCTTCACAAATTCTAACAAGGCACTAAGACCTATTGATCTGCTGTGTAAGTGCTGGCCGTGCAAGCTAGAGCTGCCTAGAGACAGCCTAGCCAGCTTTTCAGTCTGTCTCAATCCTCTTGTTCTTTCACACAGGCACACAAAACACTTGCCTCTAACAGTTGTGAAATTTTGTCTAAACTTTTTCTGCTACTTATGGTGTTAAATACAAGCCAAAATAAATCTACGTATCTGCCTAGTCCRTGAATCTTCAAGATTAATTATACCTGAAAATAGGGACAAATCGATATAGCAACATCTGTGGATGAAGTTWTCACACATACGTGTCATAAAGTGAAAAAACACTCTGTGCCTGGTCCATCCTTAACAGGAGTGGGGTTTTTAAACAGTGTATTTTGTATTTTGTCTACTCAATATACTTTCTTCCCTCCCAGCCCAGATTTCCTGCCTGTGCCATACACTCCCCGCTTGAAACTGCACACAGACGCCTCTGGGTTCTGCCCAAATGGACTGCTTTTCTCTTTCTAGAGCCATACACGGCTAAATCGTGTTGATTTTTTTGTGGTTCAGTACCATTACAATTAGCAAATTACCTTGAAGGTGCATCTTTGCCACTGTTTAAGATGAACTGCACCAATGGGAAAACAACGGCACCCCATAATATATGGCAGGTAAAAGAAAATGCAACCTGTTCTTTCATTACTTTAGTTCCCATCCTAGACTATTTTGAAGGCTTTTGACCTTTTTTTTTTTTTTTTTGCTTAGAATACACTGAAGCATAGATGAACACTCCAGCAAGCTGGTTTGCTGTAAGTTTTATTAGAGTTTTTAAGTTTCTTTAAGCTGCAGTATGTTCCAAGTGAAGGACGAGAGCAGGGATTTACCCTCACGACATCCACAGAAATATATTTTTGTGCTAGTATGAAGACTACGAATTAGCATTTTGTGATGTTCCTGAAATTAGAAGCCCCATGAACTAACCATTTTATGATATTTATGCTTTGCTTCATAATGCATTCTCCACAGATGAATCAAAGGGCCAAATGCAATTGCTGTTGTGAGATAATAAAGCATGAAGTGGTGTGTTTGGAATTAAATTTACATAAGACGAAAGATGGTGGGAAAGTTTATGATGACAGTAACTATCGGTGAACATACCGTGGTGCTGGCTTCTCAGAAACTGCTGAACAAAATACTGCATCATGAGGATGAATAATTAAAGCAGTATCTGGGGATTCAATCAATTTAAAAAAGAAGAAGAAAAGTTGTCTAATATTTTCCTGAATTTTATGATCAGAGCTATGTCTAGGACCTATATTAATTTCCCCAAAATAGTCTCGTAATGTTGTGTAGCTTGSTGGTTTTGTGTTTGCCTCTCTCTCAGAGGTGTGTTTTATAGTTAGCAGGAGGTCTGTTGGATTAACCTAGGCAGAATCCTGCTCAGAGCTCCTGGATTCAGGTGAAGCTACAGTTTCAGCCTTTCATTTTCCACATTTCTACTGCTTGAGTGAAACAGCCTTGTGTCCCTGACCCCTCTCCGCTGCTCCAGAAAGTCACTGGAAGGAGGTAGCCCCTGCCTTGCAGAATATAGTCATTGCAATCGTGTCATAGTGTGGTACAGGGACCTCTGCCTGTCCCATTGCCGAATGCTTTGTGAGCCCTCAGAATGGAAAAGCACACGGTAATAATTAGCATCATTCACATATTCGAATTACCTCACAGATATTAATAAATTAGTATCCCTCTTACCCTCACACCATAGGTTCCATCTCACCCTGCTAGCACCTGGGGGAAACTGAGGCATGGAGAATTTAAAATGTTTCAAAACTAGCTTTTGCTTTCTGTAACATGTGAGGCATCTGGTTTCAAAGACTTTGCATGTCTGCACTTTTAAGCTGAAATTATTTTCAAGGYGTGTGAACACTCAGGCCTTTTAAAGGCATAGCTAGTTAGGCACAAAAAACTGGACACTCCTTCAAAAAATAGGTGACACCGCTCCTGCCAGCRACACTTCCCACCTGGGGCCACGTGCCACTTTGGTGGAAGAAGCATGATTGGAATTCAGGATTTCTCAACTCTTAAATCTATTCAGCCATAAAACCTACTTAAAATAGGCATTATTATCTAGGAATGACACTTTCCAGTTCCATTCCTGATCACGCTATAGCTATCTGCCAAAGCAGAGGAAACCATAAAGACCACAGTAAGACATTCCCACAAAGAGGACGGCATCTCTATATAGTGGCCAGTGCGAGGTCTTATCAGCCCAAGTTGAGTGGCTGGTGACAGCTGTAGGAATCATGACAAAATTCAGAAATTAAACTTCTGAAAAGTTTTAAATAGTATCAGTTGCCACACGCTCAGTTTTTCTTAAGCGAGCAGCACTAGATTTCTGTAGAGCATGAAAGGAAGYGTACGTAACTGCAGGCAGTAAGTGGATATCGCTCCCCCCCCGCGTGCGCTCAACCACTGCTGACCGGGGACGGCGTGCAAATAGCGACGAGAGAAGGGGAGGAGAGGAACTCACACTTCCAAGGAGTTTGAAAAAACACTGCTATGTTCAACTCATGTACAAGCTCAATGGTGAGGGGTTTTTGGCCTGAATGTTGTTATCAATTCTTATCCTGTGGATAGTCTCTCTGGAAGATGGGCACCATGAGAGCTCATCACGGCACAGTTTGTAACCTCTAAGTATTAAATTAAAAAAGAGAAGGGTTTCCTTTGGCTGATGAGAACAAAGGCAGACTTTTTCAGGTTTTTACCCTGTGCCCAGATTATACGACCTTTAAGACTATGACAAAACCTCACATCTTACTCATTAAGGTCTCACTGAGTTTCAGAACACTCTGAAGTTGGAAAATATCTTCAAATGTATGTTTCTTAAAGAGATTAGAAAGCAGAACTCTAGTTAGCTTTTGTCTGTCTGTTTTGCTGAGGGTATTATTCTAAGAGCATGGAGAAGATGAATGATCAACACTGAAAACCTTGACGCTTCTTTAAATGCCTTATTTTCATTTTTTAAGAAATATGACAGCAAGAATTAGTACTGGCTCTTCTATTTCAATAATGGTAGTCATGTTGAAATGACAACAAACATCATTACATTTACATGCACATTTATGTAGACAAAAATTGTCATTACTTATTTTGGTGGAACATTTTATAATTTGCCCTATAAACAAATAAAATCTGTATAAGCTGTTTTTAGCCTTCAGCAGTATGTCAACACAAGCAACTTAGAGCTAGACTTACTGGCACTTACTGGAAAGTATCTCCTTCCATTTTTAAAATGCTTAAGATTAAAAATATAGTATTTATTTTTCAGTTTTTAATAATACAGTGAAAATACTTTTTGACTGCTGGCTGCAAATAAAAAGCAGATGGTTGAATGCCCTCAAATCTATATATTTAAATGAAAATGGGGGAAAAATAAAGACATATCCATGTGCCGGTTTTGACTTTAATGTTCTAACTAAGTAGRAAATAAAATATGACAAAAAATAAGATGCAAAATGAGAAAAAACTACACCTTCTTTTAGTCCATTTGCAAYGAAAAATTATTCTAATGTTCTTCCACCTTATTACCTACTTTTGCTGTTCTCACTTCTGTCTTTTGTCTATGCTCTAATCACTGTTATAATCAACTTAAATACTTTGTACTACCTTACAGAAGTCTTATGTTTAAGGCCATAAGTGCTAGAGCACTTTGCATACATATCTGTTAAGCATCAAAGGTAAATGGGAATATTGCATAGGAARAAGCATTTCCTAGCACTGAAGGAGMTGAACTGGMTTTTCTAAGAGTTACTTGCTTGAATGTACTGTTAGATAATGCCAGAAGACTCAGGAGGTATCTGGGCAGACTATGGAATAGCAGGACAGAGCTCCAGGTCTACTGTGCAGGTCTTCCATAACTAATATTGGATTTAAAACAAAGATGACAAAAGAAGGAGATCAGCTAATTAAGCTATAGAAGACAGCACAGGAACAATCTTGCTGTTACATTTGGTTTGTCATGAAAATTTTTCATGGAAGGAGGTCTTGGACCAGCTTTCCAATAGAGAATGTGGGAGCAGAGAACCTAACTTGCCTTAAGATGGAATTTCAGACATTTATGATCAGAATTATGTGACACATCTGTGACTGCAAGAAACAGATTTAGTGGTCTAAGATGCTCCAGATAGTCTTGACCTAAGTTTCTATGCTAGGTGTTAGGATCATGTAAAAATTAGCACTGGTCAGATCATTTGAAAAAGAGGTAGGTACAAGATGACACAAAATGGAGAAGGGCTGGTCTGGAATGAGAACATATGCCTGTCCTTATATTTCAGCTCTCCCATGCAAGCAGGAGCCACATCTCAGCAGATGGTGTCAAAATGTCTGTGCACCTCGGTACGGAAGTTTCAGATTTTTTGTATTTCTTCAGTTACTTCTTCTCTCTCTTTTACACATTTGCTAACRGTGGTAAGTGATTGCAACAGGGAAGGACTTTATGAACCAGAGTGTGTAAAGAGCCTTGCAATCTATCTGTTTGAATGTTACCATTTTAATTCTAATCATTGTCATTTAATACACTAGCTGMGTCCTTGTCACAACAGAGTCAAACTCTGTCCCTGTTAATGCTGAGCAAAGTCTGAAGGAAATCTATTGACTTCAGCAGAGCTTTTYTGCATTTGCTTCAGTATGGCCGAGACCAGCATTTTCACCTGAGAACTTGTCGTTCTCTTTAATATCAAGTCTGTTTTCAATATTGGTTACATTGGGCCAAACTCTGCTTTTTCAGTAGAGCATTATATACCCAGATTAGCTTCGCTGAAGTAAACATAGTCATTCTACATTTATACCCATACAGTTTACCTCAGGATTTTATTTTCCTATTTCTCAGGGCCTTTAGTAGTCAAGATAGCTCTGTAAAAGTACTGAATAGGGAGGACAATATAAACTTTGCTATCGGAGTAAACCAAGAAAAAAGTCATGTAATATAAAAAAGTCATGTGTGACATACATGAGTGCTGATATAAGAAACTGAATAAGCAGCTGAAGAACAGCTGGACACAGTCACCTCACATGGGTCAGGGTTACAAAGGACTACTATCTCCGGCATATGACTTGGGTCAGTGTTATTGGTTCCAACACCACAGTCATATCTTCCCTCTTTTTTGAAATTCAAATGTGAACAAAATATATTGCCAACTACAAAGAATCAGTACAAACTAATACAACCCAGTAAAGGAGTAGTTACTGCTAACTCCTCGTAGCTGTTACTATTGCTTCTTGAATTAAAAAATAAAATGAAATGGAAAGTTTCATTTTGAGACAAACTACCTAGCTGTTCCTTCATCCTCACTATAAAACACTACATAATATTATATGGAATATGGATTTAGCATCRTCTTTTATTCCTTCTCCTTGCCTCAGAGAAAAATTCTGTGTGGCAAATGCCATTTACTGTTAAGCAAGATGTAAGAGTGGAAAAAGGCCTTATGCAGGATGTACCTTTCGGTATTATAATTAAAAGAAAAAACTCTTAACAAAGTTTTACGAGGTAAGAAAAGGAAAGCTCCATTTGATTAATTCAAATGGTTGTAGCATATTTGTTTCTGTTTTTAAATACGTTTGAACAATATGTGCATAGATCACAAATATATTTCTGTTAATGAATACTGAAAATACAGCAACTAGAGAAATATGTGGTTTGCTTCTCTCTCCTCATTTAGAGTAGAATAACATTGACAATACATTTATTTAGTTTTAGTGTTGTTTTCTTCATAAAGATCTAGCCTCTCTTGAGGTGATACAGGTGATAAGGCAGGCTTATACAATAGATTTAGTATTGGGTGAAATAACATGAGGAATAATTTAGGCAGAAGCTTTTTTTTTAATCTTGGGGAAGGGTGAGGGAAACTTAAAACTAAAACATATTCTCATCAGGAGGAAAAAAAATAATTTAAAAGCTTGTCACAAATGAAAACAATTTACTTATGCCAGTGTTGTTAAGTGCCACAAACTCTTCTGCTTCTGCTGCTACATTCTCTAATGATATTACTGCATATAGCACATCTCATCTAATCTGTTAGTAAAATCCTAAAGTCACTTATGTCAGTCTCTAATGCAAGGCAAATGAGTCTTCCCAGTAATAAGAAGCTTCGCAGAATTAGTTTTCGTTTTGCAGAAAATTGCCATTGGGGCTGGCACTTTTATCTAAAAATTTCACTCGTGCATAAGCAAAAAACTCATATATTATTTGGTTACATTCCATCAGTATGAGAAATAACATTGTGAGAATTCTATGCATGCTAATGATATATAGAAATCCACCTGCTTTCAGATAAAATGAGTTTAATTTTCTGTTGCCCACTGCCTGGTTGGCCTTTCATAAATTACTTATGCACAGCTATTATTAAAATAGAGGGAAAGCAAATTAGAAAGTCCTCATATCTCTCCACTGGATTTAACCAAGGCAGGGCTGTGACAGCTAGAGTCAGCGTTTTTGAAAAAATTCTGCTCTCTTGAAAAATTCTGCATCTCTATACAATTCTATGCCACTGTTGTAAACGTTCTGACCTGCCTTCTTACCAAATTAACCTAAATCCTTTCTATTTTTCAACATTAATGGAATCCTCTAGAGTCCTGCTGATATATATTAAAATATATTTATTGGTTAATTTGAATTCCAGCATTTTGTACCTCATTTCCCAGTACTTCTGTTATATCTGAACAGCTTGGAGCTTTAGCATTAGAAACTTACAAATTAAGATAAATGCATCTGACAATTATCAGATCAAAACAACTTAACTTTCATTGGAATATATGATTGCAAATTTCCCTTCCTGATGAAAGAGAAAATGAGGACTGTCTGCTTGAAACAGTTAATTGGATTTGAAAGTACTGTACGTTTCAGCAATCGGTGCAGCTTTTGGTTGGTCAATGACTACTTGACCTCCTGGTTTTCCAACAGACAATTGGTTTTCATTTCTTGAGGGTCTTTTAAGTCCATAGTTCATGGTGACTTTAAGTTTAATTTTCTGTTAATGATATTATTTTGCTCTTTTAAGATAAAACTTTCTTGTGATGTGCTGAGCAGCAGTGGCAATCCCATTACTGTGTGAGGAAGGACACCTTCTCAAATGGCATTCTTTTAATATTGTCTGTATTGTTATGCTATTTCTAAATGTCATTTTAACACTTTGGATTTGTATTTCATGTGCATTTAAACTGATAGCTACTCTGCTCCTTGAAAAAAATACAAATATAAAAAAAATGAAAAAGCCATTGTGGTCACCTGCCCAGTCAAAGCTCCCTTTTAAGTAACTGGGTCCCAGTTCTAATCAGCTACTGGTTTAATGCCTTCCACTTCAGTAGACTGACTCCTGATTAGAAGTGGTGTGGGTTAGTTTGGGCCAAGGACATGCCCTACAGGTTTCAGGCTCAATCTCTCTATTTTCAAGCCCACTAAATTTGCATCCATGTCATATAATAGTGCATTAAGCCCGTCCACACAGCAGGCAATTTTCTAAYGCTAACAACAATTTTGTCCATAGCTGACATCCACAGCGCTTTGCTAAACCCAGCCAATCAATGCTGGCACTGCTAAGAAGAAGTCTCTGCAGTTCTTATACTAAAGCAGCTTTCCTAATGACTTGAAGCAATTATTTCRGAGGAGTTTTTCACTAAATTTACATAAAATGCATATTTATTTGTTATCTGCCATAGGTGTTATTTCATTTCATATTGCATTTTCAGAGGGGACTAGAGACATACAATACCGGCCAGCTCTCAAGCTGTTGTTTCACATTAGAGCCCTGCAGATCTAACAGTTACCTGCCACCAAGGGGGGCTGTCCTGCTCTTCATCTACCTCCATTGCACCAGCTCCCACAGTGAGGCAATTCACAGAAGTAAACCAGGAGAAAACCATCCACTTTTTTGGTAAGGTTAGTTTTCTGATAGTTGAGCTTCCTTAACTGGTTTAGCAGGGGACTGCATAAATGCCAGAGTGGGGGCATAGAAGCAGAGAGAGCATATGGCTGGCAAAGGGAAGGGGGAGCAGACAGCTCTGCTAGGCAGCAGGTAGCTATGAGACTGACTTGGGTATGATGTGAAACCAGTTTCCCTGGTTCTCCTCAGCAAATTTAAATTCCAGTGAAGAACAAATGGTTTCTCAATGAGGTATTTCAAATGACCATCCATGAAAGAAGGCTCTGGATAGATAGGAGAATGAAAAATTATCAGTAGGTGTAAAACTAGACATAGATTGCAAAGAAACTGCGGAGCTCTGAAAATCTGCTGGAACCAAAKCTAGAAGTCTGGGTTCTTTATAAAGTTGAGTAAGAAAAAGAGAATCAGCTAAATAGTTTGTTTATGTAAATTTGCTTTCTGGGTCTTAATTTCATGTGAACACAGAGTGAATAGGAGGYGCTCAGCATTGGGTTCTCTCTATGGCAGGTGGCACAGAGCATAGTGCCACGGCTTTGGTGGTTTTCTGGACTTGCAAGCTTGCCCTCCGGTGATGTAATCCCCTGGGCCAGCACTCAAGATCTTAAATTGAGTTTTAAGCCACTTCTATGCATGGCCACCAGAGGTACTGTCTGTGGAGAAAGAGAGTGAGTCTACCTTTGTGGGCAGAGAAAAAAGAAATGTGACCATTTAAGCTTTACTCATATCARTAACTTTTGCCTCACTCAGGGTAATCATGTGAGAAAAGCCAACCAGAGTCCTTGGGACTGGGATCTCAGAGAACAACTTCTGATCACAGGAACCCAGGTGTTTATTATCCCTAAAGTAATCCAGAAGTTTTTAATTCTTAAGAGTGCTTCCTGACGCTCAGTAGTGGTTGCTAATGTGGAGACTGGTTCTATCCAATAATTCACATTCCTACATATGTAGCTCTATAAAAGGGGATAAGTCAAACATACCTTGTGCAAAGGATGTTATGAATCTTAAAAAGTTTTTACTTGATAGAACAAGCAATGCAAATGCAAAACATTGTAAATAGTTTTCACTAGATTCCTAGCAAAAAGTATTTTTTTCAACTGCCTATAATGTTTCTAGAATTGGTTCATATATACACATCCAAGCATTATTGTATACTATACAAATTTAGAAATCTCAGAATAAGTCACATAAAAGTTGAAATCCTTTCTAATATGGAATATCCCTAAATTCCTTTCCCTATTAATTTTAGAACATACACATTTTTTCTCRTTTCTTACAGTTCTGTTATCTAATCAAGAGGACAGGTGGCTAACTGATTAAACACCATTTTTTACCAATAACAAAAACATTCAAAAAYTCATTATTCAGCTTCTCCAAAATCATTCATTGTTTTAGCTATAAATATTTTTAATAGGTACAAATACTGTTAAATTTGTCTCTGGTTTTGAGACTTTTAGATGGTACTTCCTTCATGGTCTCCAGATTTAAAACTTTGTGTCCATCTCCCTCCACCCTTTTATGACAATTTCAATTATCATAAATTCATGTGAATCCAGGAATGTTCTTTAATGGAAAGTATATGTTGCAAAATTTGTGATAAAATTGTAAAAATTAGCAGGTAGTACTGTGTTTTACACATAAAACCACATATTATATGGGTGTATGCTTGAATAAATTGAAATGCAATGTACAAAACATTACAGAACACTGCCGTCCACAGTATCTGATTATTCCCTGCAGTTTCCTCCCTCCTGACAATTCAGTATCTGTAAATCACACCATACATTTTGACATAACTCTTACCCTATGCAGTCAAGGCCTAAGTAGTTCATCTTGAGACCTTAATGGAACACACATAATGCAAAGGCTTTAGACACAGTGATACAAATCAGCTGTGATGAATTACTGTAATTTATGGCTTATATTATGGGTGCACACAGGAATCCTGGTCAGGACCCCACTRTGATAGATGTTAGATAACAGAGAAAAAAAGGTCCTGCCAGAAGTTTGCAACCTAAATAATACAAGTTGTAGACATATCTGTGAGCATAATGCAAYATGTGACATAAATAGCTTGTGAGAAATCCATAGACTGAAATACATTCTCCTAAAACACACAACAGATAATTTTGAACAATAATGAGCAATTGCATTAAAAAAAAATAAACTGTTTCCAAATTGTTCTTGAACACATCAATTAAAGTATTCACTTTATATAACTTAACCAAATGCAGCAGACAACACTGAGTAAAAGCCTGTCATGAATTAAAAAACATTCTCAACATAAAGCACACCAAAAACTATGACTTCTTTCTGTATCCTCTCAAGTACAGAATGTCCTGTGCACTAGTAGAGGACATCCTATACTGTAAGACTGTTGAAATGCTATAATTAAAGGTCTGTCAGAGTTTCCATTAAATCCTGATTTTCAGGGTTTAATTAATAATAACAGAGAAAATTAATGTGAGTAGAATTAAAGCCACTGTCATAGCTCTACTGCATATTAATTCCTGATTTTAAGTCTCTACAACATGTGGGACTGATCCTGCTTCCTCTCTTCAGGCAAAACTCCTATCACAGAGGAACCTCTTTGAGTGTAAAATTCCTCATTGGAGACAGTGGATATTTGTCTGCACATAGACAGTGCGATCAGGCTCTGAAACACCTATAGCGTTTCTATGGTAAGTTAAATGAATATTTCAGAAAGTCAAGAATTACTGAATCGCATAAAGTTATGGAAGAAATGTGTTAAGCACAGTTCAAACTTAGACACCCTAAACCCCACGAACATTCAGAACTTCGCAGTCAATTCCTTCCCATCAATTGAYTCAATGTAAGTTTATGCATTTATTTTTGGAATATTAGTATTCTTAATTACTTCTAATTTTTCCTAAGTAAGAACTACAGGATTGGCCCCATAATGGAAGATGTAGAGTATATGTAAGTATCAGGAAATGGGGTTTCTCTGGAAGCATGAAAGCAAATCAGATGTTCTGTTACTGAAACAAAGGCTACTGGCATTTTGGATTTGGGTGCAAATAATTTCRAACACAAAACCTTCCATAAGATTATTCCCTGAAAATAAGCACTGGTATCTCACCATACAACACAAGGAAATTTAATCTTTGGCRTAAAAGGATCAAACAAAACTACCTCAGTGTGGAAGTCTAGAGAGGGACCTGGCAGAATACTAGAGGAGATTCATTTCTCTTCAAAGTAAATATTATTACAGCTGAAAAAAGTGAAASCATGAAATTTTCTCAACACTGCTGTGAGAAACAGACCCAGAAATACCAGACGTATGCAAAATACCACAGTGAAGGGTGGAGACAGTATGTTCAGGAGTTGTTAAAAATGTAAAGAATATTTTGTTTCACATAAAAGCACCTATTACAAAATATACATTTTTTGTCCAGATTCCAAACTAATAGGTGGCATTATTTTCTCTTACATTAAAAACCTATGTTGTAATGTAAACCTATATCACACACTTCTGCGGTTAATAGAGAAAAAAGGGTTCAAAACTACTTRCTGTTAGGACTGCTAAGTAGGTCAAGGAAGTTCACAAGTAAGAAAATTTCGTGTTGTAAAGAAAAGTGGGTATTTATATRGCTAATGAAACCTATCCTCAGAAGCAGCACTACGAAAAAAGTCCACCTAATTAAAAATTCACATTATATCATAAATAATAAGCTGAAATATAATCAGCARAGAATATAATCTGCTTTCAGTAAAGCTGGATATGTTTGCAGCACAACCCAAAAAGTGTGATAGAAGATAAGCAATCAAAAAAAGCATGCTGCTTCTATTGTGATCTTAATATCAGTACTGTCTTGATATCTAAGTGTGGGGATCCACTATGGTTGTCACTGTGCAATTCACTAAAAGATGCAGTCTTTGATCTGGAGAGCTTAAAAACTAAACASATAATATGGACAAAATGTAGGAAAAGAAAGTATTATCATAGCTTTATCAAACTAGAATCAAGGCTATAGCTCCACAGCAACCTAAACTAGAAATGTAACCGCCAGGCCCTACCTCKGTGCTCTCCTCTCGATGTGCTTCGTAGGCCATTTGCTGAGCTGTTTTAGTTCATTATTCCAGTGTAAAACTATCCTCTCCAAACTGAGCGTACTTTTGCCAGACTAAGGTACTGACATAGATCAGTAAAGGAACTGACAATTACTTGAGACGGCAGGGGACACAAACGTGTGGCCAGGTGGGAGAGGATAGAGGGAAAGGTCTCGTGCTTTGGAACGACAGTCAAACATACAGATTAAGTAATTTACCCAAATTCCCTTAGAAATTCTATGGCATGCATCATATAATATTTCTATTATCAGAATAAGTTGCTATAAACAGATCCTGAATAAGTTTAGGATGGACATTTCAAGAGMCATTTTAATCCCTAGAGCACCAAAAGTTTGTGTCAGCCATCCTGTGAAGTTAATAAGAGCAAAAATCATAAGGAGATTTTAGATGGAGCTTTGCATTATATGAGATGGTTGACAGAGATGATAAAGGGTTATGACTTGAAAACTCAAAAGCATCCTTTCAATTCTATGCATTTTGAAAAGGCTCAACTCATTCAGAACTAAGAGAAGCTGAAAAAAGCTCCTTCAAGTACACTGTATTGGAGGAAGCCAATCTAATGAATCAAATGGATGCCAATGCTAAAACCAGGAAAAAGGTACAAATCCAATTCTGCAACCCTTGGGAGCCGAGAATAGTACTCTCTATAATKTACTAACATCACTATAAACCAGGACACAAAGAACAGTTAGGCTCCTGATAGAGACAGATTACYAATCAAAACAGAGTAATCTATAGTATTAATCTGGAGTGTACCTTGCCCTGCTTACATAGTCTTTCAGAGTTTAAAGAATTAAGAAACCAAACCAAAACTTTGCATGGAGACATAGTTTGCTGTAATCCCTGTCATGATAAAACAAGGAATCTCTCAACCAAAATGGTTAAAGCCAATAACTCTGTATATCTATTGCTGAGCTGTGAGCTCGTGTGAGATTTAAGCTAAGCATCGCACCATCCACTTTTTCCTCTCTCGTATTCTCTAATGCTGAARTCACATGACAAACATCTGGTGATCAAAGTGAAATCACGAACTGGATAATTTCTATTTAGACGTTGCTTTTTGGCTCCACTTATTCCTGCAGCTGGAGCATTTCYTTCCAGCAGCTCTACGCTGTTTTGTGAACTACGCTGGCAAAATGTCACGAATTTATGAGAAACTTTGAAGGGGCTTAGTGTTAAAGACTTCTACTTTCAAATCAGTACAGCTTGAATCAATAACACKGCTACTAAACATAAACAGGCATAATAGAAATTTTACAAAGCAAAACCATTTGTATGTACCATCRAAACCAACACAAGGTCCTCTTTCCATAAGAGTGCAAATCACATTTAGAGTAAGGCCAGAGAGAAAAGCAAGATTACTTTGTGATGATTTGCTGCAAAGTTCACTACACTATTTGCTTGATAATGAATTTCAGTCATATTGTCATGTACTTCAGGCTTCATAAACAGAGTGCTACCCTGCAAAAAAATATGATTTTAGCACACTGGAACAAAGGTGAAAAAAAGCAAAAAGAGCACACATTATTATTTCATTTTCTGCAAGTAACAATTCATAAAAATATTATTTTACTATAAACTAAGTTCATGTTTCTAATGCATATTAAATATGGAATCAGAACTCCTTCACTGGATTTCAAGTTCTTACCTTTYATAGTTTTATATTCATTGCAGCAGATTTTTGGTTTTATTTCACKCCCATACCAGCAGACAAAATACAGTATGCATCTTCTGGGGAATAACAACCAGGAAGAGGTAAGACTTTTTTTAATGCAGTTTGAGAAAACASCTTGCTCTGTCTAATCACAAATTCCGAAAAAGGGAAGGGAGAAAAGATGAAGGGTGCTGTTGGAAAAGTGAACATYGATTCAGGTATATGAAATATTGGCTAATTATGTGGTAAGATTTTGCTTCCATCAGAAATAAAAAATGGGAAGAGATTACTAAATACATTTCCACTGCGAAGGGAAGAAAGCATTTTCTGGTATGTTGCACTTGTAACAAGCCGAATTTTTTTGGCTTGCCATTATTTAYAGTATCTTACCTACATTAGTAATAAATAAAAGACAAACCGCATCTTCTGTTGCCTCTCAAGTCATACTTCAATGTGCTCTCAAGACCAGACATGCTATTCATATAAGCATGGCTTCAGGCAGACCCAGAGAAAGCCTTATGATGGAGTGCATGCAGTGCCTTGCTATGTTGGAAGGCCTTCCCAACACGACACGCACGCATTGTCTATAGGCACTCTAGACGGCAGTTGGCGTGGATGGGAGATGAAAAGCTCAGAAAGCACACCACGCTCATAGTTGCTCTGTTTAAGAGCTGTACACACCAACAGCAACCGGTGAGTAGGTACAAGCAGTCTTCTCCTGGCTTTTGTACACRTATAAAAGCATGGCCCCAGTTGTAAGTAATTAAAGGATTTATTGGTCAAGTCAGGTTACAGAAGCTGTAGCACATGATGAGGGATAGCTAGGTTTTGTGTCTCAAATTCCCATGGGATATAACAGTTACAGTACTATGCAGCTCTCGGTCCCTCTCCCCTCCTCTTACATTTAGACTCTGGCTGCTCCTGTTTATACAGCTGCTCTTCTCAAGTCCATGGCTATGCTTTTGAATTAGCACGAGTAACTGGACATGGAGGCAGAGAATAGTTGCTTTTACCACAGGTCTTGTAAAGAACTTGCTGGAAATTCTTCAAGAAAACTGTTCTTCTCAGAATTGAAACTTTTCACAGGAGTTTACCAATTTTAGTGAAACTTTCAGAGGGAAAAGTATCTCAAGTTAAAGACTGGATTTCTGACCAAGGTAAGAAAGAGAGGCCTGGCCAGCATCCCAGGATATAGGTACTAGCCTGGAACGTCAAAGACAAGCATTCAAGTTCACATTCAAGTGAACCTGAGACAGTGTTTGTAAAGTTGTAAATATAACACTGTACTTATTAGAATACCTGTATTTTCCAGATTGTTACCAATATAGAAGCTGCTTGGATGCACGAGACTCCTGGATGTTGACTCAAATTACGACCTTTACGACACCATTCATAAAGAGCTGTCTTTCCTGAGAAAGTCACAGGTACAGTGCTGGCCGGATGCACAGCGTGCCTAGAAACCTCAGTCTTAGGAGCTTATCATAAGCACAGAGAAGCAACAACTGGAAAGTTGCCTACGGACTGTGAAAGTGCTCTCGCATTTGATAATGACGTTACTCCAATGAGTTCAGTGAAATTATCCTTACTTTACACAGGGGTCAGAGACAAATGAAGCTGCTTAAACTGTAAAAATCCACCTGTACATCTTATCATGCAAATTAAATTAAAAAAMCCCATAGAAATAGTTCAAAGAACTTTCTCTGCATGTGGCTGTAAGTCATTTAAGTCACTCAGTGAGACGGGATAATGGCCATTATTTTTCACTTGGCCAGTTCATATTGTGACACTAGGAGAAAGACAGTCTGTCAAGTTTTTGTCTGCAGTGTCTAATTTTTCACCACACTGCTCCTGCCCTCCCTCCATTGTGTCAGGAGTGCATTAGGTGTTGGAAGGGCAACGAGAGACTCAACCAGTGTGTGGAGAGGCTGGAGAAGGGGGACTGAATTATAGGCAGCCTGCGGAGTCTGCCTGAAAGGCTGTGCTGTTTCTCTTTATGGCTGATATCTATCTATGTTCCCATGCCATATTACATGGAAGGGATTAGAAACAGGATTTCTGATATTTCAGCTGACACGTCAGGAGAGATCTTTCATGCAACTGTCTATGCTGCAACCTAAATTCAAATATTATACCTTTTAAAGGGATTGTATTTATTTTCATCTGCACTCCCAGGCTCAGAACCTTATTCTGCAATGAAATGAGCCTAATTCATAGGTAATGTTTTGTGTCTGTAGTGTTCCTTACTCAGTCCCCAGTGACATAAATGACTGAATGAAATAGAAGTAAGTGTTAAAATGGCTCCGAAATCTACGTGTATCACAGTTTGTAAAAGTTTGTAAGTTCTTTTGTAAATCTAAAACCAAACATCAGTGTTTTGTTTTGTGTCAACCAAGGCCAAGAAAATAAAGAAATAAGGTAACAGAAAAATACCTCAACTTAACTGTAAGTGCAAGGTATCAAGGTCACTGACTATAAATATAAATAATGCTGCTGCGCATAAATCTTAAACAGCTTACTGCAACTACTAATATATCTTTACAGTATTTACAAGATTAATCTTTTTGAAGAAAATTACAGGATCATAATATCAAACAAGATTATGCTATGTCCTATATAGTATTTTACTGTACATACAGCAGTAACATGACAGCAAATACACACTTYAGAGATATCAAGTAACTATTGCATGAAGATCGTAACACTGCGTACCGAATACTAAGCACAGCAACAAGTCTTAGGACCATCTGATCTCCCCATACAAAATATGTTATTAAACTCTTGATAGCCTCATTGTATGTCTAATGGGAAATGTATCATTTTTCATGCCTCCATAGAAATATGCATTGAGTATTCCAACTCTAATATACAGATGTAAGATTTTCTAACTGTTGGCTGTTGAGGCAGTAGACATTCTAGAAATACTACAATGCAGAAAGAATCCTTGGATCCTGCCCTTGTGACAGAATGAAGGTACTTTTGCTAGGTTATATGCATTCCTAGCATTCTTACATTGGCATTTTCCATGTTGAATTCATGCAGTCCACAGTCTGCATCAGATAAAATTTAGCATAGCTCTGTTGGTTCAGATGACCTAYGTGCTTTATACCAGCGAAGGATCTRGTTCACTGTTTTTAAAGTTTGTCCAGCACGAGAAACAAATCTCCCAGTGAAGGCAAGCAATATCACCATAAGAATCCAGTTAGTAGTTTAGACCGATAGGCGCCCTTCTTCTGCAGCACTGAATAGTGATAAAAATATTAAGTAGAAAGTTTTGCGTGCTAAAAGTTCTAGATAGTAAAGAAAACCAAGCTCCCTTTCCCTTCCAAAAGTGTAAAAACATTTGATTTATGCCAGTATGTTAACATGGCCATGTAATGACCTTGCACAACAGAACAAATACATTGAAGAGAAGCCCAGTTTGGGCCTGCAATTATATACCTGCATATACATTAGAATGTTTTTGTCAGAAGCATAAGCTCCATCTCATTATGTTGCACTGTGTGTAACTTCTACTTTCACTAACCTGTAAATAGATACTGTTTGCAGTAAAGGGACCACGCACATGTTTATATGACATACAACAAAAGACCTTGGTTCTCCGGAGGACGTTCCTATCACTTTTTCTTCTCCGGCTCCCCAGGCAAAAGCTGTTGCCTTGACAACTCTGGGGCATTCTCTGGCTCCACATATGCTGGTAGGARGAAGGCCAATTTTCTTCCACAAAAAACAGAACTGCTAAGAAATAAACAATTAACAACTGTTCTGATTCYCTCAGTACTGCCAAAATGAGGAAGAAAATGAAGAATCTTATTACAGACACAGGATTTTATAGCCAGAAGCAGAAGGAGTCAAGCACTGAGGATTCATAGACACAAGTGGGGAACAGAAGAAACTGCAGTTACTTGAGACTTCAGCAACACTGGGATTACCTATGGCGAAGGTCAGGCTAAGGTTCTTCTCTTTGATCAGCTTCCTATAACTGTAAGGCCACTGGCCYTCCATGGCAGTGCCCTTGCTTTACCACTATACTGTTTATAAAGAAAGTGATAAAAAAACAATATAAAAAAGATCCATTTGCAATTTCTGCTACTTTTGCATATAACCTTTGATAATATTAAGTAGGACTAACTTTCTTTGTCTTGAATTTTGTGCCCCATTTTTCTTTTTTGAGTGCAACTCTTCTTCAAGTAAGTGTATTTCTGAAGTAAAAAAGAGGACACGGGAAAATTGATGGTCAAGAAAGAGATCACAGTAGCTGCACTTCACTAGAAAGAACAGCAGATAGAGACGCTGTTTATATATAGCACAGAGAAAACTATAAGCATGCTGCCTTGAAGSTCTGGTCTTTTCTGTACCCTGTAACTGAGCTGGGGCCTATTCAGCTATGGAATATTCAGGTGTGTGGTCGTTCTGTACCAAAAATCTCACCACACCCATGAGGAAAATCACATTTATTGAAAGTCAAAGCTTGTACGTAGAAAGACAGATATGCTGTTGTAATCTTTAYATTCTTCATTACCTTAAGCACGTATCATGGCTTTTAGCATTTCTCTCTTATCAAACCTTCCCCTCCTTTAAGGGTTAGTCAAAGCACAAGCTATCTGTATTGCCAGTAGGTATCTAATGATAACAGGCTACGTGTGTCCTTTACCAAAATGWAAGTATTTTGGAAAGTATCCATTAGTAATTAGAGATGGATTTTCAGAGTCAACAGAAGCTAAAAGTACAGGAGAAGCTACTCAAAATTTCATGATGCCAATAAGAATCTGTAGTAAAAAGCAATGTACTCCGTATTCCAAAGAGACTGCAGTATATCAATAGACACGTCTGCCAAAAGCACCTAACACCACTGAAGCTCTAGCATGTATTTTATTTGTTTACTGTATTTTATTCAAGGAAAGGATAGACAAAGGCTACTGTAGTAACACTTCTGCTGGCAGTTAAATGTAACATGTATGGCCAGGCTTCACGATACACCAACCTGTAGTCAAACTAATAGCATTTCTATTTTAAGTTAAATGGAAGAGAATTAGGGTAAGAAAACTCCCTCTATTGACCACTGACATTGTTTATTACATAAAAGGTAATTGCTTAGAGAAGATTCCCCCTGCTTTTGCTGCAGAAAATGTCTTGGTTTGCTGTTAACCTTTCTCCCATTACAGTGTAGCCATATACGTACCACTGCTCGCAGAAGCATAGAGCGCTTTCTGCATGATTGAGGGCAAGAACTTTGTAATGCACTATCTTTATCTGCCATATTTTGGTCTACAGCAGTAAATTTTATATGCTTCTACTGACTACTCCCTGGAAATATGGCAAAGGTGTGGCCTTTTATACAAAGATAAGGTACATAGAAACAATATCCAGAGAAAATATGGATATAAAAAAGAACAGGCTCAAACAACAATGAACAGCTCACAGTCAAATCCAAAAGCATTAGAAGATTTCAGGCTGTGTTGGTAGAGTACAAATCCATCTTGGATCAAATTATTCACCCAGTTACTGTGGTCCCTCGCTTGGCCTGGCAGTTACTTCAACTGTGGAATGCTACTTATGGGTACATTCCCAATCCCTACATATTCTCTACAGGACAAATGGACTTTAGAAAGGAAGAACTGGATACAGGCTACCCTATTTAAACAAAATAGCAATTACTTTCATATAGGTRTTTAAGTTGTGTCTGAAAATAAAACACAAGTAAAAAATTCTCATCTCCTACTTAGTATTCTGGGCAATCTGAAGCGAGTCACAACCTCTTTGTGCCTCTATTTCATCATCTTTAAAACAAGGATCATACTATTGCCCTTACGGGGCTCACTGCCTATTTTTTGGATCTGATAGGGTCATGAATGTTCCTGTTATGTGTAACATACACGCACAGCTTGGTAATTCTATGCACTCTTGTAACACGATGYTCTCTCATTAGGCCATCTTAACATGGAAAAAACTGATCTACCAAGCAAAAAGTTATCTCAGCAAAACTCACTTAGGCAAAACAATATCCACAAATGGGGAAAAAAMCAATCTGATCTTCAACACATTCTTGAGGATCTCACCTGAGCAGACTGAAGGTAGAAATTAATGTCACTGGATAGGTCTGATCTGCAGAAAGAGATTTTTTTCCATTCTGCTTACGAAACAAAGAGAAGGAAAATGCTATTTTTAGAATTACAATATGAAATGCCTGAGTTCAAAAAATTATGAAAAGCAAAAGTATATTTTACCCTCTTTTTTCTTACCAGTTCTGATTCACCATTGCATGACACAATTTTTACAACAACTTACAGTGAAATATTGCAATTAGTTTAATCGTGTAGGGATGTAAGCTACTTTGTACGTGCGTAAATAAAACTGCTTTATGCTAAGCAGTAAGTCTCAGWCTCTTCCCCAAAACTGTTTAAAGTAATTTTCGTTATAATTAGCAACCCCTCAGAACGTAATTATTCTATGACTGGCAATTTTGCAGTAAAGACTCCCTTCCTGTCAGATGGGTTTTAAACAGAAAWGTCATTTTGGCTAATAATTTCTATGATTTTATCTCCCTCTCCCCCACAAAGTTAAAAGTTTGAGTTAACACATGATGTCTTAGGGGAAAGGAACATGTATTTTTCTATGGTTTTAGAAATGTACTATAACCTTGACCTACATGAATAACTTCTGGAGGCAAAAGTGCAGTTTGGTTTCTCAGAGTAAGTCTTTGGCTTCACTCCCAAATTCATCAGAAGGCTGCTAATCATAGCATCAAACATAAGGGTGATTTTGAACAAGTTTTGTGCTTGAGTCTGTAGGATTTGCTCGTCTAAAGCACAGTGCCGCTTTTTCTTTTGCATTTGSCTGCTTCCACTCAGTGTAAGCAGGTCCTTAGTTACCTTCAGCTGACTAGTGTCAATGATAATAACAATACATTTTTATTTTTAGAACACTCAAATCTAAAGGCAAGTTAGCTCTGCACACATATGTACGCACACACAAATGTAAGTAATATCTGAACATTTCCAAAGGGCAACAAGTCCTTTTGGAATAGTAATGAATAGAGAAATCATCTTGTGCCCTGCATGAGATAGGTGCATTTCAAGATTTTCCTGTATAGCTTCCATGAAAATTGGCCCCTAAGCAAGGGTGTGAGTCATTGATGAATACAGCTCTAAGGCTTCATGCTGTGCAGCAAGAGCTGTAAAAGGCATTAGAGGAACACAGGGGAGGAGGAGGAGAGAGAGAGGGGGTTAGGAGGTTATTAAATAAAACCTAGTAATGGTTTTACATGAACATTTTCTGAACAGTGTTTTGAAAATGTACATCCTAACCCACTGGGCACCATTCAGACTGCTGGCTGCAGTGCCCTCTGTTGGCTGATGCTCAAAGGGGCTGTACGGACCCTTCGCCACTGACAAAATGAGCTTTTGTCTCTACTTAAAGGGATTTGTTGTTGCAGCTACCCTAGAAGTCTCTTAGTGAAAATTCAGGTTGTACAAATAAAATAAATTACCCTATGTTAGTATGGCTTGCAGTAATTTTTCAAATGAATATTGCAGCAAAAGGATGTTTTTCTTCTCCTCGGCACCCATATCCACCACACAAAAGCCCATGTCCACAGCACTGTACCAGCAAGTCACAGCCTTCACCAGCACAACTATGCAAAAAGTATAGAACAGCCCAAAGAGAACCTATTGGTGACAAATTTAAACTTCCTCAAACTTCAGAGGTATTTGATTTTGGCTTATATTTGTCTTTTTTTTCTAAGACTAATGTATTAAAATTGGTGTCAATTTATATAATTCACCGGTTAGCAATAGACTATATGTAACTGATAACACATCAGACCTGGATTATAAGCAATTTTCCTTTTTATGCAACTGCGTTTCTCCTATCTAAGTCAGGAGATCCAGATTTCAATAAAGATATCAAATTTTTAGTCAATACATAAGTGATTATCATGCCAGATTCTCCATCCTTCAAACTTCCTGCATGTTCTGATCTCATACTCACTTGCGCGGTCCCCTCAATCTCTCTTCCCATTTTGGCTTCTTCCATTGTGTTAGCAGTCTTAGTGCACCCATCTGAAAGGAAAGATACAATGTGCCCCATTACATCCCATTATCAAACACCCTGCGATTTACAGAGGAAAAGGTTCACGTGTGAAATTTATTATAAACAGTGATTGAATGACACTAACTGGCTACATTGGTTTAGTTACAAATAATCCAATAACCCTTTAAATGAGTCTTTTTTTCAGTAGATGGCTTAGATGTACAGTCACRAAAAAATGTTTTCCTGTATTTTAGATAACAAAAGTATCACTTGCTAGAAAGCAAATCATAATTGAAATCTTTATGTTCACACAGATAACCATTTAAGGAGCTTGGGCATAAACAAACAAACAGAAAATGAATTTTTTTTTTAACAGGCATAAGAGGAGCTATAAGTCTGTTGAAGGCCAGAAAGTGGTTTTACATTTACGTAATTTGAACAAATGGGCACAATGGTCTACATAATTGAAAAGTCAATCCAAAAGGAATGTTAACAGAGGAAAACAGTTTGTCACATTACAATTACTTTTGTTTCTGTAACAGCTTTAAAAATAACACACATAATTTAGAAAAAAAACCCTTCTGTGTGTATATATATACATTTAAGAATAGGAATTATATTTTTCCTTTTAACTGAGGAGTCGATAACTGTTGTTGTTAAAAAAGAAAACAACAAAAAAAAAMMCCTGAAATACACAGACATGCAGCACCATCTGCTGGATTAGCATGTCTGTCAAACATTTATGCACTTACAGAATATAATACCACAGGCAGAAGAAGGGAAAAGCCATACAAACAAAAGCATATCATGGAGATTTGTTTAGTCAGGATCGGGCAAGAGAAATCAAKAGGTGTGGAATTCCCATAAAAATTGTGAAATAATACTCTTTACTAGTATAACACTTTATACTTTTCAGACACTATGTATAAATACTGTACTCACAAAACATATGAACAGAACGCTTATGATTACAAAAATTCAAAAGTTCCGTAGGTGTTTTAAATAACTGCATCAAGATTGATTTAATTTGGTTTCTTGCATGTATGCATTATGGTACATGACTATAAATCACCATTTTTTCACTGGATGCCTGTCTTACTCTTAGTGAATAGGACTGACTGTTCACCTAATAACAAACAACTATCCAATAATTTGCTTCCTTCTTATCATGCACTATGTGGTCTCATGTGTTATTTAACACACAAGCTCTGCTTGGATAACACGAGATTATCAGGTGCTCATCACTGCAATGCCACACTGCATTACAGATGTTAATTTAAAGTCCCTGCAAGGTGAGTTGCATTTATTTTTCACATACAGTGAGTAAAAGGAGGTTCTCCTTTTGGGTAGGGAAGGAAGGGGCCCCTAATACATACATGATGATGTGCCATTGTACTCTCTGCTGTATTTCTAGTAGCTTGTAGTGTCTTTGGAATTCAACCTTTTCATTCAGTCAGGTCACCTAACTGCACTCTGCAAAACCTAGCTCTTGGCACGCTAGCCTCCAGCGGGTCAAAAAGCACAGTACTTAGCAGGCAGCCCTTTCACCTGACACCTTCCAAACAGCTGCAGCTTCTGCCTTGTTATCACACCAATGCATCACCCCTGCACTGATCCCTTTTGTGCTTATCCYCATTTATGATACAGTGCCGAGAGTTGTTGGTCCTAAGGATTCATTTTGAAAAGCCAGCTGTCTTCACATGTCAATCTTCTAGAAGTCTCCTCCACATATACTAGAATCAAGAATACATTTATCTTAAGAAGCCTGATTTTTCTGCCTATAGAAATTTCCCTTCTTCTTAATGGCCATATATCTCAGTTATCTTTTATTCTCCTGCACGTGACCATCTTTGTCTTGTCCACTCTGGTAATGTAGGTCAAATCATTCCACATTTCTCTGGAAGACACTACYCGTACTCTGCACATCATTCTCAGCATCAGACGGACATCATCACTGAGCTGCAGACTGTAAAAGCATATGGSAAGGGGATCAAAACAGAGGACTTTGGCCATCACAACTTCATACATCCCACAGGGCAAGCAGGAAGGTGACAGGAGGCTGCTTGCTGCCAATTACTGTCTCAAGCCACTACATTTTCCTGCTGTTTACCAGGACTGCCAAGCTTGTTTCTTCAAAAATATTATTTGGCACATCATAGAACCAACCATAGCCATCATGCCATGTAAGACAACAGAGGCAAAAAAGATCTTCCTCATGACCTCTGTATTTGTTTCACAGGTAGCTTGACACACTGAACCCATTGCTATTCCTCTATTTTTAAGAAACTACGTTGCCTCCTCACATTGTYGTTCTTTTTTCTTTCATACTTTTAAGAATAACTCGAGACTTTTCTCAGGACGATGATCAATGAAGCGACCAACAATCGAAGACCAGCAATAACCTGCACAATACTGCAAGTTGCCATTTTGGTGCATCCTCATCAGCCTGACTTTCACTGYTCTTCTGTGATCTTTTCTTCTCTGAAAATATTATTCCATAGCATATGCAGATATCTAGCAAAATCAGTGTCTCCTGCTATGGTCAGTGTTGTTACTATGCCATAGGCCCATGTTTTATAACAAACCTCACTGCAAGCTCCTCACTCCTCCAAACCACCTCCCAACCATTCATCAGTGCTTATTGCTGTTTTGCTCAGGCACTTTTTAATCATCAATCCTTTAATGTCTTTTCAGATGTTTCAGCCAGGCAATAGGCCAAATAGTCACCTGTGGAGGGTTTCTGCAGCAAGACTACGCTTCCCGCCAAGACTGGTGTGCCTTTCTCCAGCTACGAATGATGGAACTCAATAGCACAGGGTGATTTGCAACCCAGAAGCACAGATGGGTTCAAAAGGGTAACAGCCAAGTTTATCAAGGATATGGCATTAGTGTTTATGGTCACCTGAATGCAATCTCTGGCTCAGGAAACCCACCTGTTTGTCATTAGGGGATAACGCCAGAGTTCTGTTCAGAAACAGGACATGTACCAGGTACCCTCCTAGAAATCTGCTATTAGGTGTTATCAGCAGCAGCTGAGCTACCCTGCCGGGTCTGACCCCAGATTTGATGCAGCTGTGACGCAGGCTGGTGCTCTGCCAGGGAGGCCATTGAGCTGGGGGACTCTGAGGCGCTGCCAGCGGCCTCTCAGCCGAAGGCACTGGGTCCGACGCCTTCCGCTTCAGCACGGTTACAAGTGGCTGCGAGCTCTGGTAACCGCGCTAACAACAGCCCTGCTTACGAGCTGATATAGGCACTTGGACCAGAAATTCCCAAATTTCTGGCCGAGGCCGTTCCCGGGGCGCGAAGCCGCGGGGCAGAGGCCGCCAACGGCYGGCGCGGGGCGGGGCGGGAGGCGGCTCCCGCCTCAGCGACTTCCCGTTCGCTCGGTCGCCGGGGACTCGCCGTTGCTAAGGGCCCGGCGACGCCARGCCCGGCCCTGCCGCGGTTCCCCGTCGCCGCCCGCGGCCATGGACAGCGTCAGCAGCCGCTCCACCGCCTCAGTGCTGGCCGAGCTCCGCTGGGACGATGGCTACGCCGTCCCCGTGGCCAACGCGGAGAACAAGGCGCTGGAGGACGAAGTGAGCGCAGGGCTGGGGCCGGGGAGGGAGGGGAATCCGCCGCCTCCCAGCGGCTGCTCCGCAGGGCTCCCCCGGACGGCTGCCCYCGCCGCCGCCCGGGGCGCGGAGCCTTCGGACCGGCCCCTCGGCTCTGAGGGGGCGCGGAGCCCTGCCCTTCCCCGCCCGCCTCAGGGCGCCTTCCCCGCCGCGGCCGGGCTGCCCTGCCCGCCGGGGCCCGGGTAGAGAGGGAGGAAAAACCCGCGGGTTCCGTGGAGCTGCGGAGGGAAACGGGGRGCGAGGTCCTCGCCTTGAAGCGGGCGAACGGCGTACCTGCAGGGCTGGCGCCGCGGGGCTGCCCGTGCCGGCTGSCGGCTGGGAGCAGCCGTGTCCCTGGCACCGCTCCGAGCGTCCCCCGCGCCCCTCCGTGGCCTGGCGCGGGGGTGGGCGCTCGGGGCCGGGGGGGGTGTTTGGCCGTCAGGTGAGCGCCCGCTCGGCGGTGTGATGCCTCGGCGATTTTGGTTATCTTGATGATAAGCAAGAGTACTTAATGGCAGAAGTGTTTTTGCCACTACCTCTTCTTCTGAAATCTCTTCGTTTCAGTACTTTGGAGGAATGTAGTGCATACTTCTTACATTTTTTGATTAGTCAGTGCAACGACTGTATTTTTAAGTAGTTGCAGGTAATAAGCGCTCAACTAGAAGTAGTCACTTGACAATTCTAACTCTTAAATAGCTGCAGAAGATGCAAAAAGAAAAAGTAAACCTGCAAAATGAGTTGACCGACTTTGAAGAGCGTATAGAAGCAATGGCATCTCATTTGAAAAACGTAAGACAAGAGTTCAGCTTCACTCAGGTAAATCACTACCTCTAGCAGATCCATTTTATCTGACAGACTGGTAATCTGAGTATCTTTCTGTGACTGGTATCCCTGTATATTTTGCCAGCTTTGTTAGAGGTTTGTCAGGACTTTCACAGGAAACAAAAGTTAAACTGTGTATCTCGGTGATACTATGTGATGGTCATTAAAAAGACCATCCAAGATCAAACGACTGTACCTAGAAGAAAGCCAAGAGGGATGCATTTTAGAATTCTTTATGAATGGAGACTTTTGTAGATGATATGAAAAATTTGGTCAAGGAAAATAAAACATCAGTGTAAAGGAAAAACAAATTTATAATCCTTAAAATGATCAAGAGTTAATTGTGAAATGCTAGTGAAGAGTTAATTCATGGACATGAAAAATGAAGTCTTAACTTACACTCTGAGTTAACTGGCCAAAATGGGTGGTTCAGACTTCTAGAGTCCTGCATCAAAGCTGCACACCTTTCAGGTAAATATCCTAGGTGAAAAAGTCTTAAGAAACTTCCCTGCAGCTGAACAACTTTTTAATATTTTTTGTGCTAGAGTCAAGTTTTAATCTGCACATAGAGACAGCATATTCTAGTCTCTATTTAAGAGAAACTTCTAGTAAGTAATAGATTTGTTATCATACAAAGAAGAAAACCCCTGTTAAATCACTTTTGTCAGATAGATGAGACAGTATAGAGATACTGCTATAGGCCAGCCTGGTGGTGTTCTGTCTCTGCACAAAACAATAAAATGWTTTCTTTTGTTGTGCCTCCTGAATCTGACGTAAAGCCACTGGTGATCAAGAGACTAAGATTYTGATTTTGGAAGATTAAGATTCTGAATCTGAAATATCTTTGAATTGAGTTTTTAGGGCTATAAATGTTTGATCTGTGCATATCTGATACAACACAATGGGGGTGTGTATATATATTAGAATACATATATTTGAGATACTAAAATCCAAACAATAAAATTGCTCTGAAAATTTCTATGTTTACATGACAAAATCATACCATCTCTGACTTGGGATTTGGTTGTATGTAAAAAAAGGTTTTTTTGTTTGTGTATGCCTCTTGTTTATTGTAAAATGCTGAACTGTATTATTCTCTAGTCTCTTTACAAAGCTACAGAGAATGAAATTGAAACTGAACAACACTTTAAAGCCCTTGCTGAGAGAGAACGTGGACGTCTCAAAAGTGAGATTAAACGACTGGAAGATGAGATAGTTTCCTTGAGAGAAAAGAAAAACAGTGAAGAAGTAAGATTTAAAATTTTTGTAAGAGAACACCCATATTGCAATTAGATTTTATGACTTGTCCTCACTTGCGCTTACAGAAATAATAGTAAGTCAAGAATAGCTAATTATAATGAAATCTTATAAACTATGATAAATGATCTGGATGTGCTTTTCCCTATGTAGGCAAGTAGAGTGACACTGAGGATCTCCTTGCCTAAACTGGTCAAGACTTAGCAAATATTAACTAGATATTGAAAGACTGTAGTTCTTAATGTTCTTAATGCCAGACACACAGCCACACATCCATATCACCATCTTGTTAATTCTCGCAGGTATTTTCTTTATGGTTTAAAAATTGTTGGTGGCAAATCTTCTTCCCCAAATAAAATAAACTTGGGGCATGATTTTGAGATCAAAAATTCACTTTACATTAAAAAAAAAAAGTAATCTAATGCTATCTAATTACAGTTTTTCTGTTTAATGGAACTGTCTCTTTCTACGAATAATTTAAATGTTTGTTTATTTTGGTATTTGCTCTCTTTCTTCTCATTAAGTCTGTTTGTAATCTCCAGTTTCTCAGAATGGGTAGCATGATGAAGATATCCTTGCTATTCAGCTGGACCCAGATTTTCTCATATTTGTGTCAGGAAGTCTCTTCACAGTCATGTGGGGCCATTTGTAAATTGATATGCAGGATAAGGATCTAAGAACTGGGCCTTAGTGTGCGAGGGAGAAACTTGACCCTATGATGCCTCAGATCAGCTTATTATGTGGAATAAATATACCGCATATAGTTATATCTTGCCAGAGCTGACTTTTCTGTTTAAAATTATTTACATTCTCAGTTTGTGGTAACTTACTGTCTTGTTTCTGTTGACAACAAGATGTATGTAAACTTGTTAGCAGTAGCTTGAACTGTTTTTTTTCAACTACTATCCAAAGAAAATATTAGACCCTTAATATTAATGCTTTAATTTATCTCTAATTTTATTAGAATACTATAAATAAAACCACTAAGAAGTTGGAAAAATTAAAACAACAGATGAACTGTGATGAGGAAGTTCTGGAGAGCTGGATAAAGGAATCAAATCGTAAAGATAATGATGCTATCACAATCCAGAAGTATGCACAACAAGATGAAGGGAAACTAGGAGTAAGTAGAAGTGACAGCAATTTTCAGAAACAAAAGAGAGAACCATTTTAGCATTTGAAGACTTTGTATGTTATCAAGTCAGGTAAGACGGAGACAAGATTTTGTACATCAGCACTTTTAAGCTTGTTTCCACTTAGCACAGCAGTGCAATTCCGTATGAGGTTCACTTTAAAGGTTGGAGAAAACAGGTTTTACAGAAGATGAAAGGCATAATTTAAGACATTAATTTGTTTGTTCATCTGGGTAAAATTTAAGTTTGAGTTTTTCTGAGAAAGTGCACAAATGGATAATGAAGTCTAGAAAACAGTGCCACTGAATTAAGAGAGGAGTTTGTTCAAAAATGCATGCCAAATATGGACMAATAGTGTAGATTTTCCCATTAGAACTGGATTTGTTAATATTACTGAGAACAAAATACAGCTATTTCAGTAAAGCTGCCTAGAATAATGAAAGGTGGTATAAATAGACACTCCAGTCACAAGTTCAGACTTTATAAGTGTTAGTTCTCAAGTATAATATTAATTTAGAGATAAGTATCCCTGGTTAATGTTCTTTTGAGCCTTTAAATAGAGGGAGGAGAAAACTGATTTTTACTCATTAAATACTTAGCTTACACAAACAGTCTCACTGATATAATTTACGTTAGCAAGTCACACAGCATAGTAGGAAGAGTAAAGTGAAAGAGCTGATGCTGAGGACACCACGTACACATTTACACATGGTGGAGGGTTACTTTGGTGTAGCTCCAGTCTGGTCCCAAGGGCTGACAAGAGATGATGGCCTCTTGTATGACCAAAAATTTGGGAGGCTAGATTCGTAGTTTCGTTCTCTAAAACACAATAAAATTGATGCCACAGTAATTTCAGCCCTAATTATAGCAGAGCTTTAAGAATTTGTAAGACACTGTGTATTTGTTTTCAAATACATTATATTTTTGTATCCTTTCATTTTAGGCATTAACCCTTCAAGTAGAAAAGTTGACCACGCAAGCAAATCAGAAGCGCAGAGCTCTTGATAATGAGCTTACAGAAACCATAACAGCTCAGGTTTGTGCTTAAGGTTCTTGAAGATATCTTGTTATATAAGAAATTTTTAAAACCAGCAATCATGGGGGTGCTTTCTTTTAAACAGATAGAGCTTGACAAGACAGCTGAAGATTTTCGTAGAGTTCATCAGGAAAGGCAAGAAGTCATCAGGCAGTGGGAGAATGCAATACAACAGATGCAGAAAAGAGATGAACAGATTGATCATTGTGCTTTGGTAAAACTGCTGTAACTGATCCGTATCAGTAGATCAGCCTACTTTTGTATCTATTATAGTGATAGGAATTTTACCAGTCGCACATAGCATGATTGGGTCTTTTAGATGTTCAGTGTTCTCTTTGTGTTTACCTCTGTATTTTATGAAGGTGTTTCAAAGTTCAGATAATRCTGAAATATATTCAGAATTTATTTTGAAAGCAGTATCTGTCAGTGTAAGTAATGGTGCTCTGCCTGATACTATGCAAGGTTTAATTTTCAATCTCAAGGTCATCGGAAAATGCAAAGCATGCCAGTTCCAGTATTTTCTTTTCTGTGATCTAAGAACCTAAGAAGCAACAAGATGGGAGTGTTATTTCTTAGAGTGTAAGGACAGTGAACTGCAAGGAGGGCATTCTGTGTCTGGGATGCAATATAAAAAAGAAAATAAAACATTTATTATTGAAGGAATTAGGATTGCTACCTCTGTGAAGAAATGCATGACTAACATTTATGTCAAAATTATGATAAATAATCACATTAACGTTAAAAATTGGTCCTTAAGTACATTCTGCAAGTGGAGTGAAGCAACAGCACTCTTCTAATCCAAAAAAGATCCTGTTGGGCATTATGAGTCAGTATTAATTTCTAAAAGATATAGTCTTCATTGGTTTTGTCAGTGTCTTATGCACAGATGGTACAATGGGAAGAGGTACAAATAAAGTATATTTTATCCTGACTTKGTCAGAAGAAGTGTGAACTCCTTGGGGAGTTCTGCCGGGCAACAGAACAGATGCACCAGAAAAAGCCTGAAGGATCAGTGTAGAGAAACATTTTATAAATGTAGATTCCGAAGTAACAACAGCTTTTTTTGAAGGGGTGGGGGAGCATAATTACATGCACAGGAAGGCTCTACCTAAATCCTGAGCTCTGCTAAGTATAATATTTTCCTGCTGAAGGAATATCAGCTTTGTTATGTTGTCCATATGGGTATTAAGTATACCCTGAGCAGAAACATGGTTTAAACAGGCTTAAGATATAACACTAAAAAATGTATTAATAGAAAATGACAAACCAGAAGAAATACTACCAAACAGAAGAAGTAATGATCTAATTTAGCTGAAATATTTTGGATTTCATAGATTCCTGCAAAGAACAAACAACAAACATATAAACCCCCTTCTGGCCCCCCCCCAACAACAACAACAACAACAACAAAAACCCCAGCTCTGGCCAACCTTCCATGTATTAGTAGTCCATAGAATAGTCCTACTGATGCTTTTGTAAACAGATTTTTTTTTTTTTTAACATTAGAACTACAGTATAATTTTCCCAGTAGCTAATCTTTTACTTAACCTTTCAAAATACACAAAATTTTCATTGAATAGCTATAAATCTGTCAGCTAAAGTAAGCATCACTCCTGTTGGTAATTTCCTCTTGCATTTCCTCCATTTCAAGTCTATCTGAAGTTTTGTTCACATAGCTGCTTTTTTCCCCTAGTCAATCAATCAAAAATTATTTTTATTTCATACAAGTTTATACTATCATGTTTTTTTGGAGTTACTAGAATATTTTGAAAGTTTCCAATCAAAAACAATTGTAGTATTTGGTGTTGTGATGTATTCGTGGAATAAAGTACTTTAAGAATGATGTGATAACTGCGCTGTCACATGCAAAGAGTAGTCTTAACAGCCATCTACTGATTGTACCCTTTATTAATCTAACACATCTTAACTAATGCAAGCAAATCTAAAATGTTTTTATCCTGGTAGCTAATAACAGAGATAAAACAGGAGATCAGAAAGAAAGAAATTGTGCTGAAAGAGAAGACGTCCTTTTTGGTAAATGAAACTCTTAATAATATGGAATATGAAAAGAAAATTTCTTCGGCTGAACGGGAAGCTACCAGCCTCCGAAATGAATATCAAACTCAGGATGCTTACAGAGTTCAGCTGCAGGATGAGGTAAGGATGGCCAAACAGTTCAGAAAAACAGACTGAAATTGTAACTTTTAACTCTAACTTTTGACTAGATGGAGGAAATACAGGAATAGCATTTGCTTTTCTCTATTTTTATACTAGACTCTTAATAATTCAACAGAGTGTCTGCTCAGTCTACTCATGATTATTGGGATCTGAACCCTCAGCTTAATCCTTTCATTGATAGCAGTGAAGAGATTAGCTTGTATTCTCTGTTGTGTTGGTATAAAATGGGTGAATTTTCTCTTAAATGGTGTAACACTATTAGATGCTTCAGAAGGAGGTGTGTCTTCCCTTTAGCATACATAGACTGCAGTATTGTATAAAGATGAGAGAAATTTCATCCGGATTCCAAACAATTTCTATCCTGTGCTCTCAGAAGTGAGTGTTGATGGCCCTTGTAGTCAGGTTAAAATTATTGGAAAAAACAACCCAAACCAAACCAAACTCTCACGTGGCTTTCTAATCAAGAGGCAGTAGGATAGGGTTGCTTGATACTGTCCATAACTTACTCTGTTACTTATATTTAATCTGCACTTAAAGCTAGGAATGAGCTGCACTGCTTAATTACTTAAATGCCAGTGGAAGTATTTCTAAGAGGTAATTGAAGTCTCATGGCTCTGTTGAGAAGGGATACACTTGTATTACCTGAGTAAGTTTTCTCTTGACAAGAAAATGGTAACGCTGGGCTACTCAGCAAGCTTGGTGATTTTAAAAAAACCCTGCATCTGCTGTTGCCTCAACTTTGGATAGCTTTTCTGTAGCAGGTGGTTCATAAACTGATATCCTAATTAAACTGTAGGTAGCTCAAACAAGGTGTAGGCTATTGGATTACCCTATAATTCATGCAAACTCGAGGGTTCACAGAATTGGTAGGTTTTCATCTCTAAGATGTGAGATTCTTGCTTGGYGTTTTCCACAATTAATACTGCATAATGTGATAATGAGAACAGTCTCCCATTATTAGGTGTTAGAACATCTGTGGCATCCAAGTGAGAAACAAGGAAAGAAACAGACTTACAGTTCAACTGACAACTTCTGACCTCCCAGTTTCTCATTCTGGTACAGAGAGACCTGCTATATATACCCTTGATCAGGTTTCTTCATTGGTGAAAGTGAAGACAATTACACTTATGCTGTTAAGTGATACTGTGAAGACTAATGAGCTACTGATTGTAAAGTATTTCTATCCTGTTTAATGAGTGTATGCTGTCATGTATTTTTTACCAAATTAAATGTCTGTGTATTTTTGTCACAATGTTCCCTTATCTTAATCAAAATAATTTTATGTACCCAACAAAGTTTGAATTAGAAATATTTAGTAGGTACATAAGGGTATCCATGTTCACAAAGAACCTCATCAAAATCAGCTGTGCTCTATAAAACCATAGTTCCACTTATACAGATGCTGTTGGATAAGGATTGCAGCCCACAGCACCTTCATATTCATTCTGTATTCTTAAGTATTTTGTCCCAGTATTAAGATTATGTAAATTAGTCTGTTGAGTTTACTAGCTATGCCAATTTACAGCACCTCAGAATTTGCAGCACTTCTCATTTGGAAAACACCGTTAAAAAGAAACACAATATATTCCAATAAATAGGTCCTTTATAATTTTAAATAGCTTAACATGTGCCAAAGTAAATAAGAGCTCGATTGCTTCATTTTCTCATTTATTAGCTGGATGCTTTGAAATCCACTGTGGACAGAACTGCTTCTGATCTAGAGTCTTTGAGAACACAAGTAACCAATCTGAAGAAAGAAATTCAGAAAAAACAAGCCAGGTAAGAAACAGACCTTTAAAAGTACCATTTGTAAGGATTAGTAATATAATCAAATCCTTGAGGTAGCAAAGAACCTTAAGTAATGTTGATTAAAGCCTCCAACTTTGTTTACTTCATGTCCTGCATAGTTTCTAGCACTGGGCAATTTGGGAAATACTCCTGGTAATCCTTGTTTTTAAAGGGTGTGAAAAAATCAGTTAGGGCCTTGGTTATCACAGGTTAAAGTTTAGCCTGCTTTATTAGGCAACTGCTCGGTAAGGTATGCTGCTTGGTTTTGGCAATGTTGTATACGCAATATACATTTAACTTGTTCAATCCTGTAATTTTGTTTAGATTAAGCTTTCTTAAAGAAGAAAATGCAAGTCTTTCCAATAAGCTGAAGCTTGTGACTGAGGAGACACTCAGTTCAGAAGACAAAGCTTTGAGGATGGAAGAAATACTAAAGGAAGAAGAAAAAATTGTCAAGGTAAAATGTTTTTCGTGGTTTCTGCAAATGAGGATTCATTTGAATTTGCAATCTCTATCTAGAACAAACATGGATTAAAATGGAATGTAAATATTAATATGACATGTAGCTATTTCATCAAGCGATGAAGTAACGTGCATGTGAATACGTCAGTATCCATGTTGGGAAAACTCTGGAGGAAAATATGTGGTCCTAGTAATTCAGAAGATGGTGTCCCCATATATCAGCATAGGATACTGGAACTATCATTGTACAGATAGATATAAAACCAGTATTCTGACTGCATCAGTCATTTACTGAACAGGGCATTTACTTCTGACAACAGCTAAAAGCTACTTACAACTTCTTGGCTAGATGGAAGTAAAAGTTATTTACTGGAATGTGGCAAATTTTGTTATAAAGATATAGTCATGTTTTGCTTCTGCTTTGTAACAATACTGAAAAATTTCAAAATCTTGTATTTTGCTTAGCTCTTTTGGGAGTTTATGTGTCTACACATTTTGTTTTATGGGCTGCTGAGAAGCAAGGGTCCTTGAACTTCCATCAGTTTTTCCCATCAATAAGGTTGTTGAAGAGTGAGAATCTTGTCGGGATGACTTTTCAGTAACATTACCACTGAAAACTTCTTGGCTTAAGTAAAACACCACCACCAAAACTTATAAACCTTCAAAGAGCTATGATTTTGGCAAACTCGGATTAAAAAAGATTTTGAAACCCTTTAATCAGATTTGGCTGGCTTAGTCTCCTCCTCATTATTTTAATTCTGCTACATGATACTCTGATACATCTAACGTGTTGTGGACTATTAGATAACTACAGGCTCACTTTAGATTTCATTTTCACGATGAATAAAGATTTTGATCTGGGAAGTGGCATGTACAAGCTGCAATATGGTGACTATTTTTTTAACATGTCTAATAATACTTTTTTTCTTAAATTCAAAACCCCCTTCCTATGTTGCAAATCAAGTATAGGAATAAAAATATCCTAATTCATTATCATCTGMTGAACTGCAAAGGGCTTTTTGAGTAAATGCAATGTTGTAATGCAATCATTTGAACTTGCCCACATTTCAGAAAATGTTTCTACTGTTTTGTCATTTTGCTAGTAATTCTCTTAAAGTATTTAACTACTTAGCTTCTGATTGAACTTGATACAAATATTTTTTTACATTTTGCTGGACAACTGACTACTGGATATGCTGAAACTTTCTTTACTGTAAAATGACCAGGTTAAATTAATGTGACAGCAGGTGTTCCCACACACATGACAACAAAGCTGTATCTGTGCATACCACTGTATACTCCTTTTTTCCCCCCCTATTTTGCATTTCCTGCAGCATGTATGTGACATAATCCCTTGCAGTAGTTTGTTATTTTTTCAAACTTTTCAACTCCACAGGCATTAACTGTACATTTTAAATATACATACAGAAACTAGAGAGGGGATGTCTTTCTATAGAGTGTTTCTTAAATTAYAGGCCTTGCTTACTGTTTTAGTTTTTCAGATACTTTGAAAACAAGTTGTAATGATAGAACATTTCATTAAAATGAAAACCTTATTGCTTCCCCTTAAGACTGTTACCAGGGTGGCTAAACCATTAGCAGGGTTTCTTTACTTGTGTCTGTGGCGGATAACCTAAGATGACATTGAGCTTGGCAGCTCCACAGCTTCAGGGTAGTATTTTAACTAGGATGAACTGTTCTTGAACAATGTCTGTAATGTATTAGTCAGAAGCATGCTTTCCATCACCATTAGACACACATGGCTATTTGCTGCATCTATTAATTTACTGTGAAGAGATATTTACAGGAACAATGTGGATGAAATGTCACCATTTTGTGCTTTAGTTCTGTGATACTTCTCCCTCTTCAATCTGTGGCAAAACACTGTTGCACAGTGAAGCTTATTGAATCTCTGTATTAACAACTTCACTTAAAGGGAGAGAAACAATTTCTATTAAATAAATATAGATATGCAAGAAAGACTATGAAATGAAGGTCAAATCGTGATGCAGTTTTAGTAGATGAATTCATCATTGTCATTAGCTTCAGAAATACAGCTCAGAATTGGGCACATGCATAAAACCAGTTTACTTCTGAAATTAAATTCCTTTGTTCAGGCATGATCCAAAGCCCACTGACATCAGTGTAAAATGCTACAAGCTGTAACGATTCCATATTAAACTTACACCTGCTTTTTACTTCCTGAGTTTTGGATTTGGAATTGCACTTACAGCAAGTTCAACTACAAAAAAAAAATCTGTTTGGTAGAATGTAAATATGAACTCTTAGAGAAGGAGTTATCTTTCGCCGTTATCAAAGCCAGCAAGATGGTTCACCAGCAAATTTCACTATGTATACATATAAAATCAAGAATAAGTACATTTTTAATCAATGTAGAAGAGTGAATTCTAAGGTGTTTTGCTGTATTAATTTAAATGTGCATCTTCAAACTCTGTACCAGACTTCAGCTAAATGTAAATGAGTCTTTCAGAACAGGACTGTGGTGCCCCATCACTCATTTTAGAGATGTACCTTACAGGAAACCAGCGTGCTGAACGGCCTGAGCTTTGGAAGGTCTTTGGGTATTTGGGTGGGGGGGTGGAAGGAGGGAGGGGAAGAAGAAACTTGCCTTCCTTGTTAGGGTTGTAAAAAGAAAATAATCTAAATTTTGTTTGTTTTCAGTACATTTCAGGTTACCTGAAATGTTCGACATTGTCTTACTATAACTGACCCTACTAAAATTTCATTTCCTGCATTGATTTAGGTGTTAATGGCAACTTCCTCTGAGAATGAGGAAGTGATTTTAAAATGTGTAATTAACTTTTCAAACAAAATTTTTCCAACTTATATAAACACACGTATGTACATACATGTGCATATACACAGAGTTACAAGTTTTAATAAACCATTGAAAAGCTTTGTATTATATTTCTCCAAATATTCACATATAATGGAAGCAATAAGGAGCATTTTTGTTTTTTGTTTGGGTTTTTTTTTTTTTTGAAAGGATGACAGGAATTTAGTTTTCTGAAAGGCTGAAAAGGGTAGCATTCCCATAATGGAAAAAAAAAAGGTCATGTAGTAGTAGAGTAGAATCCAAGTTAAAAAAAAAAATTAAAAACTCATTTTCTCTTTAAGTCAAAGACTTTTCTTGCCAGCCATTTTGAAGACCTATGAAATTCCATGTTCATATTAATGGATATAGTATTGAAATTTTTTCGTCTTCCTATATATGATGAATAAAGTCAAATCATTCCTTAGAAATTACTTATGTGATTAATTACTTCTTACTACTTAAYGATTCATTTGTCACCAGGAAAAAGAAACAGAAATGAACCAGTTAAAAGAACTACTTTTCAAGAAGACTCAAGAGTTAAAGGTGCAGAAGGATAAGGAGAAGTGTGTTCTAGYGGAAATTGAGGGAAGTCGAACATCAATTAAAAATCTTAAGAGTCGACTGCACAGACTTGATGCAGATGCATTAAAACAACAAGAATTAATATATAACCAGGTATAATATTAACGTACTTTCATACTATGATTGTTTCTTGGGTCTAACGAGAGTAAATTGCTTTGAGTTCTGTAATCTTGGTCAACATCTTACCATTTTGGAAATGCCATGCAGTATAATTTGAAGTCTGCATTTACTTCTGTCTCTAGATGTATGGACAAAATTGAAATAACTGATACTTGCTATAGTATCACCTACATATTATACACTTGTGTATTTCATTATTTTTTTGGATCTGCTGCTTTTCCCACTAATTTCTCAAATCAGTTCTTTACTTTGATCCCTCTGAACCACAGACACCTCAGGGTAAATTTTTAAAGCAGTACAAGAGGTACATGCCAAAATCCTGTTATTTACTAATTGGATTTTGTGCATATTTCCTACGCACCACTTTGAAAATTTGCTCTTTTATATCAGTATCCACTGGTAACAGCAAGATGGCAACTCCACTGTAAGCCTCCCTACAGCAGACTGTGCTGAGTATGCTTTGTTACTCTTCTAGAAGATTACTCCTGAACCATCACTGCACATCAGTCATCTAAGAATATTTTGCTAAWGAGGTCTATAAGCCATAAATTATTAAAAAACAATAGCTTAATTGGGTGACTGTCCTAAAGCCAACATTTAGATCCAAGTTTATATCCAGTGTTTTAGCTTTATAGGAAGGCTATAATTGCTTATCTGAAATTACTAATTTTCTTAAAAATTATTTTAACAGGATTTTTATATTCAGCAAATACAGAGACGGCTGTCACGGTTAGAAGGAGAAGTTAATGCAGATGAAAAACAAGTTTTGGAAGCAAAAGTTGCTGAACTTAAGAAAACCTTAGAAGAAAAGAAAAACGCGTATGATGTTTTACRTGCGCAGCACAAGAAGCTTCAGGTAACTTCCTTAGAACATCAGGTAGACTGTGTAACATCTAGAAACCTCAGTGAATTAAGCAGATTGGGTCTTACTAATTAATAACTTGGTATTAGATTAAAAGGTATCTGAACTTTGTATAACCTATGTGGAAAACTTCATACGTTCCCTATACCTTCCAGAAAAATAGGTCATTACTGCACAACTGAGGCACCTTAGCAGGAAGACARGCATTGAAATGTTGGAACAGCAAGCTTAGCTTTCATTTCAAGATGTGACCGACTGCTTGCAAGTGTCTGAATTTATCGCTAGGACCGTGCAGAAGCAGGATAATGGTATTCTGTGATGCTACTACTTGCTTTTATATTTTTCATAAAATTATAAGTACAGTGGCATTTAAAATTGTACAAAGTAACATAACTGAATTGAAGGTACAGTATTTGAGTTAGTTGACCCCATCCTGATAYGTAATTCAGAAATACTATTTTTCTGTCTTTATTCCCATGTGAGAATTTTGCATCTACAGCCTTGTTCTCTCATTTTCCACTATCCAGTGACCATCATTAATTCGTTAAAAAATGCACTTACCTTTCKTGTAGATATGAACCAGTCAGTTATTCTGTAGCCAATTTATAATTTCTTTTTCTAAGAAATGTATTTGTTTCTTAAYTAGCTACACTTTAGCACATTTTGAAACCCCTTTTCAAAGAGCAACTATACAAAGATGAGAGTCAGGTTTTTAATAAAACATCACAAGTGGTTTCTCAAAGTGATAGTTAAGAAAAAATTTMATCTATTTAGTGAGGGGAAGAAACTGCTTGTAGGAGAGCCCTTTAACTGGAGATCCATGCAGTAACAAGGTTTAATGTTGGGCAACTGGTGCCCACACTTTAGTTCTGAGGAGATGCAAAATTTGAGCAGTGAGTGTAATCAAACATTGAAACACACCTCCATGAATTTGTTCATACTCTGGAGTATTACCCAAGACAGATGGTTTTATGAAGATGAACTACAAATACCAAAGTCATGGTCAGACACGCCAGGAGATTTTTTTTTTTTATCTAGACCAAAATACATGATTATATTAGAATTGCCTTATTGACTGAAAGATTTATATTGTATAAGTAACAATCGCTACACTCCAAATAAAACAAGCAATGACATTAATATTGCAACAGCACGCTGCACAAGGTCTGCAATGGTCTAGGCACTGTTTGCAGAGCAGCAGATGGACACATGAAGATGACGGTTCATGGTTCCAGGACTTAAAAATACCTCATTTAAAATTAACTGTTAGCTTTTGGTGCAAACTACATTCACTGAAAYAAATTAAACATAACTTAATTTGGAAACAGAGTGATGTCCATTTCATCAAGAGAGCAATGGATAAGACAGGAGAAGAAACAAGTGGTATGATGATCAAGATAAATGAACTAAATCTTTTCAATGAGAGATCAGATCAGGAGTTAAAAAAAGCTAAAGCCRTTAAGCAGGTACAGTATTATTTTGCAACTTCACTAATACAAGACATGTTTGTTTGTTTGYTTGTTTTTTAAAACACACAAACTCATTATTTGATCTGAAGGCTGTTGTCTGCCTCCCACAATGCTACATCATTGTAGCATCATATATAAGAACCCCCTTTGTAGTTTCTTGACTTACACCTTCCTTCCCAAACTCTGAAGTCACTTTCATCACTATTATCTTACTAGGCAAAGTGTTGTTTTTCCTGTGTATRCATCATAAAGTTTCTTTGGGTTATCAATTTAATCACACATTACTTATACCACAATAACCACCTGGTCAGTGTCTCTTTTTCTGAGAAACGATTGCCCTTAAAATAGAAAATGTATTTACTGTTCAAGGACGTCTTTACCTAGCACTGAATTTTTGTTCTCAATCTGTGATGCCAACTAATAAGTTTGGCTCAGTTTTGTTATTCAATTGCGGGACTTTTTCCAGCAGATGGTTTGGATCTATCTACATTCCAATTTAAGGTATTAGAAATAAAATGGAAGGCTTTCTCCCCATATTTTGATAAACAGAAAAAAACCAGTTCCCAGTCCTCTAGTTACTGCACATTTTTTCCTGCAATAAGCTTTAGCCTTCCTRAAAGAAGCACTAAGGTAGTAGAACAATACATGGGGGGAAGTAGCAGGGGGAGGTTTTGCTATTGACTTAACTGGTGCACTTGCTCCTCAAGGAAAACCCTCCCTAACCTGGAACTTTTCTTTGGGGATGAAATTCAGGGGAACAAAAGAAAGAAGCTGCTGGCATAAAAGAACTCAGAGAAGAAATGGTACAGAGTTTGGGATCCATAAGAGATTTTTTTTTTTTAATGATTCAAAGTGTTTGCATGCTAATGAAGTTCTCCACTTGCTGCTTTTCATGAGTTTTGGTATATATAAATTTGCTCATATAACAATGTGACTTGTAGACCTACAGACTCTAGAACATATTCCAAGACAGTTATAAGGGTTCAAGTGAGATATTAACTRCTTCAGAAAGTTCCTTGTAAGGTCTGCTTAATTTCTTTGAAACCACCTTTATAGTCTTACCATTCATAATGCTAACTGAAAGTAAGTTGTAGATAGAAAAGTCTAACCACCTGTTAACTCAGTCTGAATTAGAAAGTCTGATGAATTTGTATAAAACCATTCAGGAAACAATCTACCCCTATCACACTCACCATGTAAACTGTTAGCAAGTGAAAAATTGGGAACATTTTTAAATGCAGAGCAAAAATGAGTCTTACACTTGTATATATAAAAGATAAAATAATGGATGCTTTATAAAAAATTATTAACTTATTAACTGTTATAAATAATTAAAAATGATGCTTTCCTATTTTGAGACCTTTTTGGCATTTATTAGGAGATGATGGTCGAAGATAATCTCTTAAAACTAGAATTGAACCGCCTTCGAGATACTCTGTGTAATAAGACAGAGAAAGTTCTAACACTGGAAAAGCAAAAACTGGAGTTAAAGAAAGCCATAGCAGAAAGAACTGAGGAAATTAATATTCATAAGGCAATGCTGGATTCCCAGATAAGACTTGTGGATCAGGAACGGCAACGTGTAAGGTAACTATTCTTATATAAATTAAACTGGTAACCTTTAYTGAGTATATTTTACATGGGGACTTACTGAAAAAGAGAAGCATTTCACCCAATTTCACCAATTAGAGAAATGGAGGATAAAATAAATCTTGCTCAAAGTTATATATTGAGACAGTTGAGGCTAGCAAGAGATCCCTTTTCTGAAATCCAGCCTACAGCTTTAACAACTTGGTGAACAAGAGATTACTGTTTATTCTGTTAGTGACAATCCTCTACAGTACTGAGAGGAAACCGCAGCTGCATCTTTTTAAAGTAAATGTCATGTGCATTTTTCAAAATAATCAGGAAATGTGAAATCAGTGTGTCTGGAGGTATGACAAAATATTTAAAACAGAAAAGTTGCTTTTAAAGAGGGTTTACTCCCAACTGCTTGATAAAACTTGATTTCTTTGACTCATACAGTAAGTCGGTTTGGTTTGTTTTTTTTTCCCTTTTAACAAATGAGCTCTCCATTATGTGTCCTATATAACAAAATTAAATCTTCTGAATCATGTATGTACCCTCTTAGAAAGCAACCATATATGAAATAACTTTTCCCTTCTGTAATAATCARTGCAAAGTATCCGTGACAGTTTTAGCTCTGAAATCCCAGTATCTATATCCAGCCAAAAATCAACGCTTCAGCAGCTGAACTGCTGAAATCTGKCAGGCTTTTTATTCACTCCTCTGCTAACCACACCCCACACAATAGGAAATTAGAGTGATTTAGTGTGACTAAAGCTTAACTCCTCACAGAGAGTGCAGACTGTGTGGCTGCTTTCCTTTGATAATTACACAGCTAATTGATACTTCCATGTAATTTGATTTGGGGTTGTTGCCTACTGTTGCTTACACTCATCGAGTAGTGGCAGTATTAAGATAATATCAGCAGGGGGCAGCTTGTGCAGCTGTAGGATTTAAATGCCAAGCCTTTAAAAATTTTTGGGAAGGACTGTGGTGCAGCCTCCCAAGATGCAATTATCTGGAATATGAAAATAAATTTGCTTCAGTTTAGAACTGAAAGAGAAGTGTAGGTAACCAGAAGAACGGATGACTGTGGCTGGGAGAACGCAGAAAGAAGCAAAAAACAGCAGCAGCACAACTGGTGCCCTGCCTGCCTCCCAGTACATGGACCATGGAGTAACACCAGTAATTTAGACTGCTATAGCAAGAACTGCCCACAAAACACTACCAGACAAACACTTTCTCAACCCATTTATTTTYTCCCCAAATAAATCAGTGCAGAATTTCAAGATCGCCTAAATAAAATCGATAAACTGARATGCAGATATGAAATTCTTACTGTTGTCATGATGCCACCCGAAGGAGAAGAAAAAACTCATACCTACTATGTAATTAAGGTATTTTATTAACATAATTCATTATAATTCAAGTATTTAAGCTATAGATTTCCCTGGGCTCTACTCAAGTAACTAAGACAACCTCCTTGCCTACTGCTAGCTTTCAGTCTAATTGTTTTACATTATCTGACCTGTTGGTTATTTAAATGATACAGCAATTTCACATGAATCTCTGGTCAGTCCTAATGTCTGTGGGGCCTTAATTTTGAGCAGTTTGAAAATTTTTACTTCAGTGCTCGTTAATTTACAAAGACACAAGAAGTTATGTGGTAATCCGCTATAAACTGAAAACAGTTTATCACAGTCTCGCATGATCTTAAATTCCTCTACCCTTGAGAGTTATTTTTAAGGTATTTATTTTACCATATGGCATATAAACCTTGAAGAATGTCAGCTTTCCCCTTTTACTTATCAMTCACCTATGCACACTTCAGCTTTTCATTGGGGAAAAAAAAAATCAGTCTTAATTCATAATGCAATATCCTGATTCTGGAGCAAAAATGTATTATTTTTGATCACAGTTTCTGATTTCATCTTAAAAGCAAAATGCTTCTAACTGCRATCTTGGCTCTGAAGTCCATCTTTTTCTCATTCTTAAGTGTTACATTTCTTAATGATGGTATTTCTGCTACTGTGAGATCTMGCACAGCAAAAGACCCTCAGTAAAACCCTTGTGGTCACTGTTGGGTGTATACCCTCTACAACTATGGCGATTCCTCACTGTATCGGATTTTTTGAGGGGCTATAGAAAATACTTTCCTTCACCAGCTGGCTGTGTTTCTTAAATATCACTGATCAGATGAATGAAGACTTTCAAGTGAGTAATTCCCAGACAAACTRGATGAGTTTTAACACTCTCTCAGTGGTTTTATGTAACATACAATCTCAACTCTTCCTTGGATTTTGTGGGTAAAGGAAACGGATGTGAAGCATGCGCTGCAGTTCACATCAGCCGTGCAAAGCATGGGAACTGCTTGRTACACAGTGTGGATACTGCTCATCAGGACTTTGTGAGCTTAGATGGAGAGGCAGATACCTATATGAAATGCACATGGACGAAATACCTCAAAGAACTTCCAATACTGTAAATAACTACACCTGCCAGTTACCTAGTAACTCAAATCTCAGTTCAAGCCAGCCAACACAGATAAGTCACTTATCCTCCTAGGATTTTAACCCCTAAAGATTGCAGGTATTTTGTTCTGTATAATTGTCCTAATCTTCTCAGCGTGCGTGCAGTCACCTAAAATACCAGTTTTATTTTCAGGCTGCACAGGAAAAGGAAGCACTTCAACGTGAAGGTGATGATCTGGATGCAAAGATCTGCAAAGCTGAAAAAGAAATCGTAGCTCTGGAGAACACTTTGTGYGTACTTAATAACTGCAACAGCAATTACCGAAACTCTTTCAAGGAAGTCACTGAGACAAGTATGTAAAAAAGAAATTGCTATTTGGTGTGTGAGTTACGGATGATGGTAAAAMTCAGGTATATAGAGGGGAAATTCCATGGCTCAAAAGAATGAATCACAGAGGGAGACTRAACTGAGAGTAGCCAAAGGGAACGTAACTCACATGCTACTGTGAATAGTTCAGCAGAATAAGCACAGAAGAAAGTGCAGTAAGGCGTAATTAACTAATATTTATGTTCTTACATCTGACTTATGTGAAAATCTCTAAGCCTATAWAAATTTTGTGAATAGTCATAAGTAGGAGCTTTCAGAAGAGGCAAAGCCAGCTTGGGCACAAAACTGTACCCTTCACTACACCATCGTTATCTCTGATTCTCACATGGAAGGCGGGGAAAAAAGTAGTAACCTGTCATCTGGGAAAATGATGAGGAAGGATAAAACTTAAACTGCACTGTTYTAGTGTAGTTTCACCAGACTTTAAAATATGGACTACCTAACTACAAGTTTTTAGATATTGGAAATTCCTCAGAATTCTGGAAAATATTTTCATCTGCTGTTTCTGTTGCCACTTAAGGAGAGCAAGCTTATGAAGTTTCAGTGAAACTTTGTTTAGCCTATAAAAAAAGCATCACCATGAGAAATTACATAAACTTAATTCTACAAAATATTTGATTATTTAATTTTTGTGCTCTCTGCTGGCTCTGGGAACAGTAGCTCTTAAATCATTCTCTCTCATGAAGCCAGTTACTCTTTCACAGTGATTTGGAATTGGTAGCAGAGAATTTAAAAAACCATTAAACCTTGAGGTCTCTGTAATACTGCCCACACTAATATAGTAATACTCTGTAATGCAGTTACTTTAAAGTGCAACTTACTTTAAAGTGAAAATTGAGTTGTATACACTACTTGTCTATCATTAATACTGCCTCATTCTTTGGGGTCACAGGTGAGGAATATGAGGAAAAAATGAAACTAGAGGAGGAGAAAAGGGCTGCTGATGAAAAATACAGATACAAACAAAGACAGATCAAGGAACTTCAGGAAAATCTCCAGGTAAAACACAAGCAAAAGTTCCAGTCAAACAGACAAGGCTGCAGCACGTATCTAAATCCATGCAAGCCATCCTATAGAAAGAATAGGAAATTCTGGGACAAGTTTTTGCCCGTTCTTTTATATCCTATGTTTTGTATGAATGGATATTTTTTAGAAGGCTCTGCCTCTCCCTTCAAAAACTGAGTGCTTATTTGAATTTTCTTGAATCAGAATGAAACTTCAGGCTTTTTAGTCACATACAGCTAGAAGTTTCAAAATCCCAGATGCACACTGACAGATACTCTGTTCTGGCATCCACGAAAGCTGCTGTGTTTTTGTGTAGCATACACCACTATATTGTATCATTCTGTCCAGTACTGCAGAGATTAAAATCCACACATCTTGTGGATGTCCTTTGGCATCTAGGTCCCAGGATTTTTCGAGGAGAACACATTCTGTTTTATTAGCATTCAGGGTGCTTCAGTTTAAACAGTATTAATTTYACTCAAGAAAGCTAGCTGACTCTTAACTTAGCAGGCTGAGCACTAAATGCAGGTAAAGGATAGCTTGTGTTCAGGCTCCACATCAAGCACTTACTCTTGGTTCCCCTTATCAAAAAGCCCACTTGGCCCTTAAGAAAGAACAACACTTAACTCTGATGTGTGACATTAGACTTAAAATTTTCTTAGGCAGAAGAAATCAAAAGCACCTTGTTATATCCCACATGATTATTYTAAGCCCTGAGTCACTGGTACAGGTGAACAAACATTCCTATTGCTTATTCTACCACCATAGGACATACACCTTACTTAGGAAATAACATCTCTGAAATTAAAGAGGGACACATACCTTCATCAGGAATTAAGTCCTAGGATATAATGAGGTGTTAAGGAATTCCCTTTCCTGCCTTTTTATTTAATTACTTTTTAAAGAACAGAGCCACCCTTACAGAGCTGGTTTTATTCATTCCAGTCAAAGGTATCCATCTCTTCCCATGGGAAACAATGTTATTTTTCTTAGGATAGCTTGCACTGGTAAATTGGTACAGTGCCAAGTAAATCATTTGTAGACACTGCTCAGAGGCACATCTGACAATACATACCTATAACTTCATTAATAGTACCTTTAAAGTAATTTTTAAAGATATGTAAATTACCTGGTGGTCTCTTTATCCAGGTATTTATCCACTAAACAGTCTGACAGGCAGACAGTTTTGAGTTGTGTTTATCATTAGTACTAATTGCTTGAGCTACATTTGGAAATAAGTAGTAGCGATAAAAGACCCTCCCACAAAGGAATACAAAAAGTGAAAGGATATCAGAACTGCTTTATAAACTAAAACTGCTATTCAAATGATTTTGCAGAGCATGGAAAAAAATTTTGATACAGTACTGAAGCAGGAGGCTCTCTTCCAAGAGCAAAAGAAGGAAAAACAAGCTCTTATTTTGCAGCTGAACAAAGACATAGAAGAACAGAAACCAAAACTAGAAAGGGTTGTAAAACAGGTCTGTATATTCATTARTGACAACTTCTAACTTTATAGTGATAGACAATAGTATGGTTAAAMCCACAAAATTTAAACTTAGCAGGTTTCTGAAAAACTGTTGCATTTTCGTARTAGCAATGCTTTAAAAATATTTGTGTTAAGTGTTCCAGACTATCCAGAGAAATTCAGTCTCTGAAGAAGACTAAAACAGAAACACAGGAAGAAAGAGACATTGATCTTCGTGAATTGAAAAGCTTCAACAGAACCATCGACAAATTGTTGGCTGATGTTCTAGAAGCCAATCCTGATTTAACTACACCCTTTCAAACGTACTTTCACCAGGTGAGCTTTCCAGTTAACTGCTACCAAAATCTTGATTGATGGCTCTAGTCTACTTACTGATRAGTGACTTTCAAGGGCAACTCCTAAATTCAACAATAAACTAAACTGATGGTAAAACAGGAAAAAGTGYTCCTCAGCTTTCCGTATCTCTTCAAATATAAAGGATTATAAACCCTCCCGATATACCCAGTCCTATTATACAATCATTAGGTCAACTTTTCTTTTTCTTTCCAAATTTTCTAGTCCAGTTTAGAGCTTCCTACAATTGCTTCTGCTGGTGGTAGCCAAAGTTCTCGATCACCATCCACACAAAGCTCACTAGCTTCTACCAGGTAAGTACTAGCAATGTTTTTTTGGCTTTGGGTTTTTTGGTGTGTTTTGTGTTTTTTTTTTTTGTTTTTTTTTTAAAGTTAAAGCTTAAACCAGCAAAATTACTCCCTAAATGACAGAATTCCTCACTCCTGAAGGTCTTCTCAATCTTCTCTCTACTTCCTGAACACTCTATAAAGACTTTCTCCTTATACTATTCCACCTTTAAGTTTACTAGATTTTTCTAGCACACATTTAAGTTTACTTCCGCATCCATCACTGTTTAAAACTGTAATTACAGAATAATTACACTTATTTTTGCTAACTCTGCTCTAATTAAAAAGTGCTTTTACATGACAAAAGCACAAGTTTGAGCTCCAGCCACATTTTGCACTTGGTAGTATTAGTTGCCTAATTAAAAAGGAAAGACAGACATGTATGTTTTTACTGACACCTTTTTCCCCTGTTCAACACATACTCAACTAATAGCACACGTAACATGTTGAATCAGTTACAACCTGACAACATTCCCCAGGTTACTTAAGCTATTAGTGGTAATGTCTATGAAGATCTTTGTAGGGGATCTCAACCTAGAATAAAYGCTGCTGCTGGGTGGCTTTATTGTAAGCCACCATTAGAAGCTCTATTTTACATACAGGGATTTCTGTATACTGATGAGTAAACTTTTGTCTTTCAGATCCTCCAGAAGCACAAGTTCAGGCTCTAGTCAGACTTCATCACTCAAAGTCATAGATTTGAGCTTGCCTATCAACACTCCTGCAGAAGCAGCTGATGTTGGTTCACAGCCATCCAGCAGAGCCAGCACCTCTGATATTTGTAAACCCCCAAAAAAGTCTTGAAGGCCATAGTAAAGGCTTCACGCTAGTTAAGGCTTAATTGATTAATCTGTAACTTATTTATCAAGATCTACTGGCGATAGCATTAATTTCTATCAGAAATGTATGTTTCTTCTACAGTATGCAATAAATTATYTAGAAGTGTTAAGCATTGTTTTATATAAAGTAAATTAACCTTTAAATTACTTTCTCATTTTGCTGTTGGAGAACTAAAGATCCACAAAACCCTTCAGAAGCCATTAATTTTTTTTTCGTATAATAAAAAGGAAAGTTATATTAAAGCTGTTAATTTTAGTAAACTGGTATCTTCACTGCTGTCAAAATAGTTTTAGACTACACTGCAAGAACCCAGGAAAGAACACGTATGCTTAATTTCAAGATCAACCTTGACTATTAATCAAATAGTCACCTCAGATAGTATCTTAACTGAAAGATGACAGTATATGATTAAAGTCTAGAACTGTAAACTGACCTTTATCTACAGAACTACTTGGAAAATTTGCAGCTGGAGTACAATTGGTATTGTATAGTCTGCCAGATGTTGGCTCCCTAGTGTGTTCTGCCAACCATCTTTGGAGAACTCATTGTAAATAGAGCATACCTTTTTCCACAGCAATGCACCCACTGCCTTCAAGCTAGTTGTAAAGCCAACAAAAAAACCCAAACAAAACCCAAAGGCCTACACTTGAACTTACCTAGACAATAAACACTCTTTTAAAACTTTCTTCTACTTCCATTGGTTTTTTTTTTGTTTTGTTGTTGTTGGTTTTTTGTTTTTTTTTTTTACATTACATAGAGAATGTGTTTGATGCGTTTAAAGAATGTAATACACTTGCCTTCACAGACAGTGGACAGTTCCCTTCACTTAARCAGCACATATAACCAGTGCACCAGGATGAAACATCCCAGAGCCATTAACAAAAATCAAGACACAAAATTAAGAAAAATTAAGAAAATTTAATGMTCAAATGAGCTATATACATTGATGGCACATGACTTCCATTCAGTTATCCCCTTTCTATAGCTGGAAGTTAAGTTTGATACAAAAATAACAGTCAATAGTACCCTAAGGGACCAAAAAAAAACCCAAAACAAACCCTCAAACAAAATCCATCTGTTGTTAAAGTGCCTATTTGATGCGAGTTCCACAACTAACTACAGTCCAKGGGTATCAAAGGATTTCAACCCATCAGACAGAGAATATTGTACAGGAACAGCCCAAGTTAAGAGCATAGGAAACTTAGATTTTAAATAATAACTGATATTTTATGTAAGATATCCTTGCATCTCCTTCCACCATACAATCTTAAAGAATTCTCTGACATTCTGCAAGACAGAACAAACTCTGCCTTTCTATCACTCTTCATATGCTTTTCCTCAAGACATACTCAGATAAAAGTTCATTTAACTACACTCATCAGAATAGCATTTTCTTAGGTACTTTACTGTTTTTTCTGCTTACTTCCTTTTTCCCTCTCAAACTCAGCTATTTGGTTGAATATGTTAACTAAGTTCTGGGGAAGGTTTCTTTTAATGCCACTTTCTGTCTGTGCTGTACCATTTAAAGACATTTCCTCATCTGGTTCCTTTGTTTTACTAGTCTCCTCATAACTACTTTTCCTATTCTTACACTCACTTTCACTTTTATGCTGACTTAACACATGCCTATCACGATCGTAACTTTTATCACCTTCACGTAAGCACATGCTAGAATACGATCTGTACTTTCCCACTGACTTGCCAGAATAGTCAGACCCTGCTGGAGACATGTAATACCTGTCTTGACCTGAGCCATGTTTTTTAAACTGCTCTTTTCTCCCCTCTACGTCCCTTTCTAATTTCCTAAAATAATGCATCCTGGGTTTATCATCTGACTTATGATATGAGCCTGAAGAACCCCTCCAACTGGAGAAAAATCTATCAGTTTTACCATATTTTTCAGTTTTGCTAGTACTTGGCAGAGTTCTGGAGCTACTGTAAGAATCTCTTGAATCTTCAGACCTACCTCCAAAAGTGTCTTCATCATCACCTGAAGTCCTCGAAAGAGAATAGTGTCTGTCTTTCTCTCTTACTTCTGTTTTTGGACACACTAAGCTGTCCTGCCTTTCCAGCAGTTTTTCCACTTCAAAATTCTGGTTAAGAAAGGAAGCAGAGGTATCAGCCGGAGGCGAATACCACTCCTCTGACCTAATCTGATCTTTATAATGGGAAGAAGCTCTAGATGAGCACTTTTTGGAGCTGCGGGCAGACTCAGATCTATTCCGACGCTTTTTCCTACGTTTCTTGTGATCAGAGGAAGAGGAGGAAGAAGAAATTGATACATCTGATGAAGAATCACTTGAGGAGGAGGAGGAGGAGGAGGAGGAGGAAGTTGATACTTTCCTTTTCTTCTTCAACCTAAAAAAGGTAATCAACCTGTGAGATAATGTTCAGTATCAGGCAAAAATGTTATGTAGAAAGCGAATCTGTACCCTCCAGAGTTTGGCTGAGATTGGGCTGTGAGGCATGCATGGAAACTGAGCCTGACCTGGCAAGATGGTTTCAAATATTTCTTTACCAAAAAATTAAGATTAAATCCACCAAACAGTTTGTTATAAAAGACATCTTTTCCAGTTTAATATGGCATTACACTTCGCAAATACTTCACGTTGCAAAGTATTTGTTAAACAACTTCTCTTCCGTATCTCTCTCCATTAAAGGTTATATGCATAAGAACACTACCCACAAAAAATTCTGGGGGAAAAGCAGCTTACCTAGGTAGAAGTTCTACCTAGCTTACTGTTGGACAATCTGTTTCGAAACGGATTGTTCATAGTCTTATCTGCACTTATTGCCACATAATCAGTATACTGAATATAACAAAGTTACCTTTTTTCTTCTTTTAAGAGCTTACGCAATTTTTCTGCACTTGTTTCTACTTTCTTTTCTTTCTGTCTCTCTTCTTTGGCAGCTTGTTTCTCCCTCATTTCCAAAGATTTCTTTTTTGAACCCAAGCATCATAAAAAAATTACATTAAAAGTAAGTGTTAACACAGGTATTTTTCCACATGTCCCCAGCCCCATTCAAACGTATAATTACACCAGGGATGTTTGACCAGGATTCCCAGATCAAGAATTAATATTGTTCAGGAGTTTGGCATTGGTCATTGTGATAATCAGGTTTACATTAAGGACCATATTGCAGTTTTTATTCCATTAAAAAATGTATTTGACCAGCCATCGCAGTGGTACCCGTGACCCAGCACACCGTGAAGCATGGAGCCCAAAAGGTATACATAGAATACGCAAGAAAAACAGAGTATTAGCAAGGTGGAGAAGAAAAAAAAAACAACAAAAAAAAAGAGAAAGGTTTGAGGRAAAGCATCATTATCGTAATTTAGAAGTAAAACATGGCAGAACCCATTTTAAAGTGTATTCAAGTTGGCCATGTTTGAATACAAACCGTTTTGTGACAATTTCACAGACCAGTTTGATGCATAGTTTACGTAAGAAATCATGTTCCAAGGGTTTGTTGGTGATGAGCAGCACCAGATGTCAGATACAGCAACAACGGTCCAATTCAGAAGAAAATGCATTGGAGAAAAACACATAATCAGTATTACAGGAAAACAAACTTCAGTGTTGTTTCAGCCATTCTAGCACAACAGTGATAGGATCAGACTTTTGTATTAAAATACATGTAAATGCAGCATCTCATCAGATAAGAACTTTAGGGATTATTCAAGTCTATTAGACATCAGACTTCAGCCATCTACAACCCTGAAGAGTAGCTCTATTCATATTCAGAGTGAGCAGGAAGTCTGATTATCATTTTCAAAACTTACCAACTATCTTAACAGATACAACGAAGGAAACTCTCAGCTGCAGTTAAGGCTATGCAAAGCAACAAACAATAGCTAGCATCATGGTTTTTATCTGCTGCATCAATGACCCATTATACCAGGAAAATGCTAAAGGAGAGTGAGATTCATCTCCTACTTGCTGAGAATATTCTTCATCGTTTTAACTGAGACTAACACCTCTTTCTAAAGCAGCTAAATGTGGATAGTCCTCAAATACCACACAACAGTTTATCTATGATGTAGTTCAGTTTTACTAAAAAGATTGTCATATCTCCTCTTCCCCCTTCTTTCAACACAGCCTGTCAGCATTATGGCTCCACCAACGGAAGAAGWGTTGATTAAGGCCACCTACCCCGGTCTATGTACTTCCTTACATGCAGAAGCACAGAACAGAACAAGCCTGTTCCTCAGTGCTCTATTTTACTCTTTGATCCTCTCTGGAAGACAACACAAGTAAAGGAGGTAAATAAAAGAAAAAGACGACAACTCAGATTAGCATAGAGACCCACGCCAGGGCTCACCTGGGAAACACGCTGCGTGCAAGAGAAGAGAGAAAAAAAACAGACAGCAGAGAAGAAAGCTAAGATATTCAAAACTGTCTGCCCACCCACCTTCCACCTCCTGCTGTTTTCCTTTAAATCACCTCTTAGTTTCCCCTCTYATGTGATCTTCCTGTGAGTTAGCTTTGGCTGGTGTTACTCTCTCTTTTCGTAATTACTACRAACAACAAGGATCTGGCCGGTACAACAGCGTGCAATGTTTATTTGGCTTGCCTAAGTGTTTTACACTTAGCATGTCTGTATTCACAGAATCTTTTAGTTTAACATTATTAATCATGCTTGTGTGATGGAATATTCTTATCCTTGCTTTAGCTGACAGGGTTAACAGGCTTTGCTCTTTCCCTGTCTCCATTGTTGGGCATTTCTTTACTATCCCGTTCAAAACAGTGGAGACATCAAGAGGTACCTTTCTTCTGGTAGGTACAGCCATAATGCTCACTATAAAAGATTTACTGTGGAGAAGGGAAGCAGAGAATAAGACAAACCATCAGCTTAAACTTCCCCTGTTCAAAAGGTTTAATACGATTTTTGATGTTCATTTATTGTCACTGAGAGCACTATATGAAGAGAAAGTAAAGAATCACCTGCATGTGCTTACGGAGTTTCGTTAAGGCCTCTTCTGCTTCCTGAAAAGTCTCATCCAAACTTAAGGCTTTTTTATAGTAACTCTCAGCATTTAGTAGTTTGTCTTCCTCTTCCAACCTAAAATTCAAGTGATAACTCCTATATAGTTAAGCCACAGATTTTGACAGKTTTTTTTCTTATTTTTAAGACTACTTTTCTTATTTGCACTATGACACTACCACTGCATCCATCCAAGACCCTATCATCTTAGCCCACCTCAGTAAAGAAATAAAATGGTATTTCTGACACATTATTGCCTAATCACCATCAGTAATACTATTCTTTGACATTTCAATTTCAGTTTCAAAAATACTGTCTATCTCTTCTTAACACAGTGCTTAAAAGATCTATTCCCTGAATATTCACAAGTAAAATTTTGTGTTACATTGATTAACCAGTATTTCAGTAGAGTAACAGAACACCATTTTGTTACAATACTTTCTTTAAAAAAAAAACCAACCAAACAAAAACAACAGAAAAACCCAAACAACAAATCTACTCGAATATATTAAAACATTTTACAAGACTTTATGCAAGCCTGGTAACCTACCAGTGAAAGGATATCAAGGATTAAACCTCAAATATTTTGCCAGGATTTTAACTGGGACAGAGGAGAAAATGTAAACCAACTGCACAAGCAGGTATATTTCCACCAAAGGCTTTTTTTTTTTTTTTAAAAAGACATATCCAGGAAAGAAAGATGCCATCCTATGTCCTAACTAGAATGGTATTAAAAAAATATTATGAGAAAAATTGTTAACAACCAAAGAAAAACACAACCCCAACACTTACTGCCCGCCTCTTTCCACAAGTGTCTGACAGAGGTATTTTCTTGCATTTCTATGGGTAGGACAGTTTTCTAAAGCAATTTCAAAATCACCTATGGCTTTGTTCAGACTTCCTTTTGTTGCATACCTAGAACAGAAGAGTTGGACGGATTTTAGTGATGTTTCTCTTTCACAAAGTAGAAAAAACAATGAAACAAGCAGACTTACAAAGCTCCACGTGCTACTAAAGCTTCAACATTTTGTGGATCGATTTCCAAAGCCTTGTTGTACTCATTCATGGCTTCCACATGGCGCCCAACCTTAAAATAATCAACCCCAGCCTTCACACTGGAGAAAAATATTTAGAAAAATATCACATACAGTTAGCCTACGCAGATTTTATACTGTTAATTACTCACAAATTATGGTTCCAAACAAGTGATAGGTAATAAAACTTGACCTTGCTATCACATACTTAACACTGGCATTTCAAATTAATGCGATATTGACATAATTCCACAACAATACACTGTCTTTAATCCAAAATCTTAAGGCACTGGAGAGCATTTCTGCAGATGGCACTACTACATTACACTGTTTTTCATTTACAGAATGAATATTTAAGCACTTTGCTCCATAAAATTCTATGCATGACCTACCACCATTAAACTGGAACAGGCTTAATTATATCCAAAGCTAAAAATCACCATTAGACCAACGACATGAGGTGAGATGGGTAGACGGTACACATCAAATCCAGTTCTTTGAAGTTTTATATTTCATATTACCTGAACCTTTCTTCTACATTTGCCAAAAGATTAATTTATTGGAAGAGAACTGATATGAGTTGAATTTCAGAACTTTTCATTACAGACTTTTTAAAAATTAAAATTTATATTTAATTTAACATCATAAGCAGCTTTTTCTGCAATTAATCAAAGTTGCAAAACACTATTGTTTTAAGAAAGACACTGCTTTGTTAGCATAGAAACAAGAAATTCTAAGGCTTCGCTCAGATCTTTTTTTTTTTTGAGCTGGTAGGTTCAAAATTTTCCACAAAAAATTTACATTTTAGGAGAAAAGTCTCTCTTCTGCCTCCTCCACCCTGTAAGCATGCCCAMATACACTGCATAGTGCAACAGCACCTATCCAGGGCTGCTGTTCCAAATGTAGGCAGGGAAATACATTTAACTTCTCAAAGACAGCAAGTGCACTTGTTAAATCTACAGTTTGAGGCTTAAATGGCATGACAAGCAGTATTAGGTCATTCAACACCCAATTATAAAATGGAAAATTGTGTACTTGGTATTGTCACAAATCTTGCTCACATCTCATCAATGGGCCAGCATATTATAAATATTCTAAAAACCTCTCCCTTAAACCTGACACGTATTTTGGAACTGAATCTCAAGACCTATCATGTCCCACTTGGCAGTTAGGATTACTTTCAAGATCTTCCTGGTTATGTCACTACACATGCAGTGGAAAAACTGGTTCAATGTGTATTTTCTTTTAAGAAATATAACCCATAGCCTAATCTAACCTAACAATAAGCTCTGACGAGAAAAAGTATTGCATACCATTTCAAGGCCCAAGACGCAGATTGCTTTTTCCTCAATGCAGGGGCAAAATCTTCCTCGTTGAAATTTTTACTTTAAGGAAAAAGCAAACAAAACCATCAAATTAAACTTACAATATGTAATACAGTTTAAATAAGCTGAAATATTATTCATACAATGCCTTACTGCGCTCCCTCAGTCAGGAATGTTCTTTCATATCTCTGAAACCAGTTTTTCCCAACCCACTCTAGAAGTGCTGAATTGAACTAGTACAGCTGCAGTACATTTAATAAAAATATACCATATTCACACCTGCTTTGGGACCTAATGTATATAGGGCGCACAACATCAATCATTGCATATGTTTGAGCCTATTTTACTAAAGAGGTCAGACCCATTACTAAAATAAACATTGTGAATAAACATCTGACAGAAAACGTTAAAACTTAAACATCCTGCATTTCAACCCAAAGATGTTGACAAGATCCAAGCAATAAATTCCTCAAGTATTTGGTATCAAACATCCTGTGTGATAAGGTGTCTTGCTTATCCAGAGCAACAGAATTTCAAATGTAAATTTCTTACTCTAAAGGAGTTTGCTTTTAAATATTTAAGAAYACCTAAGTTGCAGTCATGCAAATCAAAATGAAAAAGGTTTAAGTATAAGTGGTCTAGGACCTCCGCTCACAAGTCTATTTCAATGGATTAGAATAATCGCCACAAAGCTATAGGATAGAAACAATGTAAAGATCACTTACATTTGAAGACTTCTCATCAAAGACGGTGGATTTGATTCACTTAGTCCTAGTTTTTCTGCTAAATATTCAACTAATGATGGATTAGCGAATCCTGGGGAACGATGCAAAACCTCTTCAAATGTCTCTGCTGTATTAGCAACTTCCATGCTTCGCCTTAAAAAAAGCACCAGTGTACACAAACACAATGTCACAGACACTACACTCAATTTTATKATGCTTATGTTTAGAATAAAAATGCCTATATTGACATTTATTACTGCTCACAARCTGTTCTCTTTTACAGGCATATATTTTCCTACTATTTAACAACCCATATATCCTTTAGCCTAAGTGAGCTTTTGAAATCCATTTTAGCACCCATCTAGGTATCTCCAGGACATACAAAAACTGACATACAAAACCAAAAACTGACATACAGAAACATTACAAAAATCGCAGAGATAGCTGCATCCTTCTGTCTTCCAAGGGTAATTTTAAAATTTTAAGTTTCATATTCTAGTCTCCCAAGGTTTTTGTTTCTTGGGGTTTGTTGTTGTTGTGGGGGTTTTTGTTGTTGGTTTCGGTTTTTTTGTTAGCACAGTCCCACAGTGACAGATACCTCACTCTGCTTTTTGCTTTCCTCACATTTTGGGAAAGATGCTGAAAGACCAACCACATCTGACATATCCAGAAACAAGTATGTTAAAGAGATGAACAACAAAAAGTATGTAATCATCCAATTAAATCAGAAACACCATCAACAAGTTCAAAGAACAGTCGGTCAAAGGTGCTCTTCAGACACACTGAATACACCTAGCAAGTACAGCTGAACAGCATATTCTTACCTATAATGTAATGGGAAGTCATCAGAAGTAATTACACCTAGTTTTGTACTGGAAAGACTGGGTGGAAGAGCTGAGCTGTACAGCGACACCGTGAGCTTCTCATGGTAACGATCAATGTCCTTGATTGCAGCTACAGAAACAATAAAAGTTAAGTTAAATTACAGAAATGTCTCAAACCAAAGCAAACGGATTCCTGACAACTTTTGCAGYTACTTGCCCCGAATAAGGTCTCCAGTTTGATAATAAGATAAAGGATCTCCATGGTTGCTTTGAGAAGGCACATCTCTCAATGGACAAAGAGCCTGCAATAGAAGAAAGTAGAAACACCATAAACAAAGCCAAAAGTTTTTTTTTCTCCCCAAGATTAAGCCAGAAGATTAGTTTAATCTTAAAGCACATGAGAGCCGTGATAGTTAAAAGCATGGCTTGGTTCAAGTAAAAATTTATACATCCATAAATGATGACCTTTCCAACTCAAAAGTAATAAATATTGAGTATGGGTCATAAAAAGAGGCGTTTGCTGACCCAGCAAAGCATCATAWGCTATCCACAAATTCAGCTACCACCCACCATCCCAAAGTTCAGCTCCACCTTTACACRTAACACTCCATTAAGAGATGCGAGAGGCCAACTAATACATTAAAAAGTTACTACTTAACAAGAATAGAATATTGATCAAAGCTATATCTTACAGTGATTTCTAAATCTGAAATCTCCCGTATGACACCACTTCCCAGACAAATCAACACCATGAAAAAGCCAAATTCACGGATAGAAGTAATCTTCCCAATCACGATATCACCACGTTCGATGTCTCGAAAAAATAATTCTCTCCGCTCTTCCCTGGGAACCTCCATGAACCGTTCCAGCGGAGGCATAACAGCATAACACTCTGCAACACATGAGAAATTCACAGTTACAAAACGACCAAGCTACAGCCTAAAACCACAAAATGCTTCATGATAACAACACATGTTAAAACATGATTTGTCTGTACTGACAGGAAGTTTATGCACAGCCTATAAAAAACAATAGTAAAACTCTTCACCTTGTTTTTAAAAACACTGCTAATTTAAGCGGAGTGCCCTTACCCTCCCCAGCGGGTGTTACAGAGTGACACCTTCCCGGCGAGGCGGCGATTCACCCGCGAGCAGACTTACCTTCATTTTCTTCAATCGTGTCGCAGAGAGGTCCATTGGGTTTCCACGCGTGAGCGAAAAGCAGATCAGCCTTTTTGGCGATGAAGCGCTTTATCTCGGTGTCAAGGCTCGCCCTCTCTTTCCTAGGGGAAGGAGAACCCGGTGAGAAACACCCCGCGGCCCCCTCACGGCTCGCTCGCTCCCCTCGACCGCACCGCCTCGGCGCCCCTCACCAGGCGGCCGGCGGGTGCGGGGCCCCGCGGGGCGGCTCGAGGGCAGCCCCCGGCGGCGGCAGCAGCCCGCGGAAGTCGGGGTTGTCGTGCTGCTCGGCGCGGAGCAGCGAGAGCAGCGCGGGGCCGTGGTAGCTCAGCGCCTGACGCAGCAGCTCCCGGTCCATCCCGCCGCCACCCCGCCGGAACAGGAACCGGAGACGGAACACCCCCTCCCCCACCTCGCCTGACGCGACAATACGGAGCAACGCGCATGCGCGGCSCGGAGGGGGCGGGGCCAGGCGGCCGCAGCGCCCCCTGGGGAGCAGGAGGACCGTGGGGTTCTCTCTGAGGGGCGGCGGCAGCTGTGCGCGGGGCTGGTCTGCAGGGTCCCCGATCCCTGTACTAAAAAAGTACCGCGAGATTATAAAAGATAAAATCGAAAAGGTGAAAATCACGCAGGTGGCAGGSAGCCGCGTAGATTCTCGCCGGCTCGGCAGCGCGGAGGGAGCGGCCCTAACGGCCGTTCCCGCGRCGGCCATGTCGGGAGAGGGCGCTGCGCCTCCGCGGGGCACGCGCCGCGCACCCTGAGGCGGAGTGCGGCCGTCCCGGGCCCGCGGCGCG